>WHPX01001078.1:0-177500 GCA_011057435.1 Actinia equina | reverse complement strand
AACACCAACTTCACTCCAACTCGAGTTAAATTCCACACACGAAAGAATAAATTCCTAAGGTGAGGTTTCAGGACGTTGGCTTTGAGACCTTTCGAACCTTGAGCTTCACATATCCAACCACTTAGATCCACACATAACGTCTTTCCCTTTAGCGATGCCAGGTCTCCTTGACGTTTCACCGGCTCTAGAATATTCCATAGTTGTGTGACTCCCATCGTAGCTGGAATTAGGCCATTTTAATTAATGTTTGACGCGATTTTTCAAATTAAAATGAAGAAATATTTTGTTGTATGAAAATAGAATTTTGATTTTAGGCGCGTAGGACCTAGTCTCTCTCAGTTTAGTCTCGCGTGATGTATTATGGGTATTTTTTGTATGATCGAACAAAAAAGACCGGCATTTTCTTTCCAAAGAAATCATAAGAAACTTATTTTTGGAAAGTTAAAGCGTTATAGTATTTAGTGCTTCCAAGATATGAAGTATTAAAGGAAGGAATTTGCTGCTGAATTTTGCAGTCTGGACTAACCACAGGTAGCCCAAAGCTCTGTTTGTGTGTCGGAAAATAGAGAACAACATATGGACAAAAAATTCATTGGAAAGGGAACTCCTTAAGGCATGCAATTTCCTTTTTTTGCGACATCTTCAAGGACTTGCGTATACCGCATATACGTGGGATGCGTTTAACTAAAAAAACTAACCACCAAACATGGAAAAGAGAATCTCATGGATGTTTACCCATCGACATCGAAGCTATTTTGGGTCTGCTGGTCATAGAAAGGGGTTAATCATCTACGTCCTAGGGGCCGACTAAACTCACCTTTAGGCTTTGGCCGAGCTTCCTGAACAGTCTGTAAATCCGGATTTAAATCAATCGATATAATGGGGGACATAAAAGAACCTGTTGAATTATTCGGGTAAGAAGAAGGGATTGTCTCACGGTTCAACAGCCCAATCCCAATCTGGAGGCATAACACTAATGTACTAATATATCACTCATGATTGTAAGCTGCACGGCTGCTAATAGCGCCTCAATATGCAGCCCGTAAAATTGACCTCCACTGCAATGTAGAGTGCATTGAGACATTGTGAAATGCGCTATAGAAGAACAACATTATACTATTATTTTTATTGTTGATGTTGTTGTTATTATTATTATTATTATTATTAATATTATTATTATTAATATTATTATTATTATTATTATATAAATATTTAAAAACCGGAATAAAAAGAGACTCAACGGCTGACCACATTGAAAACTTCAAGTGATTAAAATAAAAAAGTTTAATGAGTTACCCACAATGAAATTTGTTTAATCTAAACCTTTCTAATAGTTGTCTGTCACAAGTAGTTCGCGCTCTTTGATTGGCCCAGCTATACTAGTTATAGACCACTACCTAGCTAACTCTGCTAGCTATAACATCGCAAAATGTTGGTTTTGAATTAAGACAAGAAAGTAAAAACAGTCTCACGTTTTCAGCCTATAAATATTTATACCCATTTATTTGGCCTAGTAGGTTTAGACTAAAATAATCACAACCTTCGTCGGCTGGATGTGGTCTACGAGTCAATAGCCCATGAGGCCGAAAGGTCTACTTGTTAAATAGTCACCCGATCAATCTCTTTTTCGCAATGTTATATTCTAGAAAGGTCTAATAGTAGAGAAATCAAACGAGCGAGTGTAGAAGATCCCTGCTACCGGCTCGAGCGTTGCACTTCGGGCGACAAACTACAGTTACATTGCTTTAAAACTTTTGGAAAATAACCAGCCTTACTTTGTATGATGATCTCACCAGCTCTTTGAGCTTCTTTGCAGTGGAGTTTTAACTACTTTTAATGAAATCTTAATGACGTAGAATAATAAGATTTAATCAAAGTATATCGAAGTGAATAAAGTCGTAATGGGACTGGTTTTCCTGAAAAGCTAGCGCACCAATAGAAGAGCTACGGGTCTTGAGTCACTCGTTTAGATCGGTTATATGATTTTTTAAACTTTAGTTTGTAATTAGAGCATCTGTTGAGGGTACGACGTGTGTTACCTGCGTGCATAGACGCTTTTCTGATAGCCAGCGTGGTAGTGCATTCTGGTCTTTTATGATGTGAACACTATATATAAGAAACACAATGAATAACAGGTGTTTGTACCCAATCTATAGCAGAATGAATCTCGTGTCTATACATCGGGGTGACACACATTGCAACAAAATCGCAACATCGCTTGTTTCAGCCTGCTATGTTAAGTGATATTTGGTCAGCAGTTATAAATTTGGTACAAGCTGATTGGCTTGAAATTTCGAAATGTTGCACATAATGTTGCAGCCATTTACATATGATGAAATTCGTTGCGCCCAATGTTGCAAGAGTAGAGCGCGATTCAAATTCAGATTTGTTGCATGCAACGTTGTGTGCAACAAGTTTGGGGTAGACACGTTGCAACATTCCTGCAACATTCACGACAGTTTGAGGGGCATGCACTTTACATAAGTACAATAAGCTTGTTATCCTTCACTGCACATGAAAAGTATTTCGTTTATGCAAAAAGTGCCCCTCAAATCTGATGCAAAGCTTTATTGGCTGTAAGAAACCTGAACAGTCAGTTACCATGCGTTGGCAATTTGACTGATCCAATGCTACAATGCTGTCGGAAAGGGTAGGGGGGAGGAACAGGGTGGCTTATTGACGATTTTTAGTAATTGTATTTCATTTAACACTTGACAAAAGTGGATTTCCTCTGGATTCTAAAGCAGGTCCCTGTTGTACGGAAAGTGAATAGCGCTATATATATCCGACGGACATATGTTATCCAATTGATAAATTTATTGAACAACAGCATAGACTAAATCCACTGATTAAGGATTTATCCATCGGATAGCGCTATCCAGGCTTCGTACAACCGGGCCAAGGACTAGCTATGACTGTGATCAACTCTCGATATTATGGACGTCTCCTTTACGGACGCCAAGTGACAGCCCCGTGGGTGTCCGCTGTAACGAGAGTCGACTGGATGGCTATGGTGTTTAAAACAAATGCATCCCCATGGCCTCCACCACCTCAAAATCTTCATGTCGTAGTTCAGGGGAGTCCTGTAGGGCAAGGAATATATCTGATACAACTACCTCTATCTTGGCATTGGACTTGAGGTTGACGGTAACGACATGTGGAAGACTGCAAAAGAGAAGGCACAAGCCATCATTACTAACAACGTACGTGGTAGTGGTTGGAGATATTTCAGGTAATTCACGTACTGAAGGTTTTTCTAGTGAGGGGTGAGGTAAAAATAGTAGGTTGGCCCGAAATTTTGGAAGTGCGGTGTTGTCATTTTTTTCCATCAGACTGATAATATTAGAAGATTTCATACAGCTGATTTCATACAACGGACCGTGTCTTCTAAATTATAATTCAATCACAATGTTTCAGAATAAAAGATTGCATACTAAGTTCCGCTTAAAACTGTTTATGAAAGGTTACCAAAAGGCCCGTAAAACGCTGGAAATCACATTTCCGAGAGTCTGAATTTCTAAATTTCTCCCCAACCCCTCAAGAAACTCACATTCGGCGGTCGTTCACCCGCCTCGGCGCTCGTGCTACCCCCTTGGGGTCTTTTCTTCCTAGCTACGGACCTGCCACTATTATTATATTTTATTCTGAAGGATTAATAATCTATATAGCGTTTACTGGGGCATATTTTACCCAACGCTCACCTCATCAATTTCATTGCCGACTCGGCAGTCAGTTCCCTCGTACCGTTGCAGTACTTGTTGTAAAAGTCCTTGTGTTCTTCTGGTATATCTGTCCTCGGTTTTGCCGCGCTTTTAGCAACTGTGTTTAACCAATAGAAATTCAGGGCTTCCAGAGCCTCTGCTTCATCTCTATCTACCTCTTCTGCAAATATTTTGAGGAGAAACAGTTAGCATACAGTATTTAATTTTCAATAGTAAGTTTATCAATACCCTCCATGAGAAATGGTATGATCAAAGTCAAGGACAGGGAAAACTCACAGATTTAATTGGAATTTAGTATATGTAATGTTTTGTGGAGAGAGGATATTAAGTACATGCTTATCAATTCGTGGGGGTAGGGGGAAAGGGGGAGAGGGAGGGGGAGGGGAGGGGAGGGGGAGATAATCTTGATACATGGTGGCAATACTAACCTCCAAGGAAGTCGTACAGAAACGAATCTCTTGGACCTGTCAACAAACAACATATCAGATGACCATGGAAACCAAATGTTATAATGCCCCAATAGAAAAACGTACATTCTCTCAGTCAGTACATGTACTCCAATCGAAGCATGACAATACTTTACCTTTGCTGCCAACAGAAATGTTACGCTTGCCTTCGATTGTCGCCCACATTTGCTCAATTTCTTTGATTTCATCTTTCAACGACTTCGAACCTACAACGTAAACAAAAGCCATATAATTACCTAACAGATGTATCAAGTAGAAATAAGACAGACACAAAGATGTGATTGTTGTTTTCATCTTTCTTTATTCTGCATAAATGGCTTGGGCTCGATTCACAGTTTTTCTATACTCGTGATGATGCCTGCGACCATGATTGATGCATTGATTGCATAATCATTGCATAAGTTAAAGCTCATTTAGTCTTTGCAACAAAAACATTTTGACGCGCTCGGAACAACATTCGCTCTTCTGCAACTAAAAAAAGCATATTTACCACCACTACTCGTACGGGCCATACGTTGTTGCGCAATGTGTTAAGACGCGCGGTGACACACGGTGTAACATTGCGCGCAATATTGCAGACATACAAAAATAATGCTGCTGAAGTAGAAAACGCAGGCATCACCAAGAGTAATAGAAAAACTGTGAGAAACAACAATCACTATCCAAGACACAAATAAATTTGGAGTGAAACCACTTGACCGAAATATTCCTCGACTTATAAATAACAATGAAACAGCCGCCATCTTGAAAAGAAAAGAAAAAGTACGAGAGAAGATTCATTAGGAATGTTAAAGTTGTTATCGTCAACCAAGATGGCGGCCATGACGTAACATACACCCAAAGAATATGCAAATGTCATCGGGGGTAGCGGAGAATTTGCGAACATCATGTTCGTCAAAGCCCACTTTTAAAAGGGGTTCGCCGTATACTTCGATGTATTACTCCATCCCTAAGGTAATAAACAGGAATATGATTTACTTTGATACTTTGAATTATCTTAGACCCGACCGATTTATAAATAATTTTTAAGGCTGGTTGAAAATACCTTTTACTGTTAATAGACGTACGGCGGGTGCCACATTGCGCGCAATCATGCCGCAGGCAATATCGATAGTAGCAGATCCCACAAATATCATAATCATATAATAATTATTATTCATTTAATAATATGCAAACCATATCCCGTACCTACTGCATCGTCCGTTCTGGTTGAATCAGTATTTTGCATATCTTCCTCAGCAGTCCGTTTTTTGATAGCTTCCTCAACGACGATTTCAACGCTCTTGTCGTTCTTATCAGAAGATTCTCGGTCGGTTCTGTCACCCAGGGGCTCTTCCTCTGTTTGTTTTATAGAAACACTCACAGTATCAGATACAATTTTATCGATTTCTGCTGATGATTACAAGCTTCTGGGCAGCATCAGAGGCTGGACCTGATTTCTAAAAGGAATCATATCTATCAGACATCATGGCTATGGTCCAAAAATATATAGGGACGCTATTTAATTCATTAAGTTAATTAGATATAGTACCGCTCCCCCCCCCCCCCCCCCCCCAACAGATCGAGACCTGATGAAATGTTAAATACCTGTTGTCAGCAGTGACTTTTTCATGCGCAAATACGGTTATTTAGCATGCATGGAAACCGACAGTACATTCATTTCTGTGATTTGACAACAGGGGTTTCACTGTCAGAGGTGATGGCCGAACTACCGGATATTTGTAATTTTTTAAAATTTGATAACCCGATTGATCACTAATTTATTTGCATCAGTGAATGCGAAAGGAGATATTGAGATTAGCCCTATCGTGAATATCTACTAGGATCGAATTAGAATATGATAGTTGGCTTTTACTAACCTCTTTGGTAATTTTAGAATTGCCACGCTCATTATCAGTGGTTGGGGGACTGGTACGCTCTCTTATTTTTTTTTCGATGGGTTTCTTGTTGACACGAGGTTTTCCTTTGTTTTCATCATTACTACTAGCAGTTTCCTATATTAAAAGAATAATAGGAAGTCAGTCCTCCAACCTTTTGGACATATATGACTGATTCCATAGTGGAAATATTTTAGAATCATGTTGGAAATATGTTGGAAGGGATGACTTAAACCTATGGTATTATACGGGTTGGAAATGACGCGTGCGCATTGATGACTACGGTATGGAAGTGTTGACTTCCATATTTTCATGGACAATACTGAGATCTTTTTAGCTTCGTTGTTTGTTAAGCACATTTCAGGTCATGTTACGCCAGTCTTGGGAGTTGATTCTTTCATGTGTAAATATGTTAACGTGTTCTTCATAAAAGAACAATTCTCAAGGGAAGGCCATGGGATCTGGTACGGTATGGAAATGTGTTGAAAGTCGCCATTTCCATCATCTGTAGCGGGCACGATTTTTCCAGAGAATACCTTACCTTACCTTATATTTCTTACCTCGTTGCTGCTGTAGCGTCTCTTAGACGCGCATGCCTCGCAAGTCTTCGGTTTCATTTTGTTTGTCAGCAGTGAAGTCTGTAACCGTTGAAGGAGTTGACTCTGCTTCTAAAACTGAATAAAGAAAACAGTCAATGATATTTTGAGGGTCACGTTGGAAGACTCTAGAAAAACGTTATTGTGCGGGCTGAGGAAGGAAACGCGGAAACGTTATTCATATAATAGTCACTCAATGTCTTTGTAGCGGAGCTCCCGCGCGGGCCGAAGGCCCGCGCGAGCGGAGCACCATACCTAAGAAAAAATGGTAAACTATCGAGTTGATTTTCATGGATTGGCTGACGTCACTTCCGTCCGTACGTCCGTCCGTCCGTCCGTCCGTCCGTCCGTCCGTCCGGCGTCCGTCCGGGCGTGTACACAAGCATTCCGATTGGCTGGTTAAATTTTTTTTTGGCGGGAATGTCGACGCGTTTTAACATCCGGGTACACATAAAGGTAAATCCGGCTATTAAACTTTTGTAAAAAACGTTTTACACCTTTTATTACGTATAGAAAGATAACAGCTAAATTTTTTATTCAACCTTATATTTATATTTAATCTATTTACGATGGAACCCCTTTCCGAAATCGATATGTCGAAAGAAAGCTCAGAGGAGAATGAAGCCAAGAAAGAAAGGCCAGAAGTAAAAGAGTTTTTTCGAAAAATGAAAAACTCTGGTGGCGTGAAAATGTAAGGCAAAGAGGAAGGACTCAACAAAGAAAAGCGGCAAGCAGAGAGAGAGATAGAGACCCAAATCCAGGCGGGACTTCGATTATAAACAAGGAGAACATGATCGTGAAAGAAAAAGGAATATGAGGCAAAACTTGACGGATGAACAAAGAGAAAATGAACGTGAAATACAAAGGAATTTGAGTCAAAACTTCACGAATGATTAAAGAGAAAATGAGCGTGAAAGACAAAGGAATTTGAAGCAAAACTACTAGCTAAGGCGACTCTCAAATGCACAGAAAAAAATCGCTCTTAAGGACAAGTTATAGACCAAAGACAATTTAAAAACTTTCATGTATTCAAAGATGGATTAAGAAGTGTTCTCCAAAAAATTCAGGTGTGTTGTTTAGCAAACAATCGTTTATTATTTTTTGAGAAGCATTTAATTTTTTCTCGACGAATCGACAAATCAAAGACTTTCCCTCAAAGCTTTTATTATTTCTGTAGATAAGCTTAATTTATTTTAATGTTGGAGTGAATATAACATGAAGAGCATATTACAACAAATATTCGTCCTTTATTTAGCTTTGTAAATCTTTAGCAATTCGGTTAACGTTGTAAAACGTTGTTTTTAACCACGAACTATCGTATGTTTTTCGTTCAAGAAAGATTCGCCTCCTATCGTGGGGTCCCATCTTCAAAACAACGAAGACTTTCATAGCTTTTATTTCTACAGATAATTTATTTAAGTATTGAATGAAATATAAATTTACACCAAATATTCGACTGTTTATTAAGCTATTCGAGCAAGTCTGATTATAAAATGAGCTTAAATTTGTGTTGTTGAGAGATGTTGTTGTAGAAAGACCTAGACTTTCACTTTTCAAAGCCTAAAAATGTCGGGTTTTTTGGAAAAATTTGTCGAAAAATCTTCCAAGAGCAAACTAACCCCTGGGGGTGGTGGTGAATTGTGTACAAAATTCCTAAGTGGGAGAGTATATACTCGCGGAAGAAAAAGCAATGTTGTGCATTTCGATTCAATTTCACTGCATGGTTTTTATTATGGGAGAAATGATCTTCAGCTGGAATAAAAAAAAATTGAAGATTTTCCCCCCTATCTTATTTTTAACTTTCCGTATCGGGAGCTCCGCTTTTAGGCAGTGCCTAAATATATATATTAAGGTTTAATACAATAATACGCGTTTTTGTGGTTTCGGAACTCAAGTTTAATTACGATTACTAGCTGGATCTTGCGACAAATGTTTATCATCTCAGTTTTTACGGTGGCCATCGAGACATGCAGTAAGATAAACGAAATGCTGCAAACAAGAAGCGAATCAGTTGTTGTAAATAAGAAACGAGTTGCTGCAAATAAGAAACGAGTTCAGTGCTACAAATAAGAAACGAGTTCAGTGCTACAAATAAGAAACGAGTTCAGTGCAGCAAATAAGAAACGAGTTCAGTGCAGCAAATAAGAAACGAGTTCAGTGCAGCAAATAAGAAACGAGTTCAGTGCTACAAATAAGAAACGAGTTCAGTGCAGCAAATAAGAAACGAGTTCAGTGCTACAAATAAGAAACGAGTTCAGTGCTACAAATAAGAAACGAGTTCAGTGCTACAAATAAGAAACGAGTTCAGTGCAGCAAATAAGAAACGAGTTCAGTGCTACAAATAAGAAACGAGTTCAGTGCTACAAATAAGAAACGAGTTCAGTGCTACAAATAAGAAACGAATTCAGTGCAGCAAATAAGAAACGAGTTCAGTGCAGCAAATAAGAAACGAGTTCAGTGCTACAAATAAGAAACGAGTTCAGTGCAGCAAATAAGAAACGAGTTCAGTGCTACAAATAAGAAACGAGTTCAGTGCAGCAAATAAGAAACGAGTTCAGTGCTACAAATAAGAAACGAGTTCAGTGCTACAAATAAGAAACGAGTTCAGTGCAGCAAATAAGAACGAGTTCAGTGCAGCAAATAAGAAACGAGTTCAGTGCTACAAATAAGAAACGAGTTCAGTGCAGCAAATAAGAAACGAGTTCAGTGCTACAAATAAGAAACGAGTTCAGTGCTACAAATAAGAAACGAGTTCAGTGCAGCAAATAAGAAACGAGTTCAGTGCTACAAATAAGAAACGAGTTCAGTGCAGGAAATAAGAAACGAGTTCAGTGCAGCAAATAAGAAACGGGTTCAGTGCTACAAATAAGAAACGAGTTCAGTGCTACAAATAAGAAACGAGTTCAGTGCAGCAAATAAGAAACGAGTTCAGTGCAGCAAATAAGAAACGAGTTCAGTGCAGCAAATAAGAAACGAGTTCAGTGCAGCAAATAAGAAACGAGTTCAGTGCAGCAAATAAGAAACGAGTTCAGTGCTACAAATAAGAAACGAGTTCAGTGCTACAAATAAGAAACGAATTCAGTGCTACAAATAAGAAACGAGTTCAGTGCAGGAAATAAGAAACGAGTTCAGTGCTACAAATAAGAAACGAGTTCAGTGCAGCAAATAAGAAACGAGTTCAGTGCAGCAAATAAGAAACGAGTTCAGTGCAGCAAATAAGAAACGAGTTCAGTGCAGCAAATAAGAAACGAGTTCAGTGCAGCAAATAATCAGAAACGATTAGACAAGTTGCTGCATGTTAAAATAATAAGCATTTAAACAAATTCTAACCGTTTTAAAATATTTTTTGCAAAAAGAATTCAAGCGATTCTCATATCGTTAATACTGAGATTACATACAATCAATTGACGTGTTTGTCTTATTCTTGAAACGTAATCACGAACGACTGTACTCTCTTCGTGGCATTCAGAAAATGTCCTCAAACTACCGGTCAGAAATTAGATATTTTATATCTAATCAATTTAAAGTATTCTAGTTCTGTGAAGAAACTTAAGCAATTTCAATTTGAAGTGTTCGTTTTGAATATTGCACTCTTATGACTCTTTAGAGAATGACAAGTGGTCTGAAATGGAAAAACATTAAGACCAAACTAAAAGGATCTATGGCCAAGGGCAGACTTCGAACTTTCCATGCACCGAACTTAATTACATCAAAGAATGCTGGCTTATTATCACCTGATATCCATTGTTTTGAATTAGTTCGTGCATGTAAAGTTCGACCTATTCTATTCTATTTGACTTTGCGCATTATTTTTGTGATATTTATTTTAAACTCATTTTCAAATTCAAAGGTCGACTTGCCTCAGACCATGGTGCGGAGGAAAAATGCGCCAAGATTTTACTGTAATATTTCTAAATTCGGTAAAGGATTTTAAAAGTATTTTTCCTTACTTTTTAGGTTAACCTGTCTTAGCTAGACAAGGTCAGTTTCAAGCGCCATGAATATAAAGCTTTGACCTTCTAATTTGCTTGGGGGAAACGAGATGAAAGGATTACCGACGAGTTCCCGACTCAACAAACAGATATTATCTGCAGTTTGGTTTACGCTTTTTGAATCTTTATAACGCAAAATAGAAACAACGACACGGAAATGTATGTTATGCAGGAAAACGAATAAATCCTGGTGTGTAAAGTTTCAAATGCTCAATATCAGATGGCATCGAAGGATTTTCCTTCATCTTCTGCCTTAGTTACGCATTTACTGCCATCATGATTTCTGCTAAAATATTTCTAAAAAAATAATAAAAAAGTAAGAAATTTATAATATTTTATAGTCTGCTGGCCACAGCGGTCGTTAGTTCCTTAAAATATGAGCAGCATGTCTCATAGTCTAAATCATTCAGTCAGAAAGGAAAGTTCTATTGAGTACCTACCAATTTTGCTTATTCACATTCGTGTTTGATTTCTGACAATGTAGAATCGAAATATTGTGAACTTCCAACCGATTCTCTACATTATTTGTGCGATATAACACACACTGTGATTGGCCTGTTACTGACAGCTGACAAGTTCTAAAATAGATATAACGCGCTAGGATTCGTCAGTTGCTTTTGATACAACGAGTACTTAAAAAAGGCTGATTTTTCACAAAGAAACAGGCCGCGTTGTCTAGGCGACAAGTACCGACAGTTAGAAAAGAATATTTCTGGTGTAAAAAAATTACTCTCCGGACTTGCCGAATTGGTGAATAAACAAAATAAAAAAGTTTTAACTTTCTGCTGATAATTAGGTAAATCTATTTCAAAAACAGTTGTCGGTACCAAAAGGAGATAGGTGGTTCCAAGACCGAGAGGAATAATGGGCACATAATTAAGAATGCAAAATCAAGGCCTTTATAATGATTTCATTGACCGACAACGTGTTTTTAGCTAGAATAATACTTTGGATTTCGGAATAGCCTATCGTATATAACCCATCCTCTCAATCTCGTGCCAAGAGCCTGCGTTTCGTTTGGCCTGCAAGAATATAACTACTATTTCAGCTATTCTTTGGATCTTGGAATGGCCTATCGTCTATAACCTATCCCCTCAATCTCGTACCCAGAGCCTGCGTTTCTTCTGGCCTGCGGCAAAGAACGAGGGCTCTGACATAATCATTTTTTTTAACCAGGATTTCTTGGACTTCCGGTATAAGAGCGCATACGTTAAAAGACTTGAAAAAGATAAAAGGTATGTTCCCGATTTCTAATTCTTATTTCGGATCGGAAATAAACACAGAACTCTGTTTGAAAGCATGATTTTCAATGAATTAATTTTAATTTTCAGAAAACTGCGCATGCGCCAAAAAGTGAAAGCTCTGGGTACGAGATTGCTATCCCCTTTGGCTCCTACAACCTATTTTTAAAATGCGGCTTTGAATATAATAGAATTGATACCTAATTGCTATGACTAACATTTCTTTCGTGACTTCCTTATGGCGGTCGCGGAGCACCCTTTTATGTGTGTGCGTGTGCGCATGGGGGGGGAGCCCCAGAGCCCTTCCCAGCACCAAAATTAACTTGATTTCAATTTTAAACTAATACGATTTATATTAACTTATTATTTTTATTCTCCTCTCTATATTGAACTAATTACATGAGCTGTATTTATAATAACTCTATGACGGGTGTCATTCCATAATCAATATGTTGATATCGCTGAATCATGATTGGCCAAAGGAATAAGTAAATTCTTGGGTGTGATATCTCAATAACGAGTAATACGAGTGAAGCGTAAACTAAAGTTAATATATGGATATGTTGTAAATGTATAGGAAAGGCTACGAGAAATATTTCTATCATAAGATTCTAAAGAACAGTGCTAAAATAACTGCTCAAAAGAGATAAAAACTGTAGGGCGTAACCAGAGGTATACCGTACAAATGCTAATAAGAGGAGCTTAAGAGGGTTACTTGTGAATTCAATAATACTATTACTATTACTATTTGCTTTGTGTGTGATGGTAGCCTTGTTGAAATCTTATAACGATATTTTTATATACAGCTGTACCTAATCAAAAAATTGCTACAATGAATTATAATTAAGAGTCGTATTAACAAAAAAGACTTAGAACCTGATCGAGTCTGTTTACTAAGTGAACTTTCAGTGCACGGAAGAGGCAATTTCAGAAGCGTTTTGGTCCTCGGCAAAAACATTTCAATGCGCAGGGGAAAGAGGTTTAGAAATTTTAAGTATCATTTGCTGCAAGTGTTCCTTTGTAGAGCGTTATTTTCCATTTTTGTATGTGTAATTGTTCAGTCATGATTTGAATTAAAAATCTCATTCGCCAAGAAAGACCATCATTCTCTATAGTCTGTCTATGGAGTCTGTCTCTTTAGGCGAATATCTTTCTTTGTAGGTTTTGAACTCCAATCTATAACCTGATAAAATGGTTACTTTTGAAATGGCAAAATTTGAAGTTGTGTTTACAAAGGAGGTCCACTGAATTCTCCATGCGGCACACACTGTTAACGTAAGAGAGCAGATTTTGAATACTTGTTTACGCAAAACTAGACAACCAGATAGAGAACAACACGTGTAGAGCAGAATATAGAATATGGTGGCAGAATAAGCAAATCATAGGCAAGACATGAATGGAAAGCAAGGATTGTCTTGGGTCCACCAATATAGAGCAAAAACGCTTGAAACTGTGAAATGGAATCAAACTAGTTACTAACAAATAGTCGCTATTTAGATACTAATAGTCGTTATCACTGAGCCAGAACAGTTTATGACACAACAAGGAATACACAAGAGACCAATACAAATATGTTTTTATCCAGTTTTATTTCAAGCAAATTTATTAGAGTAATCAGGACTCACACAAAGGAATACACAAGAGACCATCAATTCTAAAGTGATAACGACTTTAGTATCTAAATAGCGACTATTTGTTAGTAACTAGTTTGATTCTATTTCACAGTTCAAGTGTTTTTGCTCTTTACGACTAGATGATAAACATGAGAAAAATATGAGAAAAAATATGAGAAAATTGAAGCAAATTTTTTCTCTGCGTTAAGTTGCAGTTGAAAAAAACGAACTGGATTTTGGGTCAAACTTGATCTAATCGACGTACGTATTAATTGGTGACGAGTTAATTTGGTGCTTCATATATAAAACCCGCGCAATCTTGAGTCTATAGAATACCGAATACTATAATAATATATAAATCGGAGGGAAAGAGCAATTTTGTTTACAAAAATACAGACGAGACTTATCGTTAAATTCGCGTGGAAAAACCGGAGAGTGAACCTCGTTTAACACAACTTCTTTATACTTACTAGCTCAGTACCGCCTTTATTGATAGCTTGTCCGAGTCTAAACTTACCAGATAATGCATTTAATATTCTTTTGGTAGCATGGAAAAACCTCGATTCTTCAGCTGTCACACTGCGATGTTTTTCAGTTCATATTCATTCGGTTTCACTCTTTTGCAGACCGATTCAAGCTGTGTTTAAAGTGTAGAGTATAGTGCAACCGATGCTAGGGCTTTTACTGCACTCAATGAGATCGATTTTGCTTCAGGTTGTAGACCTCTTTTAAATTCAAAAATAGATAACTAGTTTTGATCCGGCTTCAAGCGGACGAGAGGAAGTCTTTTGTTTTTCTTTGACTATTGCGGTCGTAAAAACAACATTAGCAGGGATGGAAGCAGAATAATGATAACGTTGTCGATATATCTTGCAATTAAATAATGAGTTATCTACCACTTTACTTTGGACGTAATGTTTTTTTCCAGTCCAGTCCACATGTCATTCTCTTGAGAATAAGATTCTTTGTTTTAGTTAAAGGAAGGAATTATACTCTTTGGAATGACAAGTAGTTTGATGAGTCGGTGATTCCTGTGTTCCTGTTATACATGTACTGTCGACATACGACTAAAGCTTCGCACTTAAATATGAATTTTATATGCCCCCAAAACATGATAAACCGTCATCACCTTCACAAGTTCACCATTGCTTGTCTTTTCACCAGATATCAAATGTTCAGCTCTCGTCCTTGTTATAGTGTTAGTGTTCACAACGAACTAATTTATTGCTGACATCGCTCCTCACAGCTGGATACGCTGGCTATCCGATTAAGCACTTCACTTTAAATTTTCAATATAAATTCTATTAAGACTTTTTAATATATTGCCTTGAACTTTAGTGAACCATTAACTACAAATAAAGTAACATGTTGACAGTTTTAGTTTATTGGCTCTTTTTATTTCTAAATGAATTTTCTTTTTTCCAAACCCGAATAAGCCTTTTCATATTTTAAGAATCGATTCCACTGCGCATGCGATTATTATCCCGAATTTCTCAATTCTTTTGTCTAAACTTTCTTTTGTTCTTAATTAAACAAAAGAAGGTGAGAAATTCGGGATAAAATCGCATGCGCAGTGGAATCGATTCTTAAACTATGAAAAGGCTTATTGAAATACGTGCATAATCAAACTGAGAGGCGCTGTTTTTAAAGCGCAATTTATTTCTGAAAGCCCTAAATGAAGAAGTGAACATTGGCTAATTTAGTAGTTGCTTGTCCTTTAAATCTCGAGTTTTAATCTGCGGAGAAGTCTACAGGGATTATTATTTCTTTTGACGACTGATGTGGCAAAACACCTGCAAATAACACATTCAAACGTGCACTTCTACACGAATTCAGCTCTTGAGACTGCGGTGTCGTGGGCAAGTGCTTGACGTTGTTTTGATTGGTGGCTTCATTTACACTCGCAATGCATTCATTTGTTCATCACAGCGAAATTTCCGTCAAAACAAAATATCTTTAATCAACAACGACTAATGTGATATTCCTAAAAGATATTTGATGATTTTTTTTAATAGATGAATTTGATTTTCAGTATTTTCTTTATTTTTGAGTCTAAGGAAGACTAAAGGTAGGAAATATACAGTCAATTAAAAAACGTTGTCGTCGACCGACTCAAGCCTACGCGACTGGACCGAAAGGAATATGGGTAAAAATCACTGAAGCGGTTAAATATTCGTTCTGAATTAATTGTTCCCGCTAGAAATAAGATGAAAAATGGCGAGAAACAATCCATCAAATGCATGTCTTTGGGTTTGGGGAAAGAAAAACAAAGTAGTTATGATTCAGTTCACAATTCCGAAAAAAGTGAAGGCATTAAAAAAACGTCTCCTTCAACACTTCCCACTCGCCTACTAAGGTTTGTGCTTTAAACCAGGCATAACTAGTCAGATAAAATTATAGAGTCAACTCGGCTTCAATTATTGCTAGAGTTCCTTTCTGTCCAGTTGCGTAGGCTTGAGTTGGTCGACGACAACATTTTTTGAGTTGACTGTATGTTGAGGTTATCAACAAAATATCCACTGATCGATTAATTCGTAGGGGCTGACAGAAGTGAATTCACGCTATTTAACAATGACAATTAAAACAACTTACCTAAACTTAATTGCTTTGAGTCTTTCTTTCTTTGTTTTGTGGTTTTTGTCTGTTTGTTTTGTTTTGTTTACTGAATCAAAGCTCGTTGGTCGTACTTGTTCGTCCTCTATTTCAAAAAACGTTGTCGGTCCGATCGGAGGTCTAGCCTGAAACCAGCGATCTCAGACTAAACAGATTTTATCGTGCTTTTCTTTATTTTTAGTTATTAATTAAAATACGAAAAATCACATTTCTAAGCCTCAAAGGTCATGCCACGTAGTATTCCAATTTAAATTTGAATTTGCTACATTTTGCAGCGTGTTACTCTGTCTCAGATTTCAAATTTAATCTCAGATCTTCGACCAACAACGTTTTTTGAAACAGGTGTTTTAAACTTGGTGTATATTTTAGCCCTTCTACCGTCATATACTTTTTTTCCGTTCCTCTTTTCTTGCTTTTCCTATTTCTTCCTTTTCAGTGTCCTTTTGTTTTTACCACAAAATACAAGCTGATCTTCTTGTTTAGGATTAAACCAATGCGCAAAAAATCAGGAAATTATTAAACGACTTTGTCTGATAAGAATAAGCCGAAGGAAGGCAGCATTTGAGTAAAAGCTTTACTTATTATATTTCCGAGAATCTTGAAATTAAGATAGTATGATTTGCATGATATACACGTAACTGCAAGAACGTTATGTCATATGAAAATAAAAAGATGAAATGAAATTCAATATCATTATTATCAATATTTATTAATCAAAATAAAAAAGATACTCTTTTGTAAGTATAGACTGGCAATTTTGATATAACTTCGCTGGTATATACTAAAACAGCTATTCTTATCGATCTTGGGGGCTTTTAGGATCCGAATAAAAATGTTTTTCTGGTAAATTCCTATTTGTTATTTTGTTCCTTTTTTTATTTTGGACGACAACTTTCTTGCAATTTGGTGTATATTAGAAAATATCAAATCAGTAGAATATATATACAAATTTTGGCATTAAGTTTTATAAAGGATACCCGTTATATTTTTATCTCAATTAATATCTCATTTTAGATCTTTGATATTTTTCCAGAGCTTTCCATTTTAGCCCTCCTTCTGATCTTATCTTTTCCTTTTCTAAGCTGTGTTTACGTGTCAGTAGTTGATACTGAGCCAATACAATTGAAGATGAGCTTGGCCAGTCTAGTGTAGTATCTTATTCATATCCGTTTAGTATTAAGATCGAAATCTTTAAAAAAGGCAACTAATAGAGATCGGAAAAAGATATCACACATCGCAGTCTTAAATCGAACATATTGCCGCAAATCTTTTTTTTTTGTTTTGTTTCAAAGAAATTTTCTTAGTTTTGTTTTCGGAATACTATTGGCAGTCGCAAGCAGAGCAAAACCGTAGACCCCTTTGATCAAAATTTTCAACCGTTCTTAGTGTTTAAGTTCATTTTTAAAACTTATTCTTATCGCACCCTCAAACAACACCACAACCTTTAAGCTGATCTAGGAAAAAGGCAGACGACAACTGAGGTTCAATATAGGACGTATCGGTTTGCGTGATGGCGTCATTTTACTCCCACTACCAAAATACTTCTCGAATTATCTTTTTTATTTAAATTATGAAAATAGTAAGACAATTGCTGTTATTTAACAGTGCGCAGGTTGGTAGTGGTAGTAAATGAGGCAACTAATGCCAGTGTATTGATAGTTTTCGCGTCGGCCATGCTGGACTTTAACAAAAGAATTGTCATTGAGTTCTTTTGTTATATCCTCCAACATGGTGCAGTGTCTTTCGTTATTTAATTCTCTTGGGAATGGTTGAAAACCACCAATACATAAGTCCACAATGGCGCACGGCCGCGGAGTATACGAGGCATCCAGGGCCTACGAATTTTCAAATTTACAGTATTTTCTTCGAACCTGAATGTAAGAAGCAAAGAAAGACAGAACGAGTGTATACTTTCCATTGAGATATTATTATTTCTTTTCATTTTAATAACCGGAATACATCGTTTTCATGTGACTCACTCGGCCGTGCGCCAGTTTGGACTTAGGTGTATTCAATCGTGTAAATAGGCTCAGGGTTCAGTGTTGTTTGGGATTTTGTTATTTTTATTTTTTGCGAAACTATTAAACGGGCGTCTTGCACGCGTATCTTCCACTCAAAAAGATAAACATCATTGATAAGATGGGACGCGGGAAGTCACTTAGCTTCTTATTGCCCACTTCTTGGGCTGAAAAAAACAACAAATAAACAAAACAACACACTAGAAAAGACCCCAAAACTAAAAAAAGCAGATGATCAAACAAAAACAAAAACGCCGTGGCAGTGATCAAAGTGCACGGCTAACTCACAGATCAAACCCTGAAACAACCTCTGGGCTGATCTAAGTCAGGGTATGGCTAACTCACAGATCAAACCATGAAACAACCTCTACGAAGCTGATCTAAGACCACCTCTATGCAAATTTTTAAGTTAGGGCACTGCTAACTCACATATCGAAACCTGAAACAACCGGCTCTGGGCTGATCTAAATAAGAGCATGTCTAACTCACAACCTCTTGGCTGGTATAAGTCAGGGCACGGTTAATTCATATTTGAAACCATAAAACAACCACTCGGCTGATCTAAGTCAGAGCATGGCTAACTCACAGCAGATCGAACCCTGAAACAACCTCTTGGCTGAATTAACGTCAGGGTACGGCTAACTTAATTAAAGACCTAATCCTGAAACAATCGAATTCTTGGTTGGTATAGGTCAGGGCAAAATTAACTCGCAGATCTAACCCTGAAACAACCTCTGGGCTGATCTAAGTCTGGGTACGGCTAACTCACAGATTGAACCCTGAAACAACCTCTGGGCTAATCTAAGCTAGAACAAGAACACCTAATTCACCGCGGATTGAATTGGTCGACGTTTACTAATAATTTATGAACTATGCAATCTTCACTAGCTAAATCAACGAAAATGCTTTCTTTTTTTATAAATAAAAGTTGTTATATGTAAGGGTTTTAAAAGCAGACATATTTTTCTAGCCTTTGTCACGTGTCTCAGGACATCAGTTATGTAACCTTTTGGTGTGATGAATGTGCACTTGGCCCGGTAGAGAGTTCTTTAATCGTTTCCTTAATGGAGAGTCAACTTCAAGAAAGCGTGAGACAATTATTCAGCTTGATTGATTACCGAGGACTGTGATCTGCGTCATCCTTTGAACTTCCAAAATGAGTTTTTGAAAATAAATTTATTAAGTTACAGTATGCAGTGCATCATGGGGCTGTTTAGGGGACGCTTCTAAGGGGTCTTTATCGCTTGATGATAGTAAAAGTACGGTAAATAAGCAAACATGTCCACAAGTATCTTGAGTATGAATCCGCAACTTTTTCTTTGACGGTTGGTCTTCCGTCTACGTCACGTATCTAGGTAAACTGTTGCGGCTTCAAAAATATTTCGATACGTGAAAGGATACGAAATAACTAGATATTCAGCTAAAACAGAGTTAAAAAAAAAAAAAATCAGAGGAATTAGCACAGGAATAGCTTGAATTACATAAAAATACCTGTTATTGGAACTCCATTTCAGCTGAATAATTACGAACAAAACTGCTGTTGTTCTCCATTCTATTGCTACCGAGGTTTGTCGTGGCTATACTCCGTGCGTGGCTTTTCCATGTCATCAAACTGACGTTTCCTTTCTCGCGACCAATCAAATTTCGCGACTGAAGTGAGTAGGCGACACGGACGTACCGACGCTTTTGAACAAATGGTTGGTTCTTAGTTGTTGTTATTTTTGGATTCTTGTTCTCATAATTCGATTCGAACATTAATTATTGAAAACGAAGTCTTCAACAGCCTAGAATATACAAAAGCGAAGAACAACTTTTTGTGCAAGAAATATGCATGGACACGGGTTCAAATCCCATAGGCACTGGTTCAAATCCCTTTCAAATCTCCGATTTTTTTCCCGAGTCTTTCAATTTGCAGCTGCATAATTAAGTTGCTTTATATACTGCTTTATATACTGCGAGGATCAGCTCAACTTGATACATTACAACCGCAGTACAAATATATATTTTTATATATTTTCTCATACAAATATGTAATATATTAATAGAAGTACCTTCGGTTTCCGCTAAAAACAAGAGTCTACAGTCGAAATTAATTTTCAACTATTCTTCCGTTTTGAATATCGAACGCTTCGTTTTCAATAATGAAGTTCAAATCGAAAAATGAAATCAAGAATCCAAAAATAAAGGATCATTTATAACCTCTGCGTGTTCACGCTTGAGGTGGTTTGACTGTAACGTTACATAAACACTCTCTTAAGTAAATTCCCGCTATCGTCTTTCTCAAATTCAATTTAGGTGGGCGGGAAAATGCACTGGGCACTAATCGCTTTTATTAATGTGTTCTTAGTGATGATCCACAAGGAATGCAAAAGCCATAGATTTCATAAACGAATGAAAGATTTTACCTGCAATCAATTTAACACAGCCCTATAGTGAAATACCATATTTAGTTAGAGTTGTCATAGCAACCGCACGTACTTTCTTCTCGTCAACGGATGCGCTTTAAGATGTAGACCTAATGTTTTCCCATTTTAGAACACCTGTCTTTCACTAGAGTATCATTTCTTTGTTGACAGTTGCATGAGAAGACACATAATATGGATACAACACAAACAAAGAATCTTAAGTTCTCAATAAAATACTTCGACATGCAGCACGAACTATTAAATATTTATAAGCTATTAAATTATAGAATCTGCACATTAATAGAATGACATATGCTATGAAATAGGAAAATATCACGCCTTGGTGACATGCACTACTCAAACAAAGATTCTTATTATCAAGAGAATATTTTGACATATATATATATAAACGAACTATATAAACTTATTATAAGCTATTAAATTATAGAATCACATGGTCTGAACTAAATATCACGTCTTGATGGATAACGTCCACTTGTCTTCACAATATGATGATATTCATTTTCTTGTTTCGTATATTTGAGACATTACCATACAGATGTATTTGTTGTGGAAGGGGAAAATCATATCCTCGGCAATTAAGTTTTGCCATCGTTTGTGTTCACTTCATTGTATTTCATCATCAAGACAAACATTCTAGCGTGTTATTTTAACATGTTTAGGAGAAAAATTCACTTACGATCGGACTTGCAATACAATACCATATGTTTATTTAGTGCCGTAATATATATAAATAATATTACAATGTACATTTTGGATAATTTTTGTGATAAATACATATATATATAATCAGTATTACATTATCATACATTTAGTTTTGTTCCTTATTTTAAAGAACTCAGGAAAAACAAAACAAAACAAAACCTTCACAATTCATAACGGTAAATTCTTATCGATATCCTAAAACCGCTTGGTAAATTGCATGTCCTGACTTAATTAGACTAGCGCAGAGGTTGTTTTAGGGTTCGATCTGTGAGTTTGCCATGCCCTGTCGTAGATTAGGACAGAGGTTGTTTCAGGGTTCGATCTGTGAGTTTGCCATGCCCTGTCGTAGATTAGGACAGAGGTTGTTTCAGGGTTTGATCTGTGAGTTAGCCGTGCCTTGAATTAGATCAGCCCAGAGGTTGTTTCAGGGTTCAATCTGTGAGTCAGCCATGCACTGACTTATGCCAGCCAAGAGGTTGTTTCAGGGTTTGATCCGTGAGTTAGCCATGCCCTGACTTTGATCAGCCTAGAGGTTGTTTCAGGGTTTGATCTATGCAGAATTTACCATGCTTGGCATATGGAGGGAGGAAAACCGAAAAATTCAGAGAAAAACCGTTGAATCTACATGATCAAGGGAGGGACTAAAAAAAATGAAAGGACGCCTGGCAGCCTGACTAAGAACAGTTTTCTAAGGTTCCTTTAGTTCCTTTAGTTTTCTTTTGATTGGATGTAGACGTCTCCCTGGTGGGTTATTAATGTGTTCTTTGAAGTTCTGCCTTCGATTCACCATTAGCTAATTGATGATCGATCCGTTTCCAGACCACTCGACCAATCCAGAAGCAGTGCCGCTTTCCCGCCGGAGGTAGAGAAAGCACATCCATTAACGGTTTGTTATCGATTTTGAGTTTATAACCAACGAAAGATGTAAAACGAGTCAGTCTGGATTTGTTAAACAGGTTTTGATGAAAGGCTTCTTTCTTTCTTTATTACGGTTTAATGCCCGTTTTCCGACAAAAAAGACAGGCTAGTCACAGAGATATATTGATGGGCTGCAAGCATTCCTTAGAGGGTCTCGAGACAAAGACATGCCGGCTATCTTGGTGCGGTCAAGGGCACTAGGACACCGAACGTAATTGGATTTCTATGGCTTTTTTTCCTTTCGATTATTTGAACTAAATTAAATAACGTTATACTTGTTTACTTATCTTGTGTCCGTGTTCCTTCGCCGGGAGCTCTATATGGAACGTAAGGTGAATTTGATTAACCATATTAACTCTAGGACGGTTGAATATTACTGACGTAAGGAGCATCGCGCTGTCGGGTTGTTGTTGGTACAAACAGAGTCAAGCACGGAAAGGCCGTTAAAGAAGAAACCTCATCGGCTATTCAAACCGTTTGAACTTTGGAAGAAAACGGCTACATTATAACAGAGAAGGAACACGGACATAAAATAAGTAAACAAGTATAACGTTAACATCAGATATGAGAAAAATTGACTTTGACATTTGGTATATAAGAAGACATTTTTTTATATTCTGTTCTCTGTTTCCATTCATTCATGTTACCAAAACACCAATATCAGGTTACCATGTGAGGCTCTTTCCTGCTTGCAAGAGAATTCAAAAGCACTCGTAAAAGAAAGTTGGTACAATTCGTACGTTACCTCGTGACAACTACATATTACTTGTCACAAATATGTCTTGCGTTGCTCCACAGTACTTCATGTGACTTGTCACACATATGCGTCACATTTCTTGCATTAATCCATGGCGCTTCAAACTGCTTGTCCTGGCATTTCACATTTTCTAGCGTTATTCCATGGCGCTTTATACTAGTTCATAAATACCGACGACCGAGAAGCATTGGAGCGAGATAGCATCTGAAACCTAGGCTACTGTGCTTCGTATCACAATTTTTGCGTTACTCCATGGCGCTTCAAACTGCTTGTCACAAATATGTGTCACATTTCTAGCGTTACTCCATAACGCTTCATAATACTTGCGTGGAACATCTGTGGTTTTATGATCTTTTGTGCACTTCAGCATTCTATTATGTGACCTGGGTTGTGTCACGCTTTAGTCCTTATTACCTACTATTTTTTAAAGATTGGTTCGCAGAGGTCTTGCGTGACGAGATATTTTAATATACATATCATCATTGCGTTGCGTGGTGACTCTGGGGTACCTTTAGGTAACGCTAGTCGCGGCTCTTCACAATTTTGTTTTCACTCTAAGCTTTTCCCTATCAAAACGTACGTCGTCGTTTCACCTAGACCCTGAAGAAAGAAGAACATTTTTGCTAATAAGATTGGAATTAAAAACTCGCAACAGCCCATGCTTGCTTGCTTGTGGCCAATAGAGGATTTGCACCATCACGTACTGCTTGGGCTGCCTGTGGTTAGATGGCAAAAAATAAAATGTCTTTGCTTTGGGAAATTTAATTCTTTCTTATGTAAAACGATTGTATCCATTCTGGTCACGTGATGGTACAAAGCCTCAATATGGAAGTATCTGATCACATGATCTAGTTGTCAATCTATACCCCTTTGTACCTTCACGCGAATGTTATGCCTTGCTTCGTAAGTAAAGCCTCCAATTTCTTCAAGAAACGACTTGCACTTTTCGCTCATGTGAATTTGTTGCGCTGTAGAAAAATAGAGCATCCAATAACAGGACAACAATGGTCAGGGACAAAGATAAAGAAAGTAGGTCAAAGGTCATAACGGCAAGAGGTCAAAGGGTGACATGGTCAAATATCTTTCTTAGTTAATAATTTTTTATGTCCCACTTTGTGGGACTGTTTTAGGGGACAAATAGAGGCCATCTTGGAACAACCCCCTTAAAACAATCCCACATTGCACTGAAGTGCAGCTCGACCTATTCTTTCCCTCAACCTCGAAATATCAAATAGTCTTACGTAATCCAGTTGCTTCTAGTTGCTTAGCAACGTTGACTGTCTCGCCGAAGATGTCATATCGTGGTGTTTTGAGCCCAACAATACCAGCTACGCATGGACCTGAATGGAAGAGAAAAAAGGCATTTAGATCTTGAATAGCTCGTAAAGCACTGGGTTCTCTCGTTTTCTCCCTCCTCAAAAATCGACTATAATTTTAAATTTAAATTTGATCTAATGAAACGAGGACCGCAGGTTTGTTAGCCACTGACTATTAAGTCTACACTCTGATTGGTTGAGCTTCTATTAATGATAGACCACTAGTAGCGAAAAATGCCAGTTTTAAAAACCGAAACATTTAACGCAAAAAAATAAATCATTTCAACCTAATTTCCAAACAATTTGACCTCTCGCTTCCATGGTCTACGAGTCAACAAGCCGTTAGGCCCTTTGACTCAGGGGTTATTGACTCGTGGACCACGAGGACGAAAGATCAATAGATCCTTTTCGACTTCCAAATAACCGCTGTGTATCTTGGTTACAGACTTCATTTGCTCAGGCTTAGCCTCTATTTTGTGCAGAATAGTCACGTGTTCCAGTCAAGGTCCATCCAGTTTCAAAGTATTTGTATTGTTGAAGTTGTGCATTCTTTACTTTACCGTTGGTATTTGCGAGTAATTAGACACTGATTCGAGGCTTAGCCTAAGTAAATAAGTCTCTGTAATCAAGAAACACAGCGGATAATAGCGCAGCGCACTGACTCTAAAATAGCTTAAAGATTCGGACAAACATTGCATTCTGTTTAACCGCTACAAGGATTATACGAACCGATTTTTTTTACTTAAGTTTTTTTTACTTAAAGTTACAATAATAACCCATGTAAACTTAGATCAACTGCGATCGGCTGTGAAAATTATCTGCTGAAAGTAAACTTGTAAGTTTGTTTGCCCGAATTTCGCCTTTGTCTTCGTTTTTATGACGTCACGGTTGCGCTGCGCTATTTGGAACTCGAACTAGGGTCTACTGTGTAATCAATACCAAATGAATAGCTTCCCACATGCATGGCTTCATACCTGTATGAATCCCCATTTTGAATTCTAAACTCTGATCAGTTAAGTGCTGTATTTTGAAATCTTTGAAATAAAATAACAGGTGTAGGGCCATGGATGCTATTTCAGCCGCGTGTCTTTTGCCATTCCTTTCAGGTAATCCTGACACCACGAGATAGGAATCACACATTGTTTCTACCTGTGAAGTAACATTTAGAAAATAGTGTTCTTGGAGTGCATGTTACGTATGTAACCAACTGTTCTGTCATTACTAGCTTCAGGCTTCGCAGCTTGATTGTATGGACTTTCTCCCCTAAGCAACAAGTTTTTTTCAACAGCCGTACAACTCTGAGCTCCAATCTCGTTTTTTCTTGCTCTGTCACGTTGCTCTGTCCCTAAATACGCCACTCCCCATTCCCATGAGATCCACGCTCCCACGCACCACGCGCATTCCATGCATGTCACACGAATGGCATGGCCGCCATGGTGGTGGATGATAATAAAGCATTCCTCATTAGCTTCTTGTTAGATCAACCAAGCGGCTGTTTCATTGCTATTTATATCTCAAGGGATTTTTAGTATTGTGGTAGCACTTCAAGAATATAATATATGCATAAATGGATTGGTATGAAGTACGACCAACTATTGCCTTTCCCTCAACTCTTCTAAGCCCTTTATCAGATGCAATATTTATTATATTTTACCTTAAAGACATGATAACGAGAAATGACTGTGTCGTATAGTGAATACAGATCATTAGAAGGTTTATCAGCTGTAAATAAAAAGACGATGAAAGTTAACTTGTTTTTTTCAGACCGGAGTCTGATAGGTGCCAAGGACAATCTTGAATACCAATGTTCTTTTACCCCCGTATTCGAGTCAATGAGTCCCTTTCACATTTCCACAGCTCCATCTTTAAAATAGCGCAGCGCAATGATTCTAAAAATAGCTCAAAGATTCGGACAAACATTGCGTTCTGTTTAACCGCTTCGAGGATTATACGAACCGATTTTATTATTTTTACTTAAAGTTACAATAATAACCCATGTAAACTAAGATCAACTGCGATCGGCTGTGAAAATTATCTGCTGAAAGTAAACTTGTCAGTTTGTTTGTCCGAATTTCAATAATAATAACCCATGCAAACTAAGATCAACTGCTATCGGCTGTGAAAATTATCTGCTGAAAGTAAACTCGTCAGTTTGTTTGTCCGAATTTCCCCTTTGTCTTCGTTTTTATGACGTCACGGATGCGCTGCGCTAATAGCCTGCCTTTGCATCGAAGCGAGACGAACGGTGACCTTGACAGAGACCTTTTTTTAAACACCTTGGACAATTAATCACATGTGTCTATCATTGCAAGCTCAACGCTCCAATTCTCCTCCCTTCGGTGCCAAGGCATGTCTACCTTTCAAGATGGCGCAGGAAACTGTGAAAGGGACTATTCTCCACATTCCTTGCATAGGTTTGCTACTCAAATGAAATATAATTAAAGTATTACATCAAGGGTACAAAGTTAAAATTTGATTAATCCTTTGCAGTTTATACCTTGCAGGCTCGATTAAATGTTTTCTGTTCGATCAGTGAATCGATGTATGGAAATTGGTGAATATATCAGTTCCAGTCGTTTTATATGAATCGCATAATGATAGCGTTTCCACAGATGACGTCAAAATCGTGCATCATGGGATTGAAATGCGGACAAGCCAAGCCCAGTGCACATGCTAACATGCTACATTAATGTTTTCTAGTCTTTTTGTTTCTAATTCAAGGAAGAACTATGGTTTTGGATGATATTCTTCTCCTTTTCCATTCAATCGAAGCCTTATTTGCACTATTTGTTCATTTCGTTTGTCACAGACTGTGCGATATCTATTTTTTGTAACAGTGAAAAAGGTTATTACCTCTATCGGTGAGCTTTGTTCCGCTATTTCTGTAAAGCCTAATATCTGACTAAAGAAAACTGTCACATGTTCGTAACTCTCAGCGTTCATCTGTGAGCCAGTCTTGAGCTGGTCAGCGACACTCCTGTCAAACGGTCAATACATCATTTATAACGCGTTTCAATAAGCCTTTTCATAGTTTAAGAATCGATTCCACTGCGCTTGCGATTTTATCCCGAATTTCTCACCTTCTTTTGTATAAACCTTCTTTTGTTCTTAATCAAACTAAAGGTGAGAAATTCGGGATAAAATCGCATGCGCAGTGGAATCGATTCTTAAACTATGAAAAAGTTATAAAAGAAAGCGCATTAAGAAAAAAGAAAATTATTGCGCGTTCATAGTGTTAATACGAGCAACATACTAGACACTTTGATACGAGATACTATTGCTGTCCGCAGTACTGTGCCTTATAAATGTCTTATAACCCAGATAAAGTGATAGTAGGTATTGCTTCTGCGCATCCTTTCTTCTCGCGCGTGAACTTTAATTTTCAAATGATCGAGGAATCACGCCTGATTTTTAAATAGATACTAAACATCACACATAAGGCAAACAAGATGACATCATACCTCGGCATCATTTTGTAAAGCAACTCATCAGTCTTGGCCTTTTCAGTCTCTAGTTGCCGCGTACGTTCCTTGACGAGAGACTCCAGATTATTGGTGTATTTCTCCATCATTGATAGCATATTATCTACTATGTTTGTCGCTCTGTTGAAACCAAACTTATCATCATTCAAAAGACCATACAGATATTTTACGAATACACAAGATACCGCTCATTTATTCAGGGTAAGCAAGGGCGGATCCAAAGGAATGGATTATAGATAGCAAGCCACACGCCTTTGGAGTTGAAAAATAACATGAATAAAGGATAAGGTAAGACCTGAAAAGAACGATGCGATGCTTTTCTAGGTAACAGTCACCCCCCCCCCCCCTTGAAATCGCTCTGCATCTGCCACTGGTTAGACCCATTTTAATGTCTAACAAACTTTCCTGAAACTAGTGAATAAACATCTGTATAAAATCGAGACTATTACGATTTAAAACTGGAGTTTTGCATCAAAGCACCATCTAAAGGCCAGTTGCCAATTTTCACATTTTTACGGCGGATCCATTTGCCTAGAGGTTTGCGCGCGCATGTCAAGCACTAATATCTTCTATAGCCATTGAGTTTGAAGGTCTATTTAATTGAATTTTCCCTGAAATTTACGTATTTGTTAGAAGTAATGATTAGCAGCCTTTCATAAATTGAAACAATTCGTCGCTTGTTTTGCCTACAGGGGTGCGCGTGCCTACAGTGGTGCATCGTGTTTATACAATAGCATGACATAGCAATGCAACATTTCTCTTATCGCGCTACAGTTCCTGCCGGTAACGAAGACTTGGAATCCGGTACGTCTATTGATACTTACCTTCCTTTGTTGATTTTTTTGAGGATTTTTAAGACCCCTGAGAATGTTGGTCTTCTTTCAGGGGTCTCATCCCAGCACATCGTCATGAGTTCCCTAAATGTCCCCGGTGCACTATCTGGAGGAATGTTGGGTCGACAGTGTGGTTTTAGTCCTTTTTGACATGATGGATGATTTCTGATAATAAAAATAAATAAATAAAATTCCTATATTCCTTATCACTGTGACCACCATCACCAATGAAACATCATCAGAACTTTATAGCCAGTGGCGGCTAACAAACCTGTGGCTGTCGTCCCATGATCAAATTCACTTTTTTGGAGGGTGGAAAATCGGATAACCCGGAGAAAAAACCTTGAAGCACAGGAGAGAACCAACAAGCAACTCTGCTCACATGTGACACCAGGAGCCCAGCGAGGCGAGCAGTCCCATTATATTGCTACGCCACCCGTACTTTCCTTCGTCGCTTTCATGGGTAAAACGTCACCACCCTTACCAGATATCATTCCCGATTATCATCATCACACCATCGTCGTCGTCATCAGACATTATCTTAATCATCCTATCTTATTTAAGACTCCGGTCA
This sequence comes from Actinia equina, assembly GCA_011057435.1. Classification (NCBI taxonomy): domain Eukaryota; kingdom Metazoa; phylum Cnidaria; class Anthozoa; order Actiniaria; family Actiniidae; genus Actinia; species Actinia equina. The sequence continues at coordinate 148,350 of WHPX01001078.1, read as the reverse complement.
TACTGCTTGACTGGACGCGGGTTTGAGTCCCGGGCTGCCCCACTAAAAACATTCTAGAACTTTTGTTATGGACCCAAAGAACAATAAATCTACCTTTTGGTCCAAGGAGAGACGTGGAATACGGTTTCTCTCGTAACACAATCTCTTGTAGGATTATTCCATAGCTATATACATCGCCACTCGGTGCGTGTCCTGTGTCAACTGTATTGCGCAGCTGTTCAGGTGCGGTCCACAACATATCTGTAATCAAATCAAGTACAATCAGAGCGGACAGACATACTTTAATCCCGTGGAGAGAAGGGAATCCCGCTGAAAGAAGGGAATCCCGAGGAGAGAAGGGAATTCAGTTAGAGAGAAGAGAGGGAGTAAGGGCTTTGGTCACAGGATGTTCGCAAATAAGCTGGTTGGATAGGAATGTGCAACTGCGATCCCCAAAGCCTGACCCTAGCTAAAACAACAAAATCTTGAAATGACTTGCCTATTCAAGACATTTCATTTGAAATTATATAACTTCCTATCATCCCCAAGACTTTGGTAGACAGTTGTGGGTTTTATAAGTAGATCAATTGTCCAACAGAGAGGGATGGATGAGGAGAGGCAGTCTTCACAAAGTAGTATATAAGTATATGATGGACACAGCGACTTATGGTGGAGCCAATTGCAGAAACCCTCAGAAAATTAAGGTAGGCTAGAACTACTTTGGTCCACCCGTCCCCCTCCCCTCCCCCCTTCCATTTCCCCCTCCCCCCCAAGACCTCTCCCCTCTCTTCCTGCGTCAACCCGCTGAATTAAATGCTGGAGAACACCGAGGACCTCTCTGAGTGCTCTTCTCTAACTCCGTCCCTGCCATTAATACTGACCACTGTACAAAGTATCTTCTTTTACCAAAGTGCCACGGTATCCAAATTTGAAAGCTCGTAGTCCAAAGTCCGCTATCTTACAAATCCAATAACCATCAACTACTATGTTGGTGGATTTAAGATTGCCATGGTAACCAATATTACTTTTGTGGAGTTCCTCCATTCCCTGTGAGGACGAAGAATATTGAATCACGAAAGGAATTATGGGTCACTATTTTTAGTAAAAGAATTTTCAAACGAATTTAAAAAAAATAATCAGGTGTCAAAGCTATATCTTTAATTGTCTAGACTTATAACACATAACAAACACCAGATTGATGTTTATCTAATTATCTGTCAGAGTTTGTGAAAAACTTTGAAAAAAAAAAAAGTTGTTTTTCTAAGATGTTGTCCATCGAAATATTCAAATGACGTGATCATGATGAGGGCACACGCACAAACCCATGCGCAATACGGATGCGCATGAACGATACGATGCCTACATTTGTCGTTCAATCTACCTAGATTGAGATACTGGACCTACCCGTGCAATGTCGGTGGAAAAGGACATCTTGAAATTCCAGTCTAATTTAAGATACTCGTCAAGAAGTATATCCTGAAAATTAGACATTTTGCTTGACTGGTCATAAAACATTGGTTTCAAGTCGAGGTTGAACTTGATGTTCAACCTCGACTTGAAACCATTGTTTCGTGGTCAGTCAAGCGAATTCGGAATAGGTCTATTCGCTAGCCCATCAATAGGGTAACACACAACAGGCAGAACGAAGCCTGGGAGTGGATGGACAAACAATGAATGATGAGATGAAACAAAGAACGCAGCTCACATGTAGAATAATACACATTGTTCACCATAATCCATGCTTTCTTTGTTTTTGTTATTTTATCCAATCCCAAGCTTCGTTCTACCAGTGGACACCGACCCCATCAATAGACACCTGACAATAGCGCCATAGGACAGTTATGTAGAGACTATTTTAAGGCTTTAAAAAGCTTGTGTAAATAAGCTTGTGTATATTGTTTCACATTTCTTCAGACCGCTTGTCATTCCCCAGCGTTTAACGGTTGCGCATGAGACGAAAAATGTGGATACAACTCAAATAAAGATATTTTATTGTCTATAGAATTTCACGCGGTCTAACTAAAAAAACTTGCTCGACTGCGAAAATAATAGGAAAGAGGCCTCGTGATAATTAGACTCGCCCGAAGTACTGCTACGGAACAGTACTCATGCATTCTATTGGTCGATCTGGGATATGCGGATTCATATAGTTGGATTACCGGATCTAATAACAGCATAATGTTCTGTTTCTTAGAGATCTGTTAGGTAGAAATGACTTAACTGTAAACGTCCGTCCCTTGCTATACGTACGCAGTATCCGGGTGCAGAAAGATCTACATAGGTAGTAATGACTTACCTTTAAACGTCCTTTGGTACAATATTCAGATACTATACAGAGGTCTAGTGGTTCAACGCATACACCAAGGTAAGGGTTGATGTTAACATGACGCAGCTCACATGCCTTGGAATTACAATTATAGAACAGGCAATGATTTCAGTTCACTTTACTGGCAATATGCATCAGTTAGTTAGAAATAGCGCAATGTTGTTGTTGCTTGTGGATTTCCTTCTTTATTTTTCAAATTGCAATGCACGAATTCAACTGGTCACCGCCAGAATCATTAATAGGCAGGTAGGTGGGCATATGACGAGCAAATACTTTTGGGCGATTGGAGTTAAATATATTGCATTTTTTTTACTAATTTACCTGTCTAATTTCGTTTTTTATTACTCGTGTTATATTGAGCACATCATGGTGGAGACGCTTGACATAAACCTTTTTACCCTAATTAAAAACAATTGAAAAATTAATACGCAATATTAGTTAAATCGAGAATGATTCTCGTTGAATGTATATGAAAGCCAAATGGAAGAGGAGTTTTCGTTTTTTTGATTGGCTTATTGTTTCTCGCGCGATGTGATTCGCCTAAGCGTACTTAGACAAAGTGCCGTGACCATGTCGTGACTGTTTTTGCAATATATTCTATAAAATATTTACAATTTTTTTTTTATCCTGGACATAGTTAATGGAGTGGAATGGTTTGGAAACTCCATAGAACAAAGCTATGGTTTTGCCATTGACGTACCATACTATAATGTGTTACTGACGGTGCACAATGAACCAATTAAGCATGTATTGCTAAAATGCTCATTTCCTTATCATTTATTTGTATGAACAACAAAAGGGCAATTTCATTTTTAATAAACAATTAATATTAGTCATATAGGATTAATTAACAAATAATGCATATTTTAGAACGATTTTTAAGTGTAAAAAACTTTTATATTCCCTCATACTACAAACAAATTAGAAACTTTTACTTCACTGTGCACGTTCAACGTCATATAACAATGGATAAATACTAACAAAAACAAAAGGTTTCGTAACTATTCCGCTGCATTAACTATGTCCAGGATAACAAAATACAAATTACGAATAAATTAAACCTGGTAAAGTGCAGCGGTGAAGATGGGTTGTAGAGGGTGCCCAGTAGAGATCTTATCGCTGTCTCGTGACAATAATCTAGGCGTTTTCGATGTCGAGAACTGTAAAAAAAAAAAAAATCAGAAAACACATGTAGGCTACCTTCGGTAAACAACTTTTCCCGGACTTGTTGATCAAAATTGTTTCTTCTTTTGTTGGGCGGCTACCTTTGAATTTTGCCGAAAATTTCGCGTCAAAACGCGTGTGCTCGCTCCTCTATGTTTACTCTCTATAACACTCTCTCTGCGCCATTGCCCATGCTTGGCTTATTAAATCTAATTAATCTCTTTTTGTATCTATTCGATGACTATGTACTATTCCATATTAGTTTAGGCCACCTTTTAGACATTGATAAATGAATTAACTTGATTCAACTGGTTTATAAGATATGTACATTATTACTAATCAGAAAAAACACTAACCTGTTGTATATGTGTGTGGGATTTTTGTCCCCCCACCTCATCCTGTTCATCGTAACAAGGTGTCAAGGTCTGTGTAATTCAACAGCCATGTCTTGAACATGCTTTCTTTATCCATTTGACGTTTCCTATACAAAAAATTATAAACGGGTATCACGATTTGTGTAAAATAATGGCCAAGTCATCCTAAGCTAAGTACGTCGTGAGATATGTTGAGGGGCAACGAGGGAGAAGGGAGAAGGTTGGAGCCGGATAGGGAGAAGGGTTAAGGAGGAAACAGGAGTAGGGCAAGGGGTTGTTGAAGTTAGTAGGAGGGTAGGGGTTACGGAGAAGGGGTAAGAAGGAAAGAGGGTAGGGGAAGGGGGCAGAAGAGAAGGGGTAGTGGAAGTAAGTAGGAGGGTAGAGGTTAGGGAGTAGGGGTAAGGAGGAAAGAGGAGTAGGGGAAGAGAAATGGAGCAGGAGAGCAGAGGGTAGTAGAAGTAAGTAGGAGGGTAGGGTACAGGGAGAGGGGGTAAAGAGAAAAGATAAGTAGGGGGAAAAAAGGGAGCAGGAGAGTGGAGGGTAACGAAAGTAAGTAGAAGGGTTGGGTACAGGGAGAAGTGGTAAAGAGGAAAGATGAGTAGGGGAAGAGGAAGGAAGCAGGAGAGTGGAGGGTAGTGAAAGTAAGTAGGAGGGTAAGGTACAGGGAAAGGAGAGAACATTTCACTCTGTTTATGCTCACCTTATGTAAAGTATGAGAACTAAGAGAAGACAGCAACCAAAAACTGCCAGCGAAATCGTCAAAGTATCTGTAAAAGCCACAATAAAGTACACTTGTTAACTAAGCTGGCTAGGGAGGGCGTACGTTCGGGTGGGTAATCAACACTTTCATGTCGAGTGCTCTTCTTTCTTAGAAAATAGTTATCTTTACCTTAGACGTTTTGTCTGACGATATTTTTCCCATTTAAGACCACGTGTCATTCCCAAAGGTGTTATTTCTTATGAATGCAACTCAAACAAAGAATATTAAATACTAAGAGAATAACACGTATGGTCTGAAATGGAAAAATATTATGCCCAAGCTAAAGCGATTCCTTAAGCCAGTGAATTGAAAGAAAAATAAATGGCAGTTAAGAAAAACATAGGAAGTCCTTATAAAAGCATAGAAAGTCCTTATCATACATCTTCTTTATTGCCTCAAGAATGACCATGTGGGCGTAAAGCTAATGTAAGGACGATTTGCAGCGACATTTTTTCAAACGTTGAGTATTTAAAAAAGTTTAAAATCGACGCTATGTAAACTTGATTTTTCATGACTGTAAAACGGCATGACACTGCACGCCTCGAAGCACGTACTGTGGTGGTGCGGATTTGACAACATTTGTTAAGAAAATCACAGCGCGCGGCACAAAAATTCTTTTGGTTTGTCCTCCAAACTGAGCTGCCTTGACGTCACATGACTTACAATGCTCATTATGAGACGAGGTGTTTTCTTTACAGAGCTCCCCATCGAAGCCACATCCTGGTGCACTTTTTGGTATGTTGGTTGTACCTCCAGGCCACACGATATTCGAATCAAACAGAAGCCTTCTGCTTGTGAGGTCCTCTTTTGTTAAGAAAATACTGTGGTTGATGATCGGTACATACAAGCCATGTCGGAAATTCCCGACCACGAAGCTTGGGACTCGTGTACCGTTCACCATGACAACCTGGCCTGATTCTCCTAAAGTAAAATAAAAAAAGAATAATTTACGTCCGCAGCCGCCAATTCAACCAGATGTGTTTCTCAAACTAAAGAAAGCACAGCACAAACAGTTCAACCAAACAACCAACCAACAACAATGCCTGAGCGCCGCAACAAGAATGGTGGATGTAAAGCAGCAACCACAAGCAAAACTGATTATTTGGTATAAAATATATAATGGGATTTGTCACTGCAGGATAAACGGCAGAATGTTTAGCAGGTTTTACGACCCACTGTACTTGATAAGGCATGCGATAGATCGAATTGGAATTTAGTAGTTGATCTTTGAGGAGGAAGGAAAAACAAATCAAACCCAAATCGAACTTGGGTTGCATTAGTGAGAGGAGAGGCATTAGCAGCGCACGGCACCTGCGCTTCCCACCGGCAGCAACAGCGATAACAAAGTAACAAAAATTATCAGAATTATAAGAAACAATATCATCAATGATTATACCTGGAAAAGTCATGTTGAATAAGTGTTTGACCACTATGGAGGTGTTTTGGACGCCAAATCCTTCACTGATGGTGGCATTTAAAGCACGTCCAGCCAGCCAAAGAGCATCGTAGAGAAAGGCAGCATACCATGATGGCTATAAAGAAACAGCAAAGGACACGACATGCAAAAGTTACATAAAATACTACTCCTTGTGCACACAAAACGTAAGTTTCTTTTGGAAGCATTATTAAAAAAGACATATGATAGACATTCCAAGATTGAAACCAATAAAAAGCTGGTGTCGAGTAGCATTGTAGTGCACTGTGAGACTGTTTATGGGGACATTTCCGAGATGGTATCTGTCTCGTGCTCTAAAACAGTGCAACGATACACTGCAATGCCAAAATGACCAATGCAGTTTTTTTACTCACATTAACCTCTGAATGGTTTAACCATTAAATAATCTTCAATATATGCAAGAATAATTATATTCAAAGTAATTACTACAAATAGAGGAATCGATGAATGATTTACTTACATTATCTATCAGGCGTGACCGTATATGTGAAGGCAAAGAAGATTTCATATCATGATAACGTCCCAAAAAGTCCCTTGTCAGAACAGGCCTTTTTACACTCAGATCAAGAATACCATCCAGCCCCTGGTCATATTGGGTCCCAGGTCCCTCGTTTCCAGTCCAGTTGTTATTAGAGTAGAACACGTCTGTGTTAAGGTCTATGGTTACAAAGGCGTAGCTCCCATCAGTCATGCCAAGTTTCTTGGCCGAGTACATGAATTCGGTGACGTCGTTGACGTAGCATAACAGGAGGATAACTAACGGAATAAAGGAAATCATTGGAAATTTTTTTTAATGCTAATCTTAGATAAAAGTGATGGTTAAGAAGAAAATGCATCCTTCTTAGGTTGCGCTCATAATGCATTGCAGCGGGGGGGGGGGGGGGGGATGAAATTGAGGGGGGATCGGGAAACTTTTGGAAGGAAAAAGTGGGGGATGGGCAAAATTGTTATCAGAAGAATGGAAGGGATGCACAATTTTTGGAAGAAGCTACGTTCCCTCTAAGCTTGCTTAGAGGGAACGTATTTTTTCGAATGACTTTAAGGAGAGTGTTAAGAAATATTTCACCTGCCCATCCATATTCCCGTTTTTCCTTCCCTTCAAATGGCAAACGTGACCACGTTTTCATCGTTTCCCCTACATTTCACTTTACCATTTGCAATCATTCTCGAAAAAGACAAGTACTTTTTGTGTATACCTACTACTTGGAGATTTTTGCAATTCCTTTTCACCAATTTCAAACAATTTTTAAATGATCAACTGACATTTCACTTTTGCGGTAAACGAGCATCTTAAACTCTCTATTATGAACGCAGCCTTCAAATATCTTAAAGGCGGGGCTAACATGGAAATACAAAATAAATGGCACAACTCCATGTAGAAAAAGTGGGATTTATTTTGAATATAAATGTTAGTCTCGTATCCACGGTACTTTTGAGTATTGTCCATAGTAATCATTGACCTGGATCATGCACTTATGCACTTGAAAGAGCATTTCTAAAGTGGGATCCCCGTGGTTTGTTTCGCCTTACCTCGTACTCTTTCTTTCGCCTTTGTCAGCAATGTTTCTTTCTTCAGATTCTTGTAGAAGTTTTCAAAGATTGGTATCTCCACTGCAGGTGTAATTGCTTTGCGTATTTCTGTCGCCAGTGTTTTCCATTCGATTTCAGATGAACTTAAAATGCCACATACTGCAATAACAGTTCAGAACATTCACAATATTTCTGATTCTCAGTCAACCAATGTATGATGCTCAGGAATATCTAATAGATGTTAGATGATGCACTGAGTCCCGGGAGGAATTGTTCTGGGAGACAAAACATTTTTTTTAGAAAAGAAAACGACTTATTATTTTGTCCCCCAGAAAAATTCCACTAGGAAATCCATGCATGGGGTTTATTCTGACTCAACGACCTGCAAATTAGGCAGACCTAGGGATAGATTTGTGTTTTTTTTTCGGGTTGCAACAGTTGCAATAGAGGAAAGCACTTATGACTGGCAAGAGGATTTTAGTGAAATTCGAGCTTTTTGAAATTCTTTGATTGAAATCTAGCTTACCTGTCCAATTGAAAGCGCGCATCAGACCTGCCACAAAAGATGTAGTGTGGTAAGCGTTTCTTCTTCCATAAGCTGTAACAGTCGATGTAGTAGAGAATACCTCCTTATCAAGAAAATCCCTGGCAGAAGCAGCGTAGGTAATGATGGGCTTATTCCAAATCTTTGCTAACAGAGCCACAGGCTCCATTGCTGTGGAACAAGCCGGACCAATGATAACATCCATTCCTTGATAATTGACCATTCCTCGTATTCCCTTTTCGTTGTTGCACCCACTATCATGGATCTTGTAGGATATGTTATAGCCAGGCAGTATTGATTTATTCTGCATGTCACTAACAGCTAAAGGGACCGATGCTGCAATGCGTGTGCCAATTGGCCAGTAGCCAACCATGGGGAGGAGAACACCTATTTTGATTTCTTTGCAAAAGAAAATTATAAACTTTGTTGAAAAGAGCAAATTAAATAGAAATTACTATATGATAAGAGCTTGATATTCAACCGCCACCGGCTAGCTCAGTTGGTAAGAGCGTCGGTCTGTTGTGCGGGAGGTCGTGGTTCAAGCCTCGGCCGGACCAACACTCAGGGCCTTAAAATAACTGAGGAGAATTGTAATTACATCTGCAAATGGTTAAACCTTCACGTGGCTCGGATGATCACGTTAATGGCGGTCCCGTCCCTAATTAACTAGAGACGTTAAAAGAGAACCGCTGAGTTTATCAGTTGAATTACTGTCAAGTTTTACTTTCAAGTGTTATCCTCTATAAACAAAGTTATAGAGTATTATTATTATTAATATATATATCGTTTTTCATATCATATCTCTAACTCGCTCGCGGACTCGTTCGTTTGCGAAATAATATGTATAAACTCTTGAATAAAATGATATCAAACTCTTAACATGTGATAACTCCTATTAATTTTTTTCCGGTCCGGTATCCTAAAAAATCGTGCGTTCTGATTGGCTGTTTGAGCGGGCGGTATTTTGTAAGTATCTGCCCGCGCGCGCGGTCCGGTACCTTTTCCGCTAAACGACAACACAAAACGATTACCAAAACAAGTAAAAAAAATAGGGAAAAAAAAAAAAATTACTTACCGTCCTATAGTCGGTCCGGATAGGGAAAAACTGTGCCCTCAGTCTTGAACACGGACTTCGGCCTAACGGCCTCGGTCCGTATATTCGAGACCTCGGGCACAGTTTTTCCCTATCCGGACCTCCTGGCGGGTAAATAACATATATTTATTACACATTGAGAGTCGATATCAGCGTGATTAAGCCTTGAATAGAAACTACATTATTGAGGTGATACGAAATGAGACATAATATTTGCAATACAAAACTCATGAATAATTAAAGTTTTTGATCAAACTGGAAATACCATAAATGAGACGTGCATGGAGCTTTGTACACGATAAAAAGTCTTCTTCATTATAGGAATCTTTCTATAAAGATCGGCTACGCCTCGTGCAATCCCGTGAAAAAGATATTACACCTTTTGCTGTTCATTAACCGCAAAGGAATATTCATTGAAGCGAAGAAGCATAGTCATTAGAGCGATGGGGCATATGCAATAAGGCGAACGGAGTCTCAATAGACTCAATTGTGCGATGGAACGTCAATTAAAAAATTTAACTTTGAATTTGACAATCATGAATATGTTTGCGTGGGTTCATTAACGCTTTGCGAACTTTCATTAGCGTTTTGGTGCAGACAATAAACCACAACACACATTCAATACAGCGTTTTGGACATTTTATTTACGCAATACAATATAAGTATATTGTGCTTTTACGATTGTACTAACATTTGCAAGGACAGAAAAGTGAATTTATCCTTGAATGTGTTATCTATTTAAACATCTTGGACGATATGTTTGCATGTGGTTGCACTATTTTATGCATTTCTGTGGATCTTCATAGGCCCTCCTAATAGTTTTCTTTAGTCTGATTTGACCAGATTACACGTTGACCTGTACTTTTTATTTCACGGATTAAAATGCCTTCACTCTAAAACTCTGACGATAAAAACTCGTGCTTGTTTTCTAAATGATAATTGTAAAATTTTCGCCTGAACTTTCGATCTTGTCTCCCTACTATCCGCCATTTTGGTTGATCTAATGAGAAATGCTTTGTTGTCGTCAACCAACATGGCGGCTATGACGTAACATGCACCCCAAGAATTCTTAGAGTGCAACCACATGACTCAAAATTCCTTGAGATATAAATAACGATGATACAACCGCCATGTTGGTTGATCTAACAAGAGAAGTTAATGAGAAACACTTTGTTATTGTCAACCAACATGGCGGCTGTGATTTACAGTCCAAAAATAGGCTGTCTTATATAAGAACATTCAATTATTTATACTAATTAATAAATAGTTCTTTCAAAAGTCCTTACCTTTTTCCTCTTGAGATGTAACCTTACAAGTAACAAAAAAAACAGCCTGCAGAACAAGAGGGTGAATATAAATATGCATGAAAAAAGTCCATCTATCACACTACTTGTTAGCCCTGGAGGAGGGGAGCGGGAGGCTGAATAGGGCAAGGGCGCGTGTAGCAAGGTCCTAGGTCCCGGGGGGGCGGGGGGGGGGGGGGTGTGGGGGATAGGGAGTTGGGGGCACCAACAATAACAGAAAAAGTGAAGGAAAAAAATCAGGAAACGATCAAGCGAAAAACATTTTTTTATTCATTCAATCTTTTTAAGAAATTTTAAACATTGCGCTGACTAGGGGTTAACATTGCCCAAATCCATGAGTTCCACACAAAAGTTGCTCAAATTCGAATCCGAAATTAAATTGACAGTTGCCTTTTATTACTTGTCTCGCCAGACAAAAACAAACATAAAACATTTCAGAAGATACGAATTTTATAGACCGATATCTCCGTATTCCGCGCTGCATTTGCAGGATCCAATTTTACTCTGAATCCGTATTCCGGACTAGATTTAATATTTGCAAATTCGATCCGTAGACCTATAGTCTCCCTTCCTCGAAGGGCTAGCTACCGATCGCCACAACATCTTGATTAAGAATCACTTTTTTATAAATATATATAATAGTAGGATGACGTCTGCTAAGAAAGTACAAGATATCCGATCCATCCACAAAAATTTCCTGTGTGGTTTGAATATTACTGAAGAACTCATGAGATTTAATTCAAGAGAGAAAGTCCGAAGACTTGAAATAATAAAACACCGGAGTATTCATCATCGATTTGTTAATTATTGCTGTGTACACGGACGGACGTACGGACGGAAGTGACGTCAGCCAAGTCATGAAAAATTAACTTGATGGTTTATCATTTTTTCTTAAGTATGGTGATCAACTCGAGTTGATTTTTCGCCGAAAAAATTGAATTGCAGAAATAACTATCGGCTTTAATTATTGCAGCAAAACGAAATTTTAATAAAAGGACACACATAATGAAACGTCAGTCTTATTGAACAAACATTCTTAGGCTAGTAGCTAATTGCTAGTAGCTAATAACTATTGCGAAAAGCGACGTTTTTGATTATTTCTCTAAGAAAATATATTTTGATTATTAATATTTTTCATCTTCATAAATATCTCAAGAGAAACAAAAAAAGAAAATTACTAGTTCGGTGACGGTAGCCTTCGTTAGGATGCAGTGAAACAACCTAATTTATTTTAGCATACATTTTACTGAAACTTTGCTTTCAACAATAACTTAAGAAATATTAATAGTTTGGGCCATTTGAAATGGTCTAAATAGCCGATTTTATTCCAAGCCAAAACTGAACTTGAAAATTGATTAAAAGAAGCTGCTTTCCTTTCGAATATTTTAAAGGAAATATTTGATTGCAAATAGGCTTTTTTATGTCTTATAGAAGTTTTTGATATTTCATGGCCACTAGTGTAATTAATTATATGACCCGTGACGGGGTAAAGTGATTGAGGAATAAGGCATACTCCCCTATGATGCGATACGTTAGTCACGTGGTCTAACATAACACTCGCGGGGGTCATTAACCTTCTAGTTGTCACCGAGTGATGATCAATTCTTGTCTGTGGCTCTGAACTGTTATACTTTTTTCCCTCCTGCCTCCCCTTACCCCGTCCGCGGTTTTCTTTGACTTGTAATGTTTTTGTAATAATTATTGAGGGGCGTTTTGATGCCCGCACCTTTACTGGGCAGAACACTCTGCATTTGTAAAAATTAATAATGAATTGTTTATGTCAATAAACGGCTGGGGTTTATTTCCTCAAGCCATTTACGCCAGTAGAAGGTGTGCATGTTTTCCCCTTGCCCAGCAAACGCAGCTCAGGCAATGCAGTGTCTTTTCGTATCCATTGATACTGAGATAAAGACATAAAAGGTTAATTTAACCCTAAATCTTAACAAAAAATATTTTCGAGATTTCGACCTATAAGCGGTCACCTTCAGTACTACTGAAAGACTGAGCGTATTCCGCTTTTGGTCTTCTTGCTTGCTTTCTTTTTTATTTTCTTTCTTTTTCTTTTTACCCGGTTTCCTAGTGGTCTGACATCTGTATGGTGAAGCAATTTGTAAGGATCAAAAGAGCGTTCCATATCATACCCAAACAACTCACAATTGGTCCAAAAATCGCATTATTTTTTTCTTTCGATCTTTTTTCAAGTTTCCTAGTGCTCGGATGTTTGGTAAAACACCTTGCTATCGTGTATAAAGTATATCGAGGAAAAAAGACGGCCATTTCTTTTGAAATAAATTATCGAGTCCCCAATTTGGTCAATACTCAAGACGATTACTAGGTCGACCAATGGGGATTTTGTCGTAAGATTAAATATTAATTTTACCCTTCTCGTAAAAAATCCCTTTGGTTTTGTTGGGATTAACTCAGGAATCAAGAATTAATTAAGGCTCCCCCACTATACTGTTCTTAGTCATTAGAGGAACATAAAACCTATTGAATTTTTCACAGAAGTAAGAAATAAGAAAATAAACAAAAGAATATTTGATTTTCGATAATGCAAGATGTTGCTTTTAAAACGAATTAAATTTGCCATTTTTGGTGGCTAAATCGAATGTTCAAACTACTTTAACCACTACTGCACACCCGACTTATTCACGCTTTTCATTTCTATGTTCTTTTTTCTCCTTTAAGTTTTAAGCATGGCTTTCTGTAATTTATAAACTAAATTTGAAAATGATGGGTGTGTGACAGTCTCAAGTCTCTAAATAAGTATTTTCTTCATTCCTATTTTATTTTTCATATCCCCCCCCCGACAAATAACGCATTATACGTACAAAAACTTACCAAAACCTTGCTGAAATAAAGTACATAGAGAAATTCCATTATGTGTTGTGTCCGTCGAAGTAAACTGAAGAGAAACTAAGACGGACGATCTGGAACAGAATAAACAAACACGAGTTACCATGGGTAAAGTTCGCTGAAATAAAAATTTACATTGATTAAAACTAAGAATAGAACAAGTGTGGATAATGGATGTTATTATAGTTGAGCCTGCAATGCGCTTTTCTTTTGTTTTAAGAACCATACAATTAAGGCTATCGGATCGATACAATACCTGTTGTCTCATTTGCATCTCATTGGCATCAACATTCGAGTAAGTGTTCTTTCATTAGTCTTTTGGAAGCGCATGGAGTGGGGACGTAATATTTTTAGAGCGCTGGCCATAATATTAAACTAATATGATGAAATAACAGTTAACTGTTAATTACAAACTTTAAGTTATTTGTCATTTAACTACTACTTTTTGACAATATATTGTCAGTTAACTACTTATCCCATTGGCACTCTCTTTCACCATTAACTACTTATCCCATTGGCACTCTCTTTCACCATTAACTACTTATCCCATTGGCACTCTCTTTCACCATTAACTACTTATCCCATTGGCACTCTCTTTCACCATTAACTACTTATCCCATTGGCACTCTCTTTCACCATTAACTACTTATCCCATTGGCACTCTCTTTCACCATTAACTACTTATCCCATTGGCACTCTCTTTCACCATTACGCTATCGGACTCAATTTGAATTAGCTGTGTTTTTATTATTTTTCCATAGCTTCTGACTTGCTCGTTTTTCACCTGTCTTCGAGAGCACAAAAGTTATTATACTTCACTGTTGTTTCCCGGATCCTGTTAACAATATCTTCATTTCATGATCAGTGCCTTTATATTATACTGAATCACGTCCGATTTTGTTTGCCGTACGCGAGTTCTCAAGGTACAAGGGAGTTTATCTTTATCTGATCTTTACATTAATTGTTGACAGTCTAAACCGTATTTAAACTTATCGATATAATTTCATCTTGATGGAATAATTATTACGTCCAATTATACAGCTTCTCATTAATCCCATATAGGTAACTGTCCAATTATTCTCTTAATTGGACAGGTCTTGTTGACATGGGATTAATTAGGCAGCTATATATTCAATAGGTATTGGGATTTCATGCTCCCCAATCGAGAAATAATTAGACTCGAAAAACTCGGCCTACCACCACATCCAATTTTATCATTCCTCGGAATTTTCCCCGTCCAATTATTTTTTAATTGGACAGCATGTAGTCCTTTTACATATACTTATTCTTCGGTATATGAAATCATAGTTAATTTGCTAAAACCAAGCAATAAAATACTGTGTATATTACGATTGAAATATAGATAACCGAGGCAAGTATATATTAAGTCTGATCCATATATCGGTAAGATGTCTAAGAGGGGTGCCATTGGGTTTAGTATAGTGAAGTGACATTCAGCCGACAATTGGGTACGTACCCCCTTAGCACCCTTGTCTAAGGTATGGGCAATTTTCTGCTAATGCCTGTAAGCAATTCATAACTCTTAGACGTCTCGGTGATCCCCTCCCACACGTCTCAATCTTGGTTTAGGATTAAAAAACGCTTTTGGACCGTTGACCTAATGCATTTTGTTAGGTATCTTCTAATACTTGAATATTTCGTGCAAATTATAACTCTTAGACGTCTAGGTGGTCCCCTGTGATATTTGTCAAGCTGGGTTAAGGACTATATTGACTCTTTTAAAACGCTTTATGACCGCTTTTGGCCTTATAACTTTTTCTGGAAGAAAAAACACTTAAATGATATGAAGAAGAACTTCCTCCCTGTTTTTTTCCCCACAGGGTACCTACCCCTCTCGAACAGCAACAAAAACCAAATCAACAAAAACCTTAGCGAGTAGGCTGCTGAGGAGGCTAAGCTAACTCAATTTTAATTTATGGGTACAAAAAAATCAACTTCTTAATTCTAAATTGCAATTCCCTCATGGGTCACGATGCTTGAGTTATTCCCACCTAGTAGAGGATCGGGTAACGTTTGGACTGAGCATGTCGATAAGAAGGCACCTCTGTAGGCAACTCAAATATTAAATGTATTATTTAACACATGTCTTATTCAACTAAGGCACACTCAGTTTTACTGATATAACTGAATAAAAATATAAATAAAAAGATAATTTTTCTTGTTTAACGAGGGTGTCACTTATTTAGCCAGAGCCCAACAAACCTCTGGCCTGCATCATGCCAAGATTGAATTGGAATTTAGAGATAGAAGCTTATTTTTGCCATATAAAGGCTGCATTTGAATGAAAAATTAAATATTTTGGGAAGTACGGGTGGCGTGCGATGGAACTAACGATTGACTGCGGCCTTTTTAGGTTACACCTGTTTGGCATTAAACCGTCCACTTAGGAGTTGCAAACACATCAGAAAACCTCTTGTCGAGTTTAATGTGATTCAAGTACATGTTTCAGTTTTATTCTAAACTACACTGGCTCATCTCAGAGATTGCATTTTTGCGGTTTCTTTTACTGTGGAGAAGACTGGTGGCCACCGATGCTATTTCCTTACGAGCTCCAAAAAGACAACTAGAAAAGAATAACTCATGCACAAGGGCCAGTAACTAACCTTATTGTTATCTAGAATTTTCCTTTCTTGTTTGCAGTCCTTTGGTGTTTATCTGGAACGAACGTATTTCCAAAGTTAAAAAAAAGAAAACGACAAAGCCACTTCATTATCCCTTTTTATATCGAATCAATATGGCGGCACTTCCAGCAAAAACTTATGACGCCTCGCTTAATGTCGAAAGATTTAAAACGCAAAACGCCTGACATCGAACTGCAGTTTGGGTACCTAGCAAGAATGTCGTGCTAAAGGTCTCTAATGTTAACTAACATTCTAACCTCGACTTGGAACCATTGTTATGTGACCACGATTAAGCGATAAAGGTCTAAATATTTGCATATTACCAGAGTTCAAAGTATTATAAAATATAAAATACATGTATGAACACATTAAGGTAATTAACTCATTGGTTGAGCTTCAGGAAACTATAGATAGATAAAATATTAAACTTCCTATATTTTTTATTTAAAAAAAATGTCTATCACTGTGTGTGTGTGTGTGTGTGTGTGTGTGTGTGTGTGTGTGTGTGTGTGTGTGTGTGTATGTGTATACTTGTTATTTATGAGGGCTTGAAGAACCCAACAAAATGACCGCTCGCCAACATGATTGGCTTCATAGCTCAGTTGGTAGAGCATCGCACCGGAATCGCGGAGGTCATGGGTTCGATTCCCGTTGAAGCTTGAAATCACTTTTTCAAGTCTTTCTTTACAGCGTTCGCTTAGATCGCTCATTCACTGTGATGATCAACACATCTATCACATCTATCATTATTTCACCGCAGTTCAGCCCATTCAATTTCCACATGTGTATATTTGTTCCAAACCTGTGTGAAAACTCGGCTACCCCTTATGTTCCTAAGATTACTTACTTCTCTCTTTTTCTACAGCTCCCAGCGTGTTTATACCACATGGCGCAAACTTTTTGTCTTCTTCTTAAATAGGCCTGTCTGGCAAGATAAAAAATGATGCATTGTAGCGCCTCATAGCGTTTACTAGCTTGCTCGGGATTAACCCCTTAGGTGTTTTGTAAACAGTTTTATTTTACTTAATGTACACGCAGAACAAATACAGAACACGGCATGATCAAAGTAGTTTATTTCTTCGATAAAAAAGGTTGCTGAGCGACTTTGGGAAGTATGGTGACAGGTGGTTGTCGCAAGTAATAAAACATCAATGAAACCAAAAGAATCATGATGCCATTTCAAAAAAGGCAGCTTGTAATATATTTGTTTTCGGTGCTTGGCATAAGAACTGCAAGCCGCGTTCGTCAGTCCGCCTGAATCGATCAATGTTTCCCATCTCAAAAACCTTGGAATTTGCTAGCCATTTCGAGATCGGGGGAAAAACGTGCATTTGGTCGAATACTTGGTATTACATGGTATCATGTTTATCACAAATATCTTAAGTTATCTTCTAATTAAATTTTGGATTGTTTCTTAACTGAAGTTAGCAAAAATTATACGTAACGTGCAACGCTGAGATAAATTTGAAGATTTAAGCTTTTCACGCTTTCCAGATAAATCAGCTGCCATATTGTTTTGTTTGTGCCATGTGCGAATCCGCTGACAAAACACTGCTCAAGTAGTTTAAGCAAAACCGATATTTGTGGGGAAAATCGTATGATGTGAAAGGAAAAACCATAATACTAGGAAGGCTGCATGCACATTTTCAACCTTCAATTTCATTCATGCTCTGAAACTACCTCTCGTCTGATCTAAGTCAGGGCACGGCTAACTCACAGATCAAACCCTGAAACAACCTCTGGGCTGATCAAAGTCAGGGCATGGCTAACTCACAGATCAAACCCCAAAACAACCTCTGGGCTGATCAAAGTCAGGGCATGGCTAACTAACAGATCACATTTGGCATTGTAATGTTAGGTTTTGCGGAGAAAGGAAAACCGGAAAACCCTAGAAAAAAAACCCTTAGCAATTGCTACCTGCAATCAAAGTGAAATGAATTTTTTTAATGATTTTTTTCATGTTTTTCTTCCTTACATTTTTAAATTCTTATGCAAGCCATTATGGCTCAAGTGAAAAGAAAAGGACAAAACATTGGTTTCCATGTAAGTTATGAATTTATAATTTTCGACGGCCCATGCCGCTCATATGCATTGAACCAGTCCTTTACGATCGTCAGTGTAGTTTTTTCTGCAACTAATCTCGAAATGATGTGATGTTGTTTTGCGATATTGAATTGGTTTTTAATTGATAACTAATTTTGCTGTTCGTGTGTCTGTCGAGGTAGAAAAACTTTCGGGTTTAATGACATTGGCCTTGTCTAGTACACACTTTATTGCAATGAGTCAAAAATGTTAATCTTAATTTAGAAATAAATGAAACAAAATATAATTTAAGGGGAGCTCTAATCATGATTTTGCTGCAGAGACATCCTAAGCACCGGACAAGAATTTAAATTAAAGTTAAAACGTGTTTTTCATTTTTGTTCCGAAAAGCCAGCTAAACAAGCACAGAAACCAAACACTTTATCAAAACTAACGAGATCTTAAGTTAACTAAAATAAAGACAAATAAATAACAAGCAAGATTTACGTTCACGGCAAACGTGACCACATTTTCATCATTTCCCTACGTTTCACTTTACTTTTACAAACCTTCTCGATAAAGACAAGTATTCTTTTGTTTACCTACTACTTGGAGATTTTTGCGATTCCTTTTCACTAATTTTGAATAATTTTTTAATAATCAACTGACGTTTTACGTTTACCGTAAACGAGAATCTTAAGCCGAATTTACGCTGGCGATTTTTTGCGGCAATTTTCGGAAATATAAATCTTTTGTCTTTAAAAGAGACTTTCGTCTAGGAAAATCTTGGTATCCTGAAAAACCATTTACAAGTAAATTATTTACAAAGAATTAAAACGTTTAATCCTAATTCCATTGGTGAGTTAGCCGTGCGAGGGTCTAGTCCGCCGATCAATCGATCGCTCTCACGATCGGCCTAGCCATGCCATGCCCTCACTCAGTCGGGGTCGTTTTATATAGGTTTCCATAAGTTGAATTTTAAATCTAAGCCCGAAAAACAATCCGCTTTGAAAAGTTATTTAATTCACCAACTCATCGACGATGACGGGAGACTCTTGGCGTCTTGACAAATTGATGATTCATTTGTCAAGAAGCCAGAGTATCTGACCATTCACATCTCATCGTCGGATGAGTTGGTAAATTAAAGTTAAAGGCTGCCTTTAAGATTGCTTCAGTAAAGACAAAAAAAGAACCACGATAATATAGTGCATCGGTGACTAGATATACAAACATAATGACCTAGGCGTAAAACTTAAATTATGGGAACCTAGTGCTATTTTAATTTTTTTTTTTTAAAGTCACTTTAGTTTTGGCACAATTCGAAGAAACTATAAGTTACATCCATTAAATATTATACAAACGATTCTCTCAATTCAGAATTTTGAAAAATAATATTGATGACATTGATGACTTAGATGGAACGAATCCAGCACAATTATTTATACAGTGCATTAACTAAATATGTGCTAACATTTCTCTTACGATCGATCCCGAGAATTTTTACTTTAGCTCAAGTGATAGTACCTAAACATAATTTTACTCAATTAGATTTTGGCTAGATTGAGATTCAGGATTAAAGTCTCCGCTAGCTAAGAAGCACTAGGCTTTACCTCAAATCGCGTCAGTGATCTTTCTTGCCTTTATATTCGTCCAGAAATTCAGGCCAGTTTTTCTTTCACATTGAGAATATTTTTGGATATACTGGGGCAAAAACTCAGCAGAGTCTTAGTTGGTATGATCCAGAACAATCATTTTTTTAGATTAGATTTCTTTAATATCTTTAAGGTCGGACATACGAAATAAAATGCAAAGACTTCACTACCCCAAAGCAATGAACCAATTTGAATTGGCAAGGAATATGGAAATGAGTCATTACCATGACTTTTATATTAATTGCAAACTAGTCTTGATGTCCGATACACTCTAGAATTAAGTACTATACTTGAAATACTTAGAGAACGGGAAAACACATTAAGAATGTAAACATCCTTAGATTAAAACTGAATCGTTGCTAAGCACCGGTCATGAAAACGTACGCAAGCTTTATCGCTAACCTAGAAAACCTGTTCAGTGTCGTTACATATGACAGGCTTTCCAATTTATTCGATGGATTAAATTTTCCCGATTTTCTTTTGGTTCATATGGCGGAAGCCATTCGACTGTTAGTGCAACCAACATCGGACGAAATTATCAGACTGTTATGTGAAAGATGATAAAAAAATCTGACAGTTATAAATGAAAAATCGATCCAGTTGTGAATTGATTTGCCCTGCGGAATACTCAACTGACATTTCTATATAAAATGTGCTTCACCGCTTGAGGAGGCAGACTTCTTTAACTAGATTCCATGAGGATTGAACACGCTATTAGGATGTCATGTAACGGAACCTATCGTGTTTGTTTTATATTTTTCGTTCTTTATGACCGTCGGTTTTTGCCTCCGTCTTCCTTTTATTTCTAAAGTCTTTTGCGTCATTCTTCTTTCCGAAAGCAAATATACTTTTTCAATTTTGAAGGTGCGATTACGCAGAGCAATTCATTTATGCAACTTGTCTCGCAACGGGGTTGCAAAACTGAGTTACATGGAGCATTACAGCCTGTAAACTGCAGCACGTTTGAAAAAATTATGCGAGACAGGTTGCACCTGCCAGTCGCTGCGAAAAGTAGAATTCGTTTCTACTTTTGGCAACTATTACGTCTCCGTATAGCATCGTGTAAACACTTTTGCAACTTGTGCGCAACGCTGTTGCGAGACAAGATTGAGAATTGAAAATTGCTCAGTGAAATCACGCCTTATTAGTCGCAACTGCAATTTCTGTATAATTTTTCTTTAGATATATTTTTAACGATTTTTCTGGCTCGTCAGTTTAAGGCCCAGAGTGTGACGTCAATCGTATATTGCAAAACGACTTTCGAGATTCAAAACGAAAAGTTTAAAACGATTCGTTGATCTTTTTCTTCATGACAGGTTTTGTTTTCCAAAGTTCTATGTGTTTCTAGATCATTATTTATCGCTCAGTGGGATCTTCAGTACGCGCGCGTATGGCTGCTGTTAGTTTTTTCCCAAGAGAACATAAATATTTTTTCCTATTAATAGTAAATACAATTAAAAAAAAGAATCATTAAGTATGCTAAAACATCTTAAGTCAGATATTCATTGAAGCAAAATTTAGAACGTTCGAATGTCAAACAAACTATACAAACTGTTTGTTGCATTTCAAATGGAAGACAACACCAAGACAAGCCCGGCTAGACAGTCTTGACTATCAAATGGCTCACTTCATTATTCTATATTTTTAATCGTTGTGTGATATCGATATTTACGTAATATAGATAAAGGAAATAGATATTTACCAGATGGTAGCCGGCTATCTTGGTCGGAATCAAAGCTTAGGAAAAACTGGATCGAGTTAGCTTTACGGTTCACTGGAGGACTTCTCTTAATATATACCCACAATGCACTGTAATGCAAACCCGACCTAGTCCTTTCCTAACCTAGGATAGACTAATAACTTTATAGTTTCCTAAGGTTTGTTATGAACACTGTCCGAGAATACCTCCTTTTGGAATTCGTATGTACGCCTGAGATATTCATGAAAGCGCCCGAATGCTATTTATATCATAGAGCAGTTTTCGTATGACCGTGAAAAGTTCACCGCAGAACACGGTCGTGACACGGCAAGGGATGCTTCAGACCAATCACACTGCACGAAAAGTTACTCTCCATCCAATCAAATACCCGGAGCAAGGCATAACACGGCGTGGACACGGTCACACCAAGTCACGGTAATGCCAGATCAATCACATTGCACAAAATAATCAGCCAATCCAATTCTAGAAAGCATCATGATCACGGCACGTCATGATTACGTTTTTCCATACGATTGACGCCACACTTAAAAGCTCTAGGTTACAAAAATGAGAGTTTCATTTATTCTACTTAATCAAACTACACTAATAGATGATTCATCTGAGATTTACGTCAGACACTCTTAAAAGCGTGAATAATAAGGGTTCTATAGATAATCCAGTGTGATAAGTTTGGTTGGCAATGAATGGCGAGTCCATTAACTCTTGTGTCCATAAATAAGCAACAAGTATGTGCGGGTTGATTCGTTTGACAAGTATTAGTATATAATATCTATAATTGTGATTTCCAACTAAAGTTTGCGTGCCAAATGTACACGCACAGACAAACCACTGACATTTTCTGTCTTCATTTATCTCCTTGAAAATATTTATGGACAATTTCGTAGGGAAATGTTTATAGAACCAGATATAAATGTTAATAAAAGAAGAAGGGCGATAAAAATGTTTTGCAGCTAGCAAATATGTCGCATTTTACTTCTACGATTATTTATGAAATATATCAAATGTATTTGATATTACCTGAATAGAGTACAAACACTAAAAGTGTGCAATATTTAGTAGTAAATAGTGCTAATTAAACAATAGAAAACAATAAGATTAGCGTAATTTAGCAGTATTTAATGGTATTTATGTTACACATTTATAGTGTTTGTACTCTATCTCCAAACGTTTTGGAACTTTGTCAGTAAAATGTTAAATGAGAAAAAGAGTAACCGTTTAACGAAGAGTAACGTTTAACGAAGTATTCTTTGGAATCCTCCAATGCCAAACATATCAACAGAGTTGTAAAATTGTTAATCACATGATTTTAGAAGTGAAATAATTTGCATTTGCTTGAGGAAAGTCGATTTTGAAATATTTTAAGGAAACGTTTTTAATTAGAAATGCAAGCTTACAGTTAATTTGAATTTCGACTAAGTTTTAAATTTAAAATTGAGTTTAAGCACTACGTTCTAGTTTGGTTTTTCAATGAAGAAACAGTCATGTTGTTAAAGCGGTTTAAAAGATGTAAGACCTATGGCCCATAGGTTACGCTAAGTTGGCGCCCTATAGTGTCTCGACCGCGTATTAGAGCATTCATATATTGCAATAATAATATAGGGTAGAAATTTATTATGAACGTATTCGAATCCCATTGATAAGCTATCTTTAACTCACCTTTAGATTATATAAAGCAAACTGATACTCGAAGCAAATCAATAAATCAGTGGGCTATATATTTTCTTTCGACTTGTGTTATATTGGACTTTCTAAGAATAGGACGAACACTTAGATATAAAGAATTCGTTTTTAAAGTGTGAAAGGTTTGGGTATATTTTCGTTTATAGTAAAGTAGTCAAGTGCTGAGGTCCTTGATAGTGTTATCCAACGTTAGAATGAGCAATGGTCATCAGCCAGTCAGAATCTATTATATATAACCGCACAATTTGCTGGGGGTCCAGAACAAGCTTTCTGGTGATGTGTTGCAGTCGAAGAGAATTCTGGATGTAACGCAAGCTATGACACGATTTTTTTGCGGGAGGGGGGGGGGGGGGGGCATTTTAGTAAAAAAAAAAACATATGAGCACAAACCTTTCCGTTTAGTCTCAGATCGCTCATTTCAGATCTTGGACTGATCCTGTTTTTTTTAAATGCCAATGATTTTTATTTTAAGAATGAGGCAATCGAAAGTGCTCACGCGTGCTGTGTGCTATCATAAAGCACGCGCTCCCACCAATCAGAAAGCGAGATTTATGAAAGGTATTTTATAATACAAAACAAAATCACCAAAATATAATATTTTAAAAGCTCATAAATTTCTAAAGAATGTCAATCAATTTGTCATTCTTACGACTCACTTGAAAGAACAAGAAAATGGTTTAATTTTTGTAAAATTTATTCCTAAAAATAAGAAAAGAAAGGACAGCTACGACATTATCTAATCTACTTAATCCTTGTGGTCTACTTACTAAAAAACACGATGACATTTTAAAAAAGTAACTTAGCCTCTGGTTATTTTTTCCTTGCTTTTCTTTCCTGTCCTTTGATTTCCTTTCCTTTTTACACTTCATTGTCGTTTCTTTTTCCTTTTTCTACTTTATTTTATCTTTTTTTTTCTTCTTTTCACTATTTTAATTTTTTTAATTTTCTTTTCTTTTTAATTTTTTTCTTCTCTGCTCTGCTTTGCTCTCTTATCAGTATTTCGAATTCCCTCCCTATTCCTTCTGTATTAACACGTACTACTTACTTAGCATCATCAGAACGGAATCTTACAGATTGCTAGTGCTGTTAACGAACCCTATCCTTATATAATCAACTTTATCGCTCGCTAAATTGCTTAACAAAGGACTAAAAATATAATAATCAATGGGCTGATATAAGATAAGACATAACTTTTTGGTTCATACAAAATTTCGATTTTTTGAATATTCATATTGCTTCGCAATTTTTCCACTTAAAGGTTTACTAAAATTATTACAGGTTATTTTTCTGTTCTGAAGAGTTTGGATACCTTTGATACAACATTATGAAAGGCCACTGCCACTGTTTTATTCCATAGTGCACTTTAATTTGCATCCATTCTAGACGCATGCTGATTTCTTCCCAATTATGAAGCAATGGGGAATGTTTTTCTTCCTTAAAGATCATGAAAAATATCCTTATCAGTGACAGTAAACCATGGTGTTTAATCAAAGGATAGAAAAAAAACAACAAAAAACAAACAAAAAAAACGGCCGGCTCAGTGTATGGTGAGTACAACCTGACAATGTTTTTCTTAAATCAAAAAGTTAATCTTTTATTCCAGGTTTTCCGATCATTTTTTTCTCCCTCCGCAAAAAGCATTTTCTGAAAATTCTAATTCGAATCCATTCGGTGAAATTAAAGCCCGTGGGAAATATCAGCCCACAAAAGCTTAACTAGATCGCAATATACCTTCATTAAGCTTGAAGGAGTTAGTTAATTGAAATAGGAATACAGCAGTTGGTCTGGGGTATTAGTACCATCGACGCTAATTAGCTGAAAGGTTCGTGTGTGTGTATATATATATATATATATGTGTGTGTGTGTGTGTGTGTGTGTGTGTGTGTGTGTGTGTGTGTGTGTGTATGTGTGTATGTGTGTATGTGTGTGTGTGTGTGAGTGAGAGTGCGGTACTCGATTGCAGAAAGGTTGTAGTATACATTTATACGTATATCTAATTTATTCATTATGTTTTATGATATGCAAAACAGAAAAAATCGTTTTATTTATTGTTTGTTTCATTCAATGAACTGTCAAAATATTTTTTCTTGTCTATTAGATCGTACAGATTATAAATCAGTTGTTTTTAAGCGTTGAAAATGGTTATTTTGCATTACGCATCTTATTAGATATTTGTATATATATTTATATATACAGCAATTTGCAAAAATAATGGCCGCTCCCATGTATATGCACAAATATATCAAAAGCATATCAAAAATTATGGGATATCCTCCCTCATATTTTTTTCAAGTTCTCTATCACTATGGCTTTCTGAAAAAAATATCAAGAAAGAAATCCCGCCGTGTCTGATATACTTTTGATATACCTGTATTCATATTTGAAACGGCCATAATTTTTGTAAACGGCTGTGTGTGTGTATGTATATATAACCTTTATATATATATATATATATATATATATACACACCTACTCGAAGGACGTTGTCATACGATATTAGAACATCAGTGATTTAGTGAGGAAGTAATACATTAAAATACGAAAGAGAAAGTTAAGCTTCAGTGATTTTCTTTTGTTTTTTTAATATAATTCCTATCCCACTAAATCACTAATGTTAATCTTAAATATTTTGATGTTCTATACGCACAAAATAGACTCGGAATAAACTGATAATCAGTATTGTACAGTTATAAACAGGTAGTGATATTCTATTGAAGAACGTTTCATTGTGGGACAGTTTTGTTTATTGGTTAGTGAAGCAAAGCATTATAAGCTATGTAAAAGCGCTTTTACCCTTGTTATATATTTTTATATTATTTTTGTATTAATGATAAAAAGGTAAATTATACACCGTGAAAAGATGAAAAAATTTACTGACGTTTCGGACGTTAGTCCTTCGTCGGAGTAAAAGAGGACGAAGGACTAGCGTCCGAAACGTCAGTAAGCTTTTTCATTTTTCCACGGTGTATAATTTACCTTTTCATCATTAGTTTCATTAGAAACGCCGACGCAGCTCACACTATTATTTTTATAAAAAAATAAAAAGTATAGCTTAGTAAAGCGTAGTTTTTCTTATACTTACCAATGAAACCGTAATGCATTCTAGGAATGTGAAAGTTAGTTATTGATGAATGTCACCACAACAAGTACTCAACAAATCTATTTTTAAACTTCTTTACCATTCACTCGAATATTTTTGACGTCAACCAACATGGCGGCAATATCCGTTATCCCGTTCAGTTAATCCTCTAAGAATTAAATGATTAAATTAAGTGTATAGCATTTATTAAAAACGAAGTAAACCTTAAACAGAAAGTATCCCCAGGTAAAAGTAAAAGCGTCAAAGTTGCAAGAAATTATAGAAAAACAAATTAGTAAAAGTCTTGAACGGAAGTGGAACGGAAGGGAACTTACGTAAAATCTCGAAAGAGAAGAACTGAACCCTTTTCTCTTTAATGGAGGTAGTTTTGTTTCTTTTTGAATATTTTTGAATAACGAATGAAAAGGATATTAATGAACAATCATGAATTTGAGTTAAGATCATTTTCCGTGAAGTTCGTTTTCAGTAATCAAAACGGACATGTGTGTTCAGCTTTACGTTGCGCGGAGAATTTCACGATTTTTTTATTCAAAAAAAGAGAAAGGAAGGAAGGAAGACAGAAAGGAAGGATAGAGGACAGAAAGAGAAAGAAAAAGAAAAAGAAAAAGAGAAAGAGAAAGAGAAAGAGAGAGAGAGAGAGAGAGAGAGAGAGATGTCTTTTATTTAATCTCGGGAAATTTCATCAATGTACAAATTGATTTTCATGAAAACCGAGTTCATAGGTAATATATATAAAAAAATAATAATAACGTTAAGAATATATAGACAGAATTATGAAATAAATTCTCATCTACCCCCCCAAAATATTATAGTAATTAAAGTGTTAAGGACCAACAGACGAAAGATTCCTCTTAAAAGATTTTAAATTATTGGACAGTCTGACACTTTGGGGTAACGAGTTCCACACTTTTGCACCGTCATAAGAGAGAGCTCTTTTTAAAAACTCAGTGCTGGGTTTCGGTAACTTTAAGCACTTCTCTCTACCACGAAGATCGTAGGTATTTTCTTGAAAATAAAAGAGTTCCCTTACAGATTTTGGTGCAAGTGCATTTAAAGTCTTAAACATCATTATTGCTTTATGCTCCTTTCTTCTTCTTTGTAAGCTTTTCCAGCCTAAAGAAGTTAAAATATCACTAGATCTGACATCGTAGCTGCTTTTTGTTATTATTCTTGCAGCTCTATTTTGCATTTTTTGCAATCTTTCAGCAGACGTTACTGGTAAATTATCCCATACCACGTCACAATAATCAAACCAAGGTAAAACGAGAGCCTCGTATATGGTAATAGCTGTCTCCAAGGGGATGTAATCGCGGACTCGTCTTATGAAAGAGAAAGAGAAAGAGAAAGAGAAAGAGAAAGAGAAAGAGAAAGAGAAAGAGAAAGAGAAAGAGAGAGCCGAGATAGAGACAAGGAAAAGAATAACGAGAAAGAAATATTGATTTTCGTAAATTTTGTTTTCAGTAACTAAAAATATTTGCTCATTAACATATGGCTAGATTTTCAAATGTCATTGCAATCATTTTCATTAAAAAAGGAAGAAAAAATAAAGCAAGAGAGAAAAAAGAAAAAAAGGACTATTGGGAAAAATTGATGAACAAAGCAAAAATACGTATCTAATTTTTAATACAAGTAGACGTTTCGAAAGGATACTATACAGTCGGATACCATATTTACTAATACCATCTAAAAAGATCAACAAAATATCTAGTCTATCTATCTTGTTTAATACGAAGAACCCTATATCTCAATCAAGTGTCAAATGTATGTACTTAATGTAGGAGCTGAAAAATCGTATGGACTTAATTATTTTCGCGGACGACAATCCGTGGTCCGTTTAAGAATCCCTTCGAAAAAAGATTACTAGTATGACTCAAAAATCAACTACAAGGGAACAAAAGCCGTATGATTTTTTTTGATTTAACGGAAAGACTAGTTGTCAATTGCTTTAAAATATTCTACCATGAAATGATGTTACGCCAGTGAGATGTAAACAAGTGCTCTCAACGCTATAAAGCAAACCCGGACTAAATATTAAGATCCCTGTACAAGCGCACCGTAGATATACGTGTCTTAGATGTTATCAAATATAAGGCAAATTGATAATTTTTTTTCAAATATAAGGCTACAAGTCAAATACAAAGCAATCATGCTGTTCGTTTCAGATGTGCGCAAAGATTTTAATTGTTTTCCAGCTAATTTCGATCAAATCGGTTTTTATTTAAAAGTCCTTCTATGCCTTCCGTTTTTGTTCGTATTAATTTCCGTATTTTCTGAGTTAGTTATCTGTGAGTTAGCCGTGCCCTGACTTAGATCAAACCAGAGGTTGTTTCAGGGTTCGATCTGTGGGTTATAGTCGGTCCTTGACTTAGATGGCAAACCAGAGGTTGTTTCAGGGTTCAATCTGTGAGTTATACCCTGACCTACCCTGACCTAGATCAAACCAGATAGAGGTTGTTTCAGGGTTCGAGATCTGTGAGATATTCATGCGATAACTTATATATCAGCAAAGAGGTTGTATCAGGCAGGGCCCGATAAATTTTTTAAAGCTACTTTAGCTTACCTTAACTACTGTGGGCACGGACCGCCAAGGAACCCCTAGATATGAAAGACTGCACTTGTATTATTCATTTTATAACATCCAATTTTTTCTTTTCTTTCTTTCTTTTTTTTAATTGAACTATCGATTACGAAAAAGACGAAATAACGACTACTCAATATGATCGAAACAATAAAACGTATTATCGAAAGGAAAGAATATTACCCTTGATGTTTCCTGCGCTATTATCTGATTGGATAACAATATTAATTACGTATTTGGTTCAAGTAGTTACTGATAAAGTAACAAATAAACGATTTGAAGTGTGAAATTATCACAGTTAAATATGATCAGAACGGTACGAGGATTACAAATCTGTACGATTCTGTACATCAAATTATAATCGTCACTCTTTTGGGACCTTTCGGTTTTTGATTGCCATTAGTCTTTGTTTGCATGTGTATTTCCGGTATCTATTTCCATTTCGACCACTGACAGTTTTAGATCATAGAACGAGCGTTGTCCCGAAAACACTCGGGTTTCTCGGTTTGATATTTAACAGAGTCAAGCAAAAACCTGCGATTAATTCTAAATCAACGTAACTCAGTAATGTTAGTAATCATTTCGTCTGATAATGGTTAAAAATTAAACCGAAAGTATACCGTTTGTTTTTATACTTTTCTTGGTTGAATATCAACCTGAAATGCAAATTTTCGAAATAATGCCTATTATATTTCTATTTCCATTTCCATTTCCATTTTTCATTTCCGTTTCTATCTTTCACTTCTATATCTATTCACATTGCCTATTACAGTTGAACATTCATTTCCGTTTGAATTATTTTTAATTGAGTCAAATAACCTTAAGTAAGTCAAATCAGTTTACAATTTAGAAATCAATTTGCTGCCACCAATGAACCGTCCATAGCAAATCTGACAACTTTTTTTTAACTAAGAATAATTAAATCAGAGACAAACATGATAACTTTCGACATCTCGTTATCGTAATTAATATTGGATTTAAGGTACACTTTCTATGTCACTAGTTGGTGTCTTCACCTTTTATGGTACGCATTTTGAATTACACACGCGCGCGTAATTTGTTTTAACATTTCAGTAACGTTTAGGGGAATTATTTGGTACCTTTAACGTTCAATTCCTGGACAAGACACCAAATGAGAGTACACTTTATTGGTGTCTCACTTGATTCGAGATTTTGTCCCTGGTTCTCTGGTTCCTATCCTCCCCCCACATAACTTACTTAAGCCAAATTTCAATTCAATCTGTGAGTTAGCCGTGCGGTCGCCCTGAATTCATTTTTCTCGGGGTATCTAATAGATTATAATTTATTAAGGAGTAGTACATTGTTGATAGGTTGATCGACACGGACATCATTAAACTCTTTCTTGGTCAAGAAACTCGTGTTTTTAAAATGGGTGCTGTCAATCAACTTGAAAATCCAACAACGTTTAAATGGCTTTCCAACTTATCCTGATGTGCGCTATTCACAAAATATACAGTCGTTCCAAAAAAATGTTGTCGTCGACCAACTCAAGCCTAAGCGACTGGATCGAAAGGAACTCTGGGTAGCAATCATTGAAGCCGAATTGACTCCATGATATTATCTGACTGGCAATGCCTGGTTTACAGCACAAACCTTTGTAGGCGAGCGGGAAGTGTTGAAGGAAATGGTTTTTTAATGCGTTCATATTTTCGAAATCGTGAACTGGATCATAACTACTTTGTTTTTCTTTCCCTAAACCCAAAGACATGCATTTGATGCATTGTTACTCGCCATTATTGATCTTATTACTAGCGGGAACAATTAAATTCAGAATGAATATTTAACCGCTTCAGTGATTTTTTCGGTCCAGTCACGTTGGCTTGAGCCGGTCGACGACAACGTTTTTTAAATTCACTATTCTGCTTCGTGCGTTTTCATTGATCGAAAATAGAAGAAGCCTGTCAAAATATTCAAATATCTTTTTTACATCGTTCGAGTAGTCTTGCATCGTCTTGCATATATATCCATGAACGGGCGAGTTAAAAGTCAATTTAGTCATACATAGCCTTCTCGTGTTTTTTTTATTTTTATTTTTTAGTTAGGTCACGTTTACATAAAGGTAGCCTCTGGGTAGTCCCACTATTAAGTTGATTGGGAACAATTAAAAAATAAGGGAATCGGAAATAATAATTTCTATCCGACCTTTAAATATAGAGTATAACGAGTATAAAATAATACACTAGCAATGAAAGTTAATATCCAAGACGAGGAATAAATATAAATTTAATTGGCTTAAGAGTTAATCTTGGTAAGACTAACAATTTAAGGTCAGTTATCTTTAGTTTGAAACTTCATCTGCTTTCATTTACCAAAGAAAACAGGTTTTCTTCGACTATTGAAACTCGTGGGTTCAGAGTTTAACGAATTGCAGAATGAAGATAACCTGCGTCTTTCTTCGAAACTGAATCTTCTAAAATTAACGAGGATATAACGTTCTAAATTCAAAGCTCATGAGGATGAATTATGAAATTAAATTAAAAGACAAACAAGTCGACTTACTTGATTCTTCTTCGTGAGTGAGTTACTGCCAGACGGATTCAAACGCTTCGACGTTCAGTTTGTTCTCTGATAAAAAACAATGCGTAAACTGATATTATAAAAATTGCTTCAATATTCTTAAAAGGTTTCCTACACAATACAAAAAAACTTTCTTTGCTGACAAGCAATATAACTGAATTCTGCTTGCTTTCAATTAATGTTACAATGTGCTTTTGGTAGTAAGTTAATATCAATTTAACCTGAAATAATCCGGCATTGTAAACAGAATATTTAACTACGAAGGAAACATTTTGACAGCTCTTCGTGCTCGGAAATGAATAATCCTGTCAAATATAATATTAGAGTACATAAAAGAGAAACTTTTTCAATCATCTTTAACATACCTTATGTTTAAGTGAGGTTGAGGTTAAAAATTTCGAGCAGGACTAGCAGGCGCGTCAAAATTTCGCGCGCTTTTAATAGGAGTCAGTGCGCATGCGTACTAAGATATGCCAATTGAGCAGATTAAGCAAATTATTAGGACACGATTTAACTTATATAATAAATTCATATTATTAGCGAGATGATTAGTATCAATGGACCCACGGATTGTTATTTAGAAAGAAAATCATAAATCATGATTGAAGGGAGGACATTTGCCGACGCTGAAGGCAGTACAACGAACTTCAAAACAAATCATATTTTCGAAACGTCGAGGTTATTAATATGTTTGACGCACACTTCATTATTCTGTGTGATTTCGCTATTTTCATATCAAAATTCTCTCTCGATTACGTCTCCCGAAATTTTCATCATTCTGGACGCTCATCAACGAGTTGATTAGTTTGATTAACTTTAGAATTTCCAATTTTATACCATCTTTATTTCTGTTAAATAGTAATCCTTTCATTATTTTCGACATTTTCTATATGATATTGCATCGAGGCTAAAATGTGAGTGCCATAATACATAGCATAATATTTTCCCATTTAGCACGTGTCATTCCCTAGAGTATAATTTATTTGTTTAACAGTTGCACTCGGTTGCATCGATGAGAAGACACATGATTCGAATATGGACACAACATAAACAACGATTTTTATTCTCAAGGTAATGACACGTGGTTTGAAAACATTGCACCCGAGCCAAGGACGATTATTGATGGGTTGCAAGCATTCCCAAGAGAGTTAAAAGAGAAAAACATGGCGGCCATTGTTGTGCCGTTAACAATGGATGCCAATGAGAAATCTTTTGTTAAATTAACATAAATCCCTTATGTTACGTCACAGTCATTAACATATTGGAAATATAAACCTTCGTATCTCAAAGACCCAACATTCAAATGACGAAATATTTTCACAATCAACTATTCACTACCTAAAGAATCAATTCTGAAAATATTGTGTAAAGGCTTATAAGCACTTTAAATATATCGAATTGTAGCGAATTAAATAAAACAATTACGATATTATCAACCCGATGTGTTTTGAAAACGAATTCGTTACGCATTGAATTATGCGACTGAACCATCTTCAATTTCAACAGAAAAACAAACAGCGTTCAGTTCTTCGTATATGGGTTGCTTGTGATTTGAAGCTAGCTCACGCCTCTGATTGGTCATTTACAATATTATCTTCAAAACCAGGCTTAGGACCAATGATTTTTTCTGCGATTCTTGCCATGTACTCGTGCATCAATTCAAGCTGTCCTGATTGAATTTCTAGCTTCTTCGAAATAGATTTAAGCCTGAAAAAGACGACAAGGCGTTCGAAGTAAGTAGGTTTTGTGGAAGAAGAAAACCGAAAAAATCTTAGAATCAAGGGAGAGAGATAGGAGACTCTATTCGCATGTGTTCGGTACGTTCGGCTGAATACACCACTTTCCAAACATCGGTTTAAACACTGATCCAAAACACAGCATCTAATCGTGGTTACTAGGCAGAAGTTAAAAAATCACTTCAATTTGAACCTTGCCGTTGCAGTCTCTTTTAA
The DNA here is from genome assembly GCA_011057435.1 of Actinia equina. Taxonomy (NCBI): domain Eukaryota; kingdom Metazoa; phylum Cnidaria; class Anthozoa; order Actiniaria; family Actiniidae; genus Actinia; species Actinia equina. Next base: position 115,080 of record WHPX01001078.1, on the reverse strand, counting down.
ATGCTTTGTGTTTGAGACAATAGACCCTTTTAGTTTGGGCGTAATGATTTCACAATTTCTGACCACTTGTCATTCCCTAAGAATTAACTCAATGTTTAACGTTTGCGCATAAAAATAAATAAAACTCAAACAAATAATTTTATTCTCAAGAGAATGACACTTGGTCCAATGAAATTGTTAAATGAAACTGTTTACCTATGTTCTTGCTCTTCAATCGTTTTCTCGACTTCGTTAACCACTTCATGTTCCTCGTAGCCAACAGCCGTTAGAGTTCCTGCTATGACGTCATATGTCTAAAGTAAAAAGCATAAGCATTCAGCATTGCGCATGAGCGTTTTTTTATTAGAGAGCTGGGCAGTTATAATACGCGGCTTAAAAACAATTAACGCAGACCAAACTAAAACAGCTCCTCATTCTAAGCTAGATAAAATTTAAGCTTTGATTTTTACAATATTTGACCATGAAATCAGTAATAGACTACTTTGTCGATAAGGCGGCCATCTTGCCAGAAAAGGAAACAAAAACAAAGATGACAGAAAATATATAGAAGTAAGTGTAGTATTTACCTGTCGTGCAAGAGTCTTGGGTCTGTTTGGGTATTCTACATGTATCTTGACCTGCCAGTGTTTGACTATGAACCGTGGAAACATTTGTTCGATGTTATACAACTGCTCTACCTTCAAATGAAAAGCAGAGGGAATATATTATTATATTTATATTATTATTATAGTACGCAACGAATTAGTTAGCAACATGCAACATGCAATATGCAAATGCAACATGCAATATGCAAATGCAACATGCAATATGCAAATGCAACATGCAATATGCAAATGCAACATGTATGATGCAACACGCAACCTGCAACACGCAACCTGCAACACGCAACCTGCAACACGCAACACGCAACATGCAAATGCAACATGCAAATGCAACATGCAAATGCAACATGCAAATGCAACATGCAAATGCAACATGCAAATGCAAAATGCAACACGCATGATGCAACATGCAACATGCAAATGCAACATGTATGATGCAACACGCAACCTGCAACACGCAACATGCAAATGCAACATGCAAATGCAACATGCAAATGCAAAATGCAACATGTATGATGCAACACGCAACCTGCAACACGCAACCTGCAACACGCAACCTGCAACACGCAACCTGCAACACGCAACCTGCAACACGCAACACGCATCATGCAACATGCAACATGCATCATGCATCATGAATTCACCAACCTTTTTTGAAATAGCTATATACAACACACTCCACACTCACTACCTCTACATTTAAATTTTAAAAAATAATCTAAGCACACAACTCTAGATGTTTGCAAAAGGTGAAAAACGTATGTAACTACTCCATCTCCAACTTGGAATACAAGTGACCTGTTCCTTATTGAAATAATCTAATAGTATCCCTGACACAAAAACGTGAGGGCAAATTTTTGTGCAATTCTAACCTGTACTGAGTATTTTTCGAGGGCAGCAATTTTCTTTATGCTGGCAATATCCCCGACTGCTAGACCAATCTAGAAACAAATAGAATTTGTTTAGAATTTGTTTAAAATGTTCAATTCGTTTTGTGAGTAAGAAAAACTTTAATGATGGAAAGATACCAATTTAGCTAAAGCTAATTTTATATTGGGCCATCAATGTAAGTTAGCCGTGCCCTGGCTTAGATCAGCCCAGAGGTTGCTCCAGCGTTCAATCTGCGAGTTATCCGTGCCCTGACTTAGATCAGCCATGAGGTTGTTTCAGGCTTTGATCTGTGAGTGAGCCATGTCCTGACTAAGATAGGCTCAGAGGTTGTTTCAGGCTTTGATCTGTGAGTTAGCCAAGCCCTGACTTAGATCATCCCAGAGGTTGTTTCAGGGTCCGATCTGTGAGTTGGCCATGCCCTGACTTAGATCAGCCCAGAGGTTGTTTCAGGGTTCGATCTGTGAGTTGGCCATGCCCTGACTTAGATCAGTCCAGAGGTTGTTTCAGGGCTCGATAAAATTGGTACGTTTGGTTGGTTTCAAACTTGTCCTTATAGAGCTAGGTATTTAAATTTATTTGATAAACCCATGGCTATATAACTTACTAATAAATTAAGAAAAATGATAGGCATTCCTAGACAGAACAGAATGAAGACTGGATACAAGAGAAACGGATGATACAGATTGTTATCCTCCAGGAAGATGACTGAATAATTGACTTCTCCCATCAGCATCACAAACGTGGTTGTTAGAGACTGAGAAAGATTGTCAAACAACACCTGAAATTGAAACAAATAAATGTGGACTCATGCAACATCAACACCAGAACACCGTTACATCCCAAGGATTTTGTGTGTGTGTGGGGGGGGGGGGGGGGGGGATCGTTTGCATTACAGTACATCGTGGGACTGTTTTGGGGGACGACGGTAATAGACGCCATACTGAAAATATATTGCTAACACCTGGTCCTCATTAGCGACATAAGCATAGCGTAAGCGTAAGCATAAGGATCAAAACGTTCGGTTCTTCTTACGCTTGTGCGTGATTTCCCTTTGACGACGTAGACTCTGATGCTTATTCTTCTTACCGTTGTAAACTTGCGCCACTTTGAAGTAGAAACTCAACAATATCAGTGTGACTGTTCTTAGCAGCGAAGTGTAACGACGTTCTTTCGTTCTTATCAAGAGTGTTCACCATGTGGGAATTCTCACCATCAAGTAATAACTGGACTATCTTAATCCAACCATGGCTAAACGATCAACAGGCGATATGTTAACACAAGATTGACATATTGATTCTTCACAGTAAAAAGTAACAGATAAAAATTATCAATTTTATCCAGCATTTTGTGGGTAAAAGACGTCATTTACTATACTCTATTGTTCTTTTCACTTTTAAACCAATATTTCACAACAGCAAGTGGATCCCAGGCTAAAATTTTCACTGTGGTTTTCATAATCATATTCGAGTCAATAATTCATCATATAGTTTTGAAGTGCTCTCTCACCTGACGGCTAAATGTAGCGGTGTCTCTTCGTTAACATTCTGCACTCCTGCCAGAGAGTTTTGCTTGGACAAAATGAGTTCTACATCCTGGAATAAAACGCTAAATTTAACAACAATACCATACAGAAAATGATCAAGTAGAAGACGCTGTCATTTCTTACAATACCGCTTTGTTCATTGAATACCGACGGTAAAGTAAATAGTGTTTTATTACTGAACGGAGCAAGGAAAGGCTGTTTTATTCGTTTTATTCTATAGTTACTAATTGTATTTAGGTATTAAATTTATTTACGAAAAAAGAAAAAACGGACGGGTCGCAGGATCTAGCAGAACGCGCGCGCGGATGGCGTCAGCACTGTGCTCCGTTCACTAATAAAGAACAGTTTATGACCAATCAGCGCACGCGTACTATCCTAACTATATAATAAATCAAATTAAATTGGATTTGAAGGAGGCCCAATATAAAACGCCACGAAAATACGATGATCCCCTATAAGCTTCCATTCAGAAAATGAAAAACGACCCACCCTAATGTATATTTTTATAGACCCTTGCATGTGACGTCAAAGCAGCTCGATCTGGTGGACATAACAAAAGAATTCCAATCTCCTGAGAATAGGAACCTATTGTTTTGTGTCCCAGATTGAGCTGCATTCCAACGTGCTGTAAGATGTCTAAAGACAGTCCACCCCTTTTACCGCCGTTTGCATTGCTACGCGGCCACCCCAGACAAAAATCGAGACGTGCACTTTGCAATAGACTGCCGTCAATCAAACACGTTGACATCATTTATACGCGTGTGTGATTAAAAAGGAGCCAAAACTTGTCGATTGTTTACAAGTATTATGAGCCACACTCACTGGGTCTATCTTGGCCGATCCAAACGCGTGTGAAGGACGTCAAGGTGTTTGATTGACGGCAGTCTATTGCAACGTGTACGTCGCGATTTTTGTCTGGGATGGCCGAGTAGCAATGCAAGCGGAGGTAAGAAGTTCAAAATTGTGTGACTGATCACCCACTGTTTTTACCCACCCCACCCACTTTACTTAATGACCTGTCCCCTATCATCATCACTATCATTATATTACCTTTAGACTGCGACTACTGACTGCCAGGTGCAGCAAAGAGCTTTCAGCGTCATCCACATTGTACAAGAGTTTGTCCATATCCTTGCCTGCTGCTGGGACTGATAAATAAAAAGTGTATGAATGATTTTCAAGTTTAAATGAACACGAAGAATTGCTCACGAACCCGATTTTCGGGATGCCGTTAGGCGTATGAAATATGATTGCATGTGTTCCAAAATTAATGAACTATCATGCACTTTGTGGCTGAGTCACCAGATGCAGTCAACCCCATAGCGTTAAGATGCTGTGTCAGTGTCGTGCGGTAACGTCCTTTTTACCCACGAGGGTAGCACTTAATAGCCAGTGGCTAACAAGCCTGTGGCTCTCATTCCATGATCGATTTGGAAATTAGGAGTTGATTTTTGCGTAGAGAGGAAAATGGGAGAACCCGGAAAACCCTCGAAGTACAGAAGAGAACCAACAAACGACTCTACTCACATACGACACCGAACCCGGCGGGACTCGAACTCGGGTCGCATTGATGAGAGTCGAGCGCTTAATACCGCGTTCATACTAGATCTATTTTGATTGAACTTACCGTTCCTTAAAAACACATTTCATGATCTCGTGATTCCCCACTTGCGCAGCGTACGCAATAGCTATTTTGTTATGACTATCACGATTAAAAACATCGGCGTCGTGGGTAATCAAATATTAATGAAGAACAGATAATTACAAGGATGGCAAGACTTACTGCGCATGTCTGAATCAGCTGGCTGGAAAAAAAACCCGCTGGCTTGTGCTTACGATAACAACATGAAAGACAAGCGCAAAAAAGATAATTCAGCTTTCCAGAAATAATAAGACCTGGTTTCACTTTCGACGTAATCGGAGTGGGATTGGGATTGGGATTGGGATTGGGATTGGGATTGGGATTGGGATTGGGATTGGGATTGGGATTGGGATGGATTGGGATTGGGATTGGGATTGGGATTGGGATTGGGATTGGGATTGGGATTGGGATTGGGATTGGGATTGGGATTGGGATTGGGATTGGGATTGGGATTGGGATTGGGATTGGGGATTGGAGTATTGAGGGGATTGGGATTGGGATTGGGATTTTGGATTGGGATTGGATTGGATGGGGATGGGATTGGGCTTGGATTTGGGATTGGGATTGGGATTGGAGTGGGAGTGGGATTGGGATTGGAGTGGGAGTGGGTTGGGCATTGGGATTGGGAGTTGGGCGTGGGAGGGGTAGTGGGAGTGGGAGTTGGGAGTGGGAGGGGGGCAGTGGGAGGTGTGGATGGGAGTGGTCAGTCGGGAGTGGGAGTGGGGAAGCTGGAGTGGGGGGAGTGGGAGTGGGAGTGGGAGTGGGAGTGGGTGGGAGTGCGGAGTGGGAAGTGGGAGTGGAGTGGGAGTGGGAGTGGGCAGTGGGAGTGGGAGTGGGAGTCGGGAGTGGGAGTGGGAGTGGGAGGGAGTGGGACTAGTGGGAGTGGGAGTGGGAGTCGGGAGTGGTAGGGGGAGTGGGAGTGGGGAGTGGGAGTGGGAGTTGGAGTGGAGTGGGAGTGGGAGTGGGAGTGGAGGGGAGTGGGAGGGGAGTGGGAGTGGGAGTGGGAGGTGGGAGTGGGAGTGGGAGTGGGAGTGGGAGTGGGAGTGGGGAGTTGGGAGTGGGGAGTGGAGTGGGAGTGGGAGTGGGAGTGGGAGTGGGAGTGGGAGCTGGGAGTGGGAGTGGGAGTGGGAGTGGGCGTGGGAGTGGGAGTGGGAGTGGGAGTGGGAGTGGGAGTGGGAGTGGGAGTGGGAGTGGGAGTGGAGTGGGAGTGGGATTGGGAGTGGGAGTGGGAGTGGAGAGTGGGAGTGGGAGTGGGAGTGGAGTGGGAGTGGGAGTGGAGTGGGAGTGGGAGTGGGAGTGGGAGTGGGAGTGGGAGTGGGAGTGGGAGTGGGAGTGGGAGTGGGGAGTGGGAGTGGGAGTGGGAGTGGGACGTGGGAGTGGGAGTGGAGTGGAGTGGGAGTGGGAGTGGGGAAGAAGCTTATGACGAAGTGAAAACCAGAAAACGGAGTCGGAATGTTTTTATCTTTTATTTTTAATTCAATCTTAATGTAACGCTCGGAAGAGCGTGATCTTGGGCTTGGGAATCAAAATCGGCTGGTGAAAATCGATCATGCAGCGACCGACTGGGTTGGAGAAAACGGCTTGCTCCCGCCTTCTCGAGTGACCTTATGGATGGTTTTTCAGCTAAAACGTAAGAACTAGGTCCAAACTTGAAAGTGAAGGGGTATTTGTTGGTGCAGAACTTAGAATTCATAGCACAAGGGACCGACGGATGAGCGTGATCTTGGGCTTGGAATCAAAATCGGCTGGTGAAAATCGATCAAGCGGCGACCGACTGGATCGGAGAAAACGGCTTCCGCTTCGCTAAAACGTAAGAAGCGTTACCCACAAGATGACGTCACAAGGTTTATTCAAGTGGTCACTTATAGCACTAAATTTATAGCGAAAAAATAGCACTAACAAATATATCTTCATTAATCATGCTATATGCCTTGAGAAATTCCCTCAGTGCACCACCAAATGACCACTTGAGTAAGCCTTGCGACGTCATCTTGTGGGCAACGCTTACCCTATACGACCCTAAAAAAATGGTTCTTGGTTCTTTTGATCATGATTTTGATATCGGTATCGAATTCAGCACGTATTATACTTCTAGAAACGACCAAGAAAAATATCATGTCATAGGCACTTTAAGAACATTGGAATTCATTCTAATCCCTCAAAAAGCCATTGGATCATATTTTCCTCTTACCTGAAAGAAGAGCAAAGTTATCCAACATCGATGGCCTGAAAGGTAAAACAAATCACAGTCAAATCTCCACTGACTAATGATTAACTCCCCACAACAGCCACCCCTACCCCAAGGCCAGGAAATGTTTGGCCATGTTACCACTGAGTTATATATAAATTTGCCTATGATTTAGTACAGTGTACACATACTATGTGGCTACCTTAATTTCTACAAGTTTCCCAATGTGTAGAGGTTGAACTGCACAGAAAAAGCACTATAACAATGCATTCATTGATAAATTCTAACCTTATAAAAAGCAAAAAATGTCCAGGTTTGCACATGGAATTCATATGTTTATTTATAGTAATACTTCAAATCCAAGTTAGTGTTCAAGATGTGATTTCCACATTTTAGACCTGGTGCAAGGTTAAGTAAACCTCTCAGATCTGAGACTCTAGAGTCAATTGGTGAAAGATTGACTTGTTCCTCTTGCTGGAGTTTCTGTGTGCGTGTTTTGTGCCAAAAATGGCATGTACATGTATTTCTGCAGCACATGCCACATTATTTTCAAATATGTCGAAAAAGAATTTCTTTAATATTTTATTTTTTATTTTTTATTCAGCATGCATAACTACATGAAGGAATACAAACATTGGTGCTCATCCAAGAGACATGAACAATGGCGAGGCATACAGCTGTAGCTAAGCCATTTATACAGATCTGAAAACCATGTGTAAAACACTAACAAGGATTTGAAATGGCTTCTCAAGCCACTTTAAATATTTATATCACATTGACCAATACATAAATTATAACATGTCAGTGAAAATACATTATACAGTGTTACTGTATTAGAATAATTAACCATCTCAAATTAAACTACACTGCTACAACAGTGTAGATGTTCTTGTGCCAAAGAATAATATTTACTGACATTAAACTAACACACACTCTGAATTTTCTTAATGCGCAAGTGTGAGGACAAGAATTCTGCAGTGGGTCGTGATTTGAAAACTCCTACATTATATTCAATTAATGCATTAAGAACTGTATATCAGTTCAGTTCAGTCAGCATGGCCGCATTCTATTGGTAGATTTGGGCTGTGCAAAAAGTGTAAAAGTTCAGAGAACTTCAAACAGTTGAGGGATCGGAACAAGATCTACAATTATGATTTACACTTTCTAAAACTATATAGTCACAGTAAAACAAACGTGTGGGTGTTTGTATCTTGAAAGTCAGTATCTTCAAAGGGATATATAACAGTCTAATTTGGTTCCAAATATGATATCCAAACGAGTCCTAGACGTTTTACCTCATTATTTTTTTCTATGCTTCAATACCCACACCACCTGCATAATCAAAATTCTGGTTTCACAGACAGATTGACAGATGTCATTGGTCTATACATTATCAATATTTCAATGTAGTATGAGAATAATGATAACAATTCAAATTTTGCATTCAAAGGTCATTCATCTATTAGACATAAAGTAATCCTAAAAGGCAATCAGATGTTGAGTGTTCTAGTATCTTCTTTCTGAAGAATAATTTCAGGGACTGTGTTTAGCATCTATTCTTTTTATAATCTTAATTCCCTGCTGAGTGGAAGATCCACGAATGGCTACTTTCTTAAACCATGAATAAACGCTGCATTACTATACAGTACTTCTGGAACCCTAAAACAACTTCTGTGCTGATCTAAGCCAGATCACAGCCAATAACCAACCCACAGATCAAAGCCTGAAACAGCTTTTGGACTGGTCATCAGGTGTACAGGTAGGTGATAATAAAAGCGTGGCTAACTCACAGATCAAAATAATTCGAAGTGGGTGAGTTGGGTTTTGTAAAATAAAGATGAGATTTACTTATTTTACTTCGTTTCATAGAAATTTACAATGAGTAAATTAAAACCATCTCTAATGTTTGAATTTTTTTTAACCACATTGAGTCACTCTTTATAAATCTACTTTACCAAAGAATGTGGGAAAAAGCGGTCAATCTTATCATCGTTTTCAACCCGGATTTTGAAGCCGTTGACACGTGATTTTTGAATTTATGTGAGGTCAACTTAAATAGTAAAATAGTTATCTAATTTAGGTGACGTCAACTATTCAACAGTGAGACTAAATGCACTCTAACTCATACACCAAATATACCGTAATTTACCCATACCAGCTTTTATGCTTAAATTTAAATTTACAAACCAGTGCTAGATTGCACGAAGTAGTTAAAAACTAATCAGAGTGGGGTAGCCTCACAAAATTAACATTTAGCAACAATAAACGATTACATTATAATAAATAAATAAATAGATAAATCAGAATGAAAAATGAAAAAAAAAAAATAGTGAGAGATACAAAATTGTTTGAAAAATAAGTACTAGAATATAGAAATATGTAGAGCAGAAATTTATAAAAAGGAAGGGGAAAGAGAGAAAAAAGTTAAAATGTCTACTGAAAATAATATTGATCGAAAAAAGTATTTGCAATATTCTTTTTAAATATTTTTTTTGAGTAGCAGAATTTTATCACATCAGAAATAGAATTTCAGATTTTTGGTCCATTAAATCTTGCTAAATTTTCCATTCATATTTTAGTTACTGCATTTTTCAAAAATTGTTTATAGCGCAAACTACCACAGGCAACCCAACCTGTGTTATCTTTCAAAAGATTTATGTAGTGTAATACTGTTAGTTGAAAAGAGCTAAAAATACAACAGGCAAATGTAGTCAATCTTTTGAAATATTCCATATAAAATGCGACATTCTTAAATAAATGAGCTTTATGCCCTCACTACTCTACATGTAGTGTCCCTACAGAGATACTGTACTGTAATTTCCACACTTTTACGTCATTGATCAATGCCGTATTTGCCGTATTATTATATATATTGAAGAGGGATATTTTAAAGAAATCTAACTCATACCAGTTCATTTGTTCCATTCCTAGTTTGGCCAAGAAAGCCTGTAAAGAATCTTTGACTTCTTGAACCCGACTGGAGATGGCTCCAAGTCCTCCAAGTGAGGCTTCGATCAGTTTCTCTTCCTAATGGAACATGCGTTCAGACTGTCGAATCGTAAAAGAATATGAGGTTGATAGACTTAGAATTAATACCTGCATCTTCATTCTCTCAGTCCTTGTGATAAGATGTCCTAAATTTGAAGATAAATTCAGAAGAAATTGAGAAACGAGAACTGAAAACAAGACTGAAAGTGTCAGCGGTTTCTGGTGATCATGCGTACAAATGGCTAAATTCAAAATGGCGGACAAACAAGGTTCAAGTTTCCAAGAAGTATTGCAAGATTTTTCTTATTTTAGCATTGGTAGGATACACTTTAGGGACTTGTTATGCCATTTTTGCACTATGGCCGAAGACTCAAGAAGAGAAAAATACGATTGGTCGAGTGAAATTAGTTAACAGAACTTTCCCACTAGTTCCTTATTATAAAGACGTGGATAAGGCGGCAATAGGATTGTACTTTTGGCAGCATGTTTTTGAAGGCCCATTGGTTGATAAAATGGGTGGTGTGTGGAGCTATGGAGAAAAGACTATAGGACCATTTAAGTTCAAATTTCGCACTGGCACTGGTGTTATCTCTGATAAAGGTCCCACAAGGAACCAAGCACCTTGTCCTGGTTTTAAATGGCCGGGAACAAATTAAAATAGATTTTGCGAAAGTTTGGCTGGACTCTTTAAGTAACTTTGACCAATTAGAAATGTTGCCTTGGTGTTGCTAGGCAACGAACGTTGTGATAATGGTTGGCTTGAAGAATATATGAGAAGTCAAGGTGGATTGGTAAAATTGGCATTTATTGTCTACGACATACCAAACAGAGATGACAATATATTTTTTCAATGGCCACTGGGAGTAGCAACATACAGAAATTTCCCGAATATCAAGCCTTTCAAAGTTGAGATGAAAAAGCCACGGAAATATATTTGTAATTTTCTAGGAACTGTTTATGAAAATTCTTGCTAGGGTACTCTTGAAGAAAATCATAAAAGTTCACAAGTTGTATCAAGTTTGTTATGTTCATTACAGAGACGACTGGCTTCCAAAAGAGAGTATTAAGTCTAAAACTCAGTATCATAATGCTAATACTATGCAAATAGTGATCTTACACTGTGTCCAGTAGGGATTAATACTGAATGTTACAGAATTTATAATTAATTTTGATTAATTGGCATGTACATATTATTTATAAAATTGTTTTATTTTGGATCTCTTCAAAATACTTAATTCGCTCTCAGCATAGTTACTGTTTGTATATAATTAAATCAGGTGATTAATTATTACCTTAGTCTAGCACGCGAGGAGATTATCTTACAAACACTTATTTTTATACGTGTGTCTTATCGGCGCAGTGATTGACTTCAGTCGATAGAGATTTTAGTGTAAAGTTCTTTTAAAGTTCAATCGTGCTGCTGATTTACTCTCCTGCTGGCACATCAGTGATTCCTTTCGACAAGCATTTGTGCGCTGTCATGACACTGCTTCGCTCACGGAAGAACAAGTTCCACGTCAGTACCTTGTTTTAACAGATTATTAATTTCCTTAGATCTTGAACTGAAGAAGCTGAGGAAGGATCTTCGAACTACCAGAAAAGCAGCCTATGCTGTTGGGACTCACAAGAATCACCTCTCTCAGTGGCGAGCTTATTTCGCATTTTGTATATATTTTTCCTTGGAGGCTCTGCCAGCCTCCATTGACGCCCTTTGTTTGTTTTGACAATTTTAAAGTAGGCCCATGACGCCAGCTTCTATCCGTAACTCATTAGTGGGGTTAAGTTTTTGCACATGGCTATGTGGCTAGAGTTTCCTTCTTTGCAGTGCTTTCCGCTTAAGGTGACGCTTACATTTAAACGTTTAGCCTTACATTGTTCTGCACGGGCTCCTCCAGTTTCTATTTCCATTTTAACCCTGTTAGTTTCCTCTTCTCTGAGCTCTAGTGCCACGCCAGAACACATCGCATTTTCGTGCGCCTTTTTATTCTCATTTTTCTTGTTTGCCAGAATTTCTAATATTGTTTCCACTTCGTTACCTACTTTTGATAAGTCGCAAGCATTTATGCAGGGGGGATATCAGGCCAGTGATTGTAGTTTTTAAGTGGTCTAAAACTAATCCTGCCATCAGGGGGGCTGAGCTGACACTGGTGGTCAAGTCTCAATTCATTCAAGTTTTTAGAGAGCGTCTAGCAGCTGCCGGGGTCGCCAACTCCCACCTTTATCGGGGTCACTCCTTCCGTAGAGGAGGAGCTAATTGGGCATTTAATTCAGGAGTCCCAGGGGAACTCATACAAGTATTTGGTGATTGGTCTTCCGATGCATATAAGGCATACCTAGAATTCTCACTGGCAGCTAAGCTTAGAGTAGCGAACTGCATGAGCAAGCCACTTAGTTTGGGTGATTTGGTGGGCAAGGAGGTTGTTCTCTGATTTTATTGTCTACCTTTTTGCTCATCAAACCTCCTTTCTGCCAAACTGAGTGGCTTGTGTTGTCTTTACTATGCTTATAGCATTTTATAGGATTAATATCTCTTGCCTGAGATTGGGAATTGTTTTATTTTGGATCTTAATTAATGGTTTGATAAAAGCATCAATCTTGTGAGGAATCCCTAATTCTTGTATCAAAAACGTGGGAATAAAACTGTATACACGAAGATTTGACCCATGGAATCGCAAGCCTTTTCTTGTGCATGCATTACTTATATGTGTAAAAAGGTACACAATTGTGTGGGCTAACAACGTGTTTAATGGAGTTAACTTTACTCTGACTACACGTTAACAAGAAGTGACATATGAGAAGGTCTAGATTGTTTGATATAAATTTGATAAATTGTCACATCTCCCTTCTTACAAAAGTTGAGATGTACGATTTAAAATAAAACATAAAGCAAATCAAATAGTCCAGTCCGGATTAAAATTAAACAAAAAACATGTCAAAAGTCATTTCCAATTACTCCATGAGAAAATCCTTGTGCCAAGTTGGTGCTTTTGTAGAACGCTGAGATCGGCGCAGTGTAGGACTAGTAAGTTCCTCTTCTGGTTCCAGTGTCTGGGTGGTTTCTCTATAGGTCCTGGGGTGGTATCTGTTCGTCTGCTACCAGCTCGGGTAACAGGATCGGTGCTGGTTTCTCTTCATCCGTCTTTATCAGGTGCCTTCGGTTTCGCCTGTATTTCCCACCTCCCTGAATCTCTACGTCATAGCTACGTGGGCCGACTTTGCTGGCACATGTTCCTCTGCTCCAGATCTTCTGTCCAGGCAGCTGCATCCTAACAGTATCTCCCACTTCAATAGGTTCCAAGGCTTTGGTGTTCCTATTGTAGTAGTACTGCTGTCGCTGCTTGTTTCCTAGAAGTTTTCTGGTCTTCTCTTCTGTTGAGTGTCTTGGTTGTAATAGTGAGCCGGCAACGGGGATCAAGGTCGTGCAGCGACGACCCATGAGGCGCTGAGCTGGGCTGGTTCCAATGCCAGCTGTTGGGGTGTTTCGCCAGTCCAACAGTGCTTGGAACTCAGACGTATTGGACGCTTTGCATTTGGTGAACAACCTTTTCACGGTTTGAACGGCATTCTCCGCCTTTCCGTTCGACTGGGGATATGTCGGTGACGATGTCTTGTGCTCAAACATCCATTCCCTGGCGAATACTGCAAACTCCGCTGATGAAGGTTGAGGACCATTATCAGTGACCAGTGTGTCGGGTATCCCAAAGCGTGCAAATATGGCCTTGAGCTCTTTGATGATGGCCCGGTGGTCTTGGTCACTCGACATACTTCGATGTTGTTACTGTAGTAGTCGCTCACGACTAACAGGGTTCTACCATCAAACTCGCAAAGATCTGCAGCGACCTTAGCCCAAGGTCGAGCAACACATTCGTGGTGTAGGATAGGCTCCTTTGCCTGGCTGGACCGGTGAGTTAGACATACATCACAGTGCGAGATTTATTCTTTCAAATCCGTTGTCATTCTTGGCCAGTAAAGGGTTTCTCTAGCTCGACGTATGCATGCTTCTACGCCAATGTGGGTGGCATGAGTCTTCTCCATGAGCTCTTTCCTGAGCATGGTAGGGACAACTAGCTGTGGTCCTTTGAAAATCAGCTCATCTTGGATGGTCAACTCGTCGCGCACGTGAAAGTAGGGTCGCACACATTCGGGAACATCTCGCAGCCGTCTCGCAGCCTTTGCTGTATCAGGTCATCGGCTGCTGCATTCTTTAACTGCTGCCAGCGTTCTTGTGTCACGGGTAGGAACACACGATGATCAATCTCTTCTAGTTCTCTGCTAAAGTCGCTTGCATTAACTTTGGGCAGATATGCTCGGCTGAGGGTGTCGGCGATCGAGGAGCAGCTCCTTTCCTTTCTTGTACTTCACGGACAGACTGTACTTTTGGAGCTGTAAGAGCATTCTCTGTAGGCGCTTGGGGGCTTTGTCCAGAGGCTTGGTAAAGATGGGTTCCAGTGGTTTGTGGTCTGTTTGTATGTTCACCTCTTGGCGACCGTACACATAGGCGTCAAAACGTTGACAAGCGAACACGATGGCTAAGAGCTCTTTCTCAATCTGGGCGTAACGCGTTTCCGCTGGGGTTAGGGCTCTTGACGCGTAAGCAACTGGCTGGCCATTCTGCAATAGCACTGCCCCCAGCCTAGACTGAGACGCATCGCACTGGAGTGTTACTTCCTCTTGCAGGTTATAGTAACGCAGAACTGGTGTGCTGGTGACTGCTCGCTTCAGGTTTTCGAGGCCAACAGCCCGGGGCCACTGCATAGTCCAACCTTGCTTTAGAATTTTGTATAGCTAGCTGGTAACGCTGTGCGCCTTTGCTAATGTCACCCTCAAAAATTGAACTTTCGAATAAGATCAAGGCTTCGGCTCTGGTTTCTTCTGCGGCATCGGTATTTCCAATTATGCTTGATCGGGTGTTTACCTGAGCTCCAAGGATCAGAATTCACGTAAGCCTCTATGCTGCGGTTTAGGCGGGCAAGACCGGCTCTAGTTAGCCTTTTACCTTCTGTGGGTATGAAATTAAAGTACTGCTTTGTGTGTTCGTCGTTGGTTATGCGAATATTCAATGCATTATCCCCCGCGTATTTACCGCCCTCGTCTTTGAACAGAGGTCCGTCTCTAACTTCCTTAGTGGTTTTGGCATTTGGTTCAAAGAAGGTGCTGGTATCGTAAGTTACTTATGATAGCCCGTGTTCCATCGTAGCTGCAATGCATGGACTGCATGGTTAGCACGTGCCCTCCTACACCCCAATATGCCCAAATATGCCCCAGACCATTGTTGGCTCCGGCAGTGCATCGGAAGTCTTTCCCCGCTACTCCAAACTCCTTACAAAGTCTGTCGTAGGCAGGTAAGTCGTATTTGTTATCTCTGGGATCAAATGCAGAATCTCCTGGTAGGGCAATAACACCCATCTCATGCAATATTCTTCGTACTGTAAAGTGGAAATGGAACATAAATATCGAATCCTTCATTAAATTTGCACTTACACCACAACCGCTAGTAGCACACCAGACGGCAAAGTTCAATTGCTGTGGCCAGTATCGCATGTTTGGTCCACTTAACCATTCATGAGATTCCTTAGCTGTAGTGTGATTTATGGGGACTTCCTTAAAGATGTCTCGCACCTTTAACTGAAAGGAATTACTGTTAGAAATTCGCATGTTCAATGTTAGGTCCAAGCTTGGGTGTTTGTCAAAGGAAACCGCAGGTATTGGATAAGTACTGGTACTAAATAATAATTCATTTGACCAACTGGGCTTCGGCGTAGGTTTATGTTTCGGTTGCTTAGGGGCTAAGTCTGCGTTGCTGTACAACATTTCATCGCCATAGTAAATTCCATCAGGCCTACGATTAAACTTACTGGGATCTGCTTGTGGAAACATCTTCCTAAATGCTCTCCAGTTAGCATAATCCCTGTTATCATGATGTGGCTGCTCCTCAATATCATTCCCAAAAGCGTCGTACATTAGTATATATAATGCATGTTATACCATCAGCACCTCAGCTGTACCCAGATGTTCTAAACTACCACCCCAACGAATTGAATGCCGAGAACTTCCGCTGGCTTACTTGGAAGGACAGACAAAACATTACGAAAACGTCAGAAAGAAATACGTCAGAGCCCGGAGTACGCTACATAAAATTGCGATAACTGCAGGATCCATGCCTGTAGCATTAACAGGCACAGGTTTTGTTACTTCGCTTACTGGGCCGGGAATAGTTGTTGGAGTTCAGCCCGGCGTTGCTACGGGTATTATGAAACAGTTGTCAAGCAAAATATCAAAACACGACACGATAATAGCTCTGTCAAGGGCTACGGTAAATACAATTACCTACCTGGTCTCAAAGGCTTTGCGTGACAGAAAGATAGACGATGTAGAATTCTCGCTTATCCTGGCCGAAGAGGAAAAATACGAGAAATTGAAGATGGACATCAGAAATAAAAAAACAATCGTCAAAGATTTGTCCGAGGAATCTCGAAGGAAGATCTACCAGGAGGCAAAAGAAGAGCTTCAAAGAAAACTCGCTCAATAAATATTTGTTTTGAAAAAAGCGTGACAGGATTTTATTTCCATATCGAACGCCAGCTGTATGCAAATTAGTTTCACAAATATATTTCACAAATGTGAAACGTTTTTACAAATTTATTTCACAACTGTGAAAGAAAATTGTGAAGGTTTTGATTGGCTGAGAAGAATTACGTCATCGTCTTATGCCATAAGATTCACTATCTTCTTGGAATCCATCCTAACAGGGGGTGGTTGAGGTCAATTTCGTAAAATATGTCGTACATTACGTCAGGGTAACCCTTCAATATCCTTATCCAAACGACAAAACATCCACTCGGCTTTTGTCATATCAGAAACCTCAGGAATAGAGTCGCCGGTAATTTCAGACAAAAGATAGGGAATAGCTTTGTAATATTTCCCTAGTCTTAATTTCTTCAGCGTTTTCCGTAGACTTTTTGGCGTTGGTTCTTCTAAATAGTCTATGATTTTCTTCTTTACTTATTTGTCTAAATATACCGGCCGATGACCTTGGATATGACTCATCCAGTCTCTGAAGTATTTTATTCTTTTGTATGGAGTCTTCTTACGACCTCCATTGGCGTAATACTGCTCTCTGGTGGCATTTGGTACGGCATTACGAATGTTCTTACCACACTCGTAACACTGCGCTGACGTGTCGTCTTCTATTTGCATTTTATTACCACAACAAATATACTTGTTTGGCTTAGTAGGTACAAACTTGGGTTTCAAGCACTTTACACAGAAGTCATAAACGAACTCTTTACAATCTTCGCACTCCATATATAGACTAACATATTTAAGTGCGCTGTTGCTCTCCACCACGCTTGGAGTGGGGGTTGTCCGTAGGTGGACTTTTGACACGGGTCTTGCCCGTGTTGAGATTGCGCTGGAACCCCCATTCCCTATACTACTTTATTTCCATAGTATGGAAATTAATTGATTTTTCCAGTGGTACTCCTCTCGACTAATCAGAGTCGAGTAATATTGTTCTGAGTGTAAAAAAGACCTAATAAGACGCGGAAACTGAATGCATTTATTTTCTTTGGGTGACATGCGGTTGTGACGCAGGCTACTATTTTTAAATATTCCCCGAAATTTGCCCCCTTAGACCTGACTTCGATTGCGGAAGTGCATTGATGAATTCCATTCGTGTGATGACTGGTTCGGTTGTCCTCGGCTTGAAAGTGCACCAGAATCCCTCAAACCATGTCTGAATGTTGTCGAAAGAGGTTCCTCTTCCTTGCCCATGTGTTGGTCACTGTGGGAAGCATGGCCTACTCTTTCTATCTCATTTGGCTTATCGCTTACTTGAAGAACAATGGGTACTACTGGTTCTTTGCCTTCATCCATGCCATATTTTTCATACCAATCCTAATTGCGCTAGCTTGTTCAAGAGACAGGGAGCATTTTCTCTCTGCTCTCCAGTTCGGTGTTATGATTTTGAACATGTGCTTATTTACTATGCTCACAAGACAAGCTTACTACCATCTTTCCGCCGACGACTTTATAGGTCCAGAGTGGGTTATCATGTCTCTCAAAGGGAGCATCATTATCTTCGTGAGCTGTTTCTTGATAGAAAAAGAATGTCGACTGCAGAGTATCCTCAAAAGCAAAGACATCCTTAGCTGTTGTTTGCTGGACTTTGTCGACATATTCAACTTGGTAGATATTCTTTCCTCGAACCGTTGCGTTGGGATTGGGTCGACTGTGACAGAGGGCAGCTCTTTGGAAATGGCCATTCAAGCTTTTTGTACGATGTCACTTATGATCACACCTCTCATTGCTTTTGCTACTTACTCTGAAAATGAAAATAATGTGAATAAATTGGTTATTTTCACTTACTTGGTGTCAGTCGGTTTGCAGAATATGCCGTTCTTGATTATTCGAATCATAATCTGGGAAAGCTATAATGTTTACAGTCTGAGCTTTATGACAAAGAATGTTATGGCGATAGTCATGTTATTTTTAGTAATCCAAAAAGAGTTCTTGGAAGCAAATGAAAGTACAGACATCTGCTGCAATGCTACCGTCCTCTCAGGCGTGTTTGTGGACAATACATGCTGTTGCAGCCGTTCTGAGTGATGTCAAAGACACTTAGGGAGGGACCGTTAGATTTTTAAGGGGGGAGGGAGTTGGGCAAAAACCAAAATAAAAAAATTCGAGCACAGCGATGAATGGTAAAAAAATCCTGCCTATTAAGGAGGAGGAGGAACCTTTGAACCGAGACATTGATTACATGGCACAGCAGCTTCCCAAGGGCATACCCAGGGAAAAGGCTCTAAAATTACTTCACAACATGACTCTTTCTAAGGATATATTGTATTGGAATTCATATGGAGAAATGACTTATCATCAACGGAGAATCCCAGTCACGAGCATGAAGTACTTTATTGAATACGCTTTATTGCCTTACAAGCCAGACGTCGGAACACCTAGAGGTTTAAAAACGTTTATCAAAGGTTTGGTAGAACTCGGGATCAACAAGCATCTCATAGCCAATGAGAAATTATTAGTAGATCTTGTTGCTACGCAACCGGAAGACGAAGACACAGGCGACAGCGAGACTGACAGTCAGTCAATTGATGATGAAACGTATGACCTTGAAAACGATGAAGACCAAGAGGAAGAACATAGTGTTGACGAATTAGACGAGGATGAAATGGAGGATGAAGAGGACGAACAAAGTATGGATGAGGAATCGGATTGGGATGAACAAATAGAGTGTCACGTCTGTCAAGAACCCAGAGAGTTTTCTAAGATATAGTGCGTTGTCCTACTTGCCATTGGCAACCCTCTACTCCACTAAATGAGGTGGTCCGGTGTGACAAGCGTGTTTCACACTAATCGACAGAACACAAGGAAAATGTTTTACTGTTGTAATGACTGCGATTCGATTCATCGGGTATCGTTAAAAACAGGCAGTTTGAAACTCGTGGTACCACAACAAGCAGGCGTCGAAGAAATGGAAGAACGAGCAACTAACGGAACAGAAGAGTATTTTACTACTTTGGACAATTGGAAAAATTACTAAAACGTCACTTAGCTTAAGCTTTTCATCCATGTAACTGTAATCACTGAAATATGTAAATAAAACTTGGAAAGAAAGGACGTGTATTTTGGTTACTTGGGTCTGAAAAGCATTTTATAGCTCAGATTCATTCTTCCATTACGAAACGAAAATCAAAATTTGTTCCGAATAATTCGGAAAAGGCAGTTTCTGAAATTGCTCGCGTACTTGATCAGTCTGTAATGTGTTGGAACGTGGTCAGAAAAAAGAGGAGTGCAAAAGGAAAAGTTCTATAAGTTCTGGCCGGGGAAGAGAAAAAACAAGTGAGTCCAATATTGACTTTATACATTTGCATATCGGAACGCACTCAGCCAAAGATAGAGAAATCAAAACACCATCTCGAACAACTTTAAAAGCTTAGGCGCGTCATATTATACTCTTGAAGAACAACTTTAATAAACAATTCAGGGTTTGGAAAAATGTGGAGCTACATTTACTTAAGGCTTTACGAAAAACCTCAAAATGGTCAAGCTTTAAGATTTCATCTAAAGTCATGGCGCGTGTCGGTATTGTTTGAAAATCGAAACAAAAGGAAAGAGGGAGATGACTCCAGTAGAGGGCTATTACAAAAATAGGTATGACCTATTTAGATAATCGAAGAGAAAAACAGGATCTAGGCATTTTGAAACGGACCGGCCCAGACTTGTTCCCCGAAAAAGTATCCCCTCGACTCTGTGGAGGTGATTAAAACGATTGTGACGTCATCCGGAGCCGCTGAAAAGTACCCCCTAAATAGTATCCCCCCCCCCCCCCCCCCCCTTTGGCACCGGTGCGGCCATTGATCTAGAAGCCCTATTTCTATACTACTGTAGAATGTGTTACTAAAATTATGTACATCAAATGAGCCAACACAAACAAGTGGACCGACTAAGTTTTGAAAGTTTTAGTTGTGTGGCGTCATTATGCTAATAGGTTGACGAACAACTTTAATAAACAATTCAGAATTTAAAAAAATGCAAAGCTAAATTATGAGCTAAATTTTTATGAGAAACACAAAAAAGATCAAGCTTCGTGATCAAGATTGCTTAGAGTGCGACACTATTCACGACGGGCTTCATGTACATGTAGGATGTAGTATATTACTGTAAAATTGTTACTTTCCTACTACTGCTGTTGTGGTTGTTGCTGTGGCTGTTGTTGTGGTTGTTGTTGTACGTCCTGAACGTGAGACGACAACCACACTTGGTAGAGTTCTGCAGAGCAAAAGACTATCGCCAAAATATTCTTTACTATGAAGCCCAGGCTGTAAACACCGTACTGTGCCCAAGCAACGATTCGAATGATCAAAAAGGGGATGTTTTGCAAAATGAGAGACATTACGTAGATGGAATTATCGCTCCTACGTTCATCAGCTCCACTAATATAGAATGTAATAAGAAACGACAATGTACAAAAAGCTTGAATGGCTGTTTCCAAAGGGCTACCCTCTGTCACAGTCCGGCCAATCCCAGCGCACCGGTTCGAGGAAAGAATATCTACCAAGTTGAATATGTCGACAAAGTCCAGCAAACAAATGTTCAGGATATCTTTGCTGTCGAGAATATCCTTCAGTCGACAGTTTTTTGCCACCAAGAATAAACTGACAAAGAAAATACTGCTTCCTTTGAGAGACATGATAACCCACTGTGGACCTATTAAGTCGTCGGCAGGAAGATGGTAGTAAGCTTCTCTTGTGAGCGAAGTAAATAAGCAAATCACCGCTAACGGAATACCTAAGCAGAGAGAATCAGCAATTTCATAACAAAATAATCTTAGCAGATAAATAACAAAACTTTCTTCCAATCTTTTGAGCAATGACGGAAAATATAAGACAACAATGACGACAAGGAGCCAGTAGTACCATCTGCCCTTCACGTATGCGAGAAGCCCAAAAAGGTAGATTGAGTAGACTATGTTTCCAAATACTGCGATCATAAAGAAGAGGAAGAAGAGCATTTTTCGAAGGCGTTCAAAGAATTCAGACATAATTTGATCAATTTGGGGAGCAATTTCGAGGACGACAGACTTAGTGAATATAGTTCTTCAAAAAAATCACACATCAGGCCAAACTTCTTTTATAGAACCTTTCCTAGATAGCTTACACATTCATAACGTCGGTCGTCTCTCCACGGTACAACGCTTTCGCTTCGCAAAATGACCTTTTTTAGGCGGAAATAAGTATGCTCTTTCCAAGAAACTCGGGTACCACCTATAATATTCAGTAATATCCAATGAAAGCGCTAGATTGGGGTCACATGACGGTCCTTGTAAACCCCATACAGCTTAGCTAATTAGTATTCTGTATTTTGTATAGAATACAAATAGGCTTTGTTTACATCAAAAAATACTCACTTATTTCAAGCTATGATAAATCAAACGCATCATATGCTTAACTCGTGGATAATTGAGACTGATTGATGCAGGTTTGTGATCACTTCACTATAAAGCACAGCGTTGTTTAGAAATTGGGTTCCCTGTGTCTTAACTATTGTTGACGTGATGAAATTGGGTTCCCTGTGTCTTAACTCGTGTTGACACGATGATGAAAGATCGAGTTTGCTCACTTTAAATTAAAATCCTCAATTTAAATGGTAAGATAGACAATCGGCCTTATATTTTCCTTTGGACTTCTATTTTGTTGAGTTTATTGTTGAGTTTTGAGGTGAATCTTTTAATAAAATGATAATTTGAACCATTTTTAGTTTTTACACGATCGAACTCAACAAGAGTTTTACGATTATTTGGAAGACAGGCTCGTGACAAGGGATATGGGATCAGGGATCACATGCCTGGGATCGGGATCACATAGTTCGAATAAGGGATCACAGAAGAGGGATCGGGATCGTATCGATAGATTCAGGGATCAAGGAATTATTTACAACTAGATAATAATTTATTAAGGAGTAGTACATTGTTGATAGGTTGATCGACACGGACATCATTAAACTCTTTCTTGGTCAAGAAACTCGTGTTTTTAAAATGGGTGCTGTAAACTGATCAACTTGAAAATCTAACAACGTTTAAATGGCTTTCCAACTTATCCTCAGGTGCGCTATTCACAGAATATACAGTCGTTCCAAAAAATGTTGTCGTCGACCAACTCAAGCCTAAGCGACTGGACCGAAAGAAACTCTGGGTAGCAATCATTGAAGCCGAATTGACTCCATAATATTATCTGACTGGTAATGCCTGGTTTACAGCACAAACCTGAGATGGTTTTTTTTAATGCGTTCATATTTTCGAAATCGTGAACTGGATCATATTTTGTTTTTCTTTCCCTAAACCCAAAGACATGCATTTGATGGACTGTTTCTCGCCATTATTGATCTTATTACTAGCGGGAATAATTAAATTCAGAATGAATATTTAACCGCTTCAGTGATTTTTCCGGTCCCGTCACGTAGGCTTGA
The DNA here is from genome assembly GCA_011057435.1 of Actinia equina. Lineage (NCBI taxonomy): Eukaryota > Metazoa > Cnidaria > Anthozoa > Actiniaria > Actiniidae > Actinia > Actinia equina. Next base: position 92,245 of record WHPX01001078.1, on the reverse strand, counting down.
GCCGGTCGACGACAACGTTTTTTCAGATAACCTGCGTCTTTCTTCGGAACTGAATCTTCTAAAATTAACGAGTATATAACGTTCTAAAATCCAAAGCTCATGAGGATGAATTATGAAATTAAATTAAAAGACAAACAAGTCGACTTACTTGATTCTTCTTCGTGAGTGAGTTACTGCCAGACGGATTCAAACGCTTCGACGTTCAGTTTGTTTTCTGATAAAAAAACAATTCGTAAACTGATATTATAAAAATTGCTTCAATATTCTTAAAAGGTTTCCTACACAATACAAAGAAACTTTCTTTGCTGACAAGCAATATAACTGAATTCTGCTTGCTTTCAATTAATGTTACAATGTGCTTTTGGTAGTCAGTTAATATCAATTTAACCTGAAATAATCCGGCATTGTAAACAGAATATTTAACTACAAAGGAAACATTTTGACAGCTCTTCGTGCTCGGAAATGAATAATCCTGTCAAATATAATATTAGAGTACATAAAAAAGAAACTTTTTCAATCATCTTTAACATACCTTATGTTTAAGTGAGGTTGAGGTTAAAAATTTCTAGCAGGACTAGCAGGCGCGTCAAAATTTCGCGCGCTTTTAATAGGAGTCAATGCGCATGCGTACTTAGATATGCCAATTGAGCAAATTAAGCAAATTATTAGGACACGATTTAACTTATATGATAAATTCATATTATAAGCGAGATGATTTGTATCAATGGACCCACGGATTGTTTTGTTGTTAGAAGGAAAATCATAAATCATGATTGAAGGGAGAACATTTGCCGATGCTGAAGGCAGTACAACGAACTTCAAAACAAATCATATTTTCGAAACGTCGAGGTTATTAATTTGTTTGACGCACACTTCATTATTCTGTGTAATTTCGCTATTTTTATATCAAAATTCTCTCTCGATTACGTCTCCCGAAATTTTCATCATTCTGGACGGTCATCAACGAGTTGATTAGATTGATTAAGTTTAGTATTTCCAATTTTATACCATCTATATTTCTGTTAAATAGTAATCCTTTCATTATTTTCGACATTTTCTATATGATATTGCATCGAGGTTAAAATGTGAGTGCCATAATACATAGCATAATAAATTTCTCATTTAGCACGTGTCATTCCCTAGAGTATAACTTATTTGTTTAACAGTTGCACTCGGTTGCATCGATGAGAAGACACATGATTCGAATATGGACACAACATAAACAACGATTTTTATTCTCAAGGTAATGACACGTGGTTTGAAAACATTGCACCCGAGCCAAGGACGATTATTGATGGGTCGCAAGCATTCCCAAGAGAGTTAAAAGAGAAAAACATGGTGGCCATTGTGGTGCCGTTAACAATGGATGCCAATGAGAAATCTTTTGTTAAATGGTGCCATCATGGCCGCGATGACGTGACTTGCAAACGAAGAATTGGTTATGACTTTTTTAGTCAGTCCCTAATAGCTTGTGAGCTTGACATGATAACTATACTTTATTCTGCAAACGATACATTTATCAAGTTAAAGTTTCGTCGGCTTGCGACAGAACAATACAAATGAGAACGAAAAATAGTTGTCATACATCAAGCGTCAAAGTTCATATTCTCTCTCTTATCATTGGCCAAGGGTGCCACGTGATGAGCATCAAATTTTCAAGTACTGTTTCAACAGCAACGTAATATTTCTAAGTTTTAAGATCAAATAATCAAAAATCAAATAAATCGTTTTTGTGTTCTTTGGCACTTGGTATTTAACAAACACCCTTTTACTCGAACCTCGGTTTAGTGGTCCGTCGTCGACGGCGATGGTTTCAACGTCGTCTCGGGACTACAAAACACACCGTTTCCTTTGGTCCCAGTAAATATGCGAGCTAGCGTTAAATATGGAGTTTTTTTGTATAAAAAATGTTTAAAATACATCAGGGTAAACACTAGACTGATTCCATAAGTCGTAGTTTTCGCTCCAGAATCGACAAAAGAGCGAAAACACCGACTTATGGAATCAGTCTTTATAAACAATACAATATTAGTTTTTACAAGCATTCTCGTGTGCAATAAATAGATCTTGCTTAAATATATCAATTTGAGTGAGTCAAATATGTAGCGAATTAAATAAAACAATTACGATATTATCAACCCGAAAGTTTCTTGATAAATTGTTTTTTTTTACCGAAGTTAATTTGTTTTCAACCAATATCGGACCGCATCGAATTATGGAAGTAAACCATGCTCAATGTCATACAGAAAAACAATAGATTTCTTGGCTTGGGCATAATATTTTACCATTTCTGACCAAGCGTCATTCCCTAGAGTACAATGTATTTGTTTAAAACAGTTGGGCATGATAAGATACCAAAATATTGCCATACAACTCAAACGAATATCAATCTTATTCTTAAAAGAATGACCACGTACTCTGAAATGGGAAACCATTAAGCGCAATTTAAAGAAGTTTATTACTCATGAGATGTGTTTTGAAAACGAATTCGTTACGCATTGAATTATGCGACTGAACCATCTTCAATTTCAACAGAAAAACAAACAGCGTTCAGTTCTTCGTATATGGGTTGCCTGTGATTTGAAGCTAGCTCACGCCTCTGATTGGTCATTTACAATATCATCTTCAAAACCAGGCTTAGGACCAATGATTTTTTCTGCGATTCTTGCCATGTACTCGTGCATCAATTCAAGCTGTCCTGATTGAATTTCTAGCTTCTTCGAAATAGATTTAAGCCTGAAAAAGACAAGTTGTTCGAAGTTAGTAGGTTTTGTGGAAGAAGAAAACCGAAAAAATCTTAGAATCAAGGGAGAGAGATAGGAGACTCTACTCGTATGTGTTCGGTACGTTCGGCTGACTACACCACTTTTCAAACATCGGTTTAAAACTTGTCATTCCCTAAGAATTAACTCAATGTTTAACGCTTGCGCATAAAAATAAATAAAACTCAAACAAATAATTTTATTCTCAAGAGAATGACACTTGGTCCAATGAAATTGTTAAATGAAACTGTTTACCTATGTTCTTGCTCTTCAATCGTTTTCTCGACTTCGTTAACCACTTCATGTTCCTCGTAGCCAACAGCCGTTAGAGTTCCTGCTATGACGTCATATGTCTAAAGTAAAAAGCATAAGCATTCAGCATTGCGCATGAGCGTTTTTTTATTAGAGAGCTGGGCAGTTATAATACGCGGCTTAAAAACAATTAACGCAGACCAAACTAAAACAGCTCCTCATTCTAAGCTAGATAAAATTTGAGCTTTGATTTTTACAATATTTGACCATGAAATCAGTAATAGACTACTTTGTCGATAAGGCGGCCATCTTGCCAGAAAAGGAAACTAAAAAAAAAGATGACAGAAAATATATAGAAGTAAGTCTGTAGTATTTACCTGTCGTGCAAGAGTCTTGGGTCTGTTTGGGTATTCTACATGTATCTTGACTTGCCAGTGTTTGACTATGAACCGTGGAAACATTTGTTCGATGTTATACAACTGCTCTACCTTCAAATGAAAAGCAGAGGGAATATATTGTTACATTTATATTATTATTATAGTACGTAACGAATTAGAATGCAACATGCAAATGCAACATGCAAATGCAACATGCAAATGCAACATGCAAATGCAACATGCAAAGCAACATGCAAATGCAACATGCAAATGCAACATGCAAATGCAACATGCAAATGCAACATGCAACATGCAATGCAACATGCAAATGCAACATGCAAATGCAACATGCAAATGCAACATGCAAATGCAACATGCAAATGCAACATGCAAATGCAACATGCAAATGCAACATGCAAATGCAACATGCAAATGCAACATGCAACATGCAACACGCAACCTGCAACATGCAACACGCATCATGCAACATGCAACATGCAACACGCAACATGCAACATGCATCATGAATTCACCAACCTTTTTTGAAATAGCTATATACAACACACTCCACACTCACTACCTCTACATTTAAATTTTAAAAATAATCTAAGCACACAACTCTAGATGTTTGCAAAAGGTGAAAAACGTATGTAACTACTCCATCTCCAACTTGGAATACAAGTGACCTGTTCCTTATTGAAATAATCTAATAGTATCCCTGACACAAAACGTGAGGGCAAATTTTTGTGCAATTCTAACCTGTACTGAGTATTTTTCGAGGGCAGCAATTTTCTTTATGCTGGCAATATCCCCGACTGCTAGACCAATCTAGAAACAAATAAAATTTGTTTAGAATTTGTTTATAATGTTCAATTCGTTTTGTGAGTAAGAAAAACTTTAATGATGGAAAGATACCAATTTAGCTAAAGCTAATTTTATATTGGGCCATCAATGTAAGTTAGCCGTGCCCTGGCTTAGATCAGCCCAGAGGTTGCTCCAGCGTTCAATCTGCGAGTTATCCGTGCCCTGACTTAGATCAGCCATGAGGTTGTTTCAGGCTTTGATCTGTGAGTGAGCCAAGCCCTGACTTAGATCATCCCAGAGGTTGTTTCAGGGTTCGATCTGTGAGTTAGCCATGCCCTGACTTAGATCAGCCCAGAGGTTGTTTCAGGGTTCAATCTGTGAGTTAGCCGTGCCCTGACTTAGATCAGTCCAGAGGTTGTTTCAGGGTTCGATCTGTGAGTTAGCCGTGCCCTGACTTAGATCATTCCAGAGGTTGTTTCAGGGCTCGATAAAATTGGTACGTTTGGTTGGTTTCAAACTTGTCCTTATAGAGCTAGGTATTTAAATTTATTTGATAAACCCATGGCTATATAACTTACTAATAAATTAAGAAAAATGATAGGCATTCCTAGACAGAACAGAATGAAGACTGGATACAAGAGAAACGGATGATACAGATTGTTATCCTCCAGGAAGATGACTGAATAATTGACTTCTCCCATCAGCATCACGAACGTGGTCGTTAGAGACTGAGAAAGATTGTCAAACAACACCTGAAATTGAAGCAAATAAATGTGGACTAATGCAACATCATCACCAGAACACCGTAAAATCCCAAAATGTTTTTTTTTTGGGGGGGGGGGGGGATCGTTGGCATTGCAGTACATCGTGGGACTATTTTGGGGGACGACGGTAATAGACGCCGTACTGAAAATATATTCCTAAAACCTGGTCCTCATTAGCGACATAAGCATAGCGTAAGCGTAAGCATAAGGATCAAAACGTTCGGTTCTACTTACGCTTGTGCTTATGTCACTGCTGAATTTCCCTTTGAGGACGTAGACTCTGATGCTTATGCAATAATAGAGAGAACCAGGTTTAAACTGCCCCACAATGCACTGCAACGCAAACTCGACCCAGTTTTTCCCCTCAACCTCGGAATAGCTAATTTTTGTCAATGAAGAGCCGCTATAATTTATCGCTACTAAACACGTCTTACCTGCTGAAAATCAAGAACGTAGAAAGAAAACGCAAAGCACAGGAGGAAAAAGAAGAGAAGAACAAAAACCTGAAACAAAAATGGAGGAACATATCAAAACTGGTCACATCAAACAATCAGTGTCGTTTTCTCGGGATTCCTGTGGTAAACAGCCTATCAAAGAACGGTCACCCTGTGTCTCTTCTCCAGTCTTTTCTTGGACAAAAAACATAATGGCCGACTTAAAAACGTGTTTTCACTCGAAGTTGTGTAAGTTTGGATAAAATGTACCCCGAAAAAATGGTCTTTTGGCGATACAATCATACCTCGAACTCGAATATGGTAAGTTGTATCCACATATGGACATAGAAAATGGCTGAGCAGACACTATTTATGAAGCAATTGCTGGATATGTGATTCACCATTCGCATGTTCATTGTATTCCCCTCACTCTCTCTCCCCTGAAAAAAGTAATTTAGGATACTACTTTGAAAAAAAAAACATACTTACTCTTATAACGGTGAAGATGATTTTCTCCAGCATCATCAAGTAAACACCCATGAAAGATACCCTAAAAAAAGCCAATTTTATTTACTGGGGTTAAAAATATAGCATGATGATTGTGATTATAAGTGTCTGTCTATAAGTCCTTCTGTTTGTCTGTCTGTCTGTCTTGTCTGTTTATAAATCCATCTGTCTTGCCTGTTTTGTTTGTCTGTCTGTCTGTCTTGTCAGTTTGTAAGTCCGTCTGTTTGGACGTTTGTCTTGTCTGTATGTAAGTCCATCTGGCGGTCTGCCTTTTCATTTCCATCTTCCCTACTTTTCTGTATTTGTCTCGGCCTTCCCCCCTCCCGCTGCCCTCCACCCCCCACCCCCTACCGGCCCCGACGTCTCTCCTAACTTTACCTTACGTATAAAATACTCTTAAAATACTATAGTTTATAGTGTAACCCTTAATAGTAAGCAGACTTAAGCAGTGCTATGTCAGATTATATGGTTAGAATACCTTGCTATTCTAGACATCAAGCTGAACCAAGCCAAGCAAGCAGCAACTGCGCCTGCACCAAAACACCTGCTACAGTTTTCAGGAAGAAGAAAAATCATCATGGTGATGCAGAGAGCGAGGTCTAGAAGATAACTGATCTTTGTCAAATAACCCCAGCCCTAAAACGAACAACAAGGAGTTTTAATTTTTTGGATACCCAGACAAAATATTTGATGAAAAAGTCGTGACAACCCATCCACATCTTACTTTCAATAACTATTTACTTCTTACTATTTGAATTTGCGATTATCTCTTGACTGCTCTGCAGATGGGCGCGGGAGGGGAAAGTAAAAGATCGTACTTGATGAGTAGACGTATTATAGTGGTCATATGTATACCTGATTGTAAATTTCGATAAATTGCTTGATCAGTTTGATCACACTCAGTACTATCAGGGCAATCTTTAGATGTATGTATAATTTGATAGCAGGACGTTTTGGCTGAAAATATAACATCAGAGCAAGTTGATAACAGTTTCAGAGAAGACACTCCCACCGTGAACACTTCGACTGAACACTTCGACTTTCTAGATGAGGCAATGCGCCATGTGGGATGGGCTCGGATATCAAATAAGAACAAAGGTAATAGGTAAACTATTACGAGCCTTAGATAAAACGACTGAAGAAGAGTGCCATACAAGCCTTTCACAACTTCAAGTCGCGTAAAAAATGAGCCAGCTCAACTAGAAACTGTGGACAGCTGTTTCGGCCTGTATTGGGCCTCGTCAGCACAGTGTATCTAGTGAGCTGGCAATCCCACGAAAAAGTAGTATTAGATAAACTTTCTACAGTTTAAAATCCTCTTAAATGATCAAGTGATCTTAAGTGATCAAAATAAATCTTATTTCCAATCGATTCGTTCAAGGGATGATTCATAGTCTGCAATAAAAAATGTGACAAAAGTTCAAAGTGATGTTCATGATTCGAATGTCCTCACTGTAAACAAAAAACAAAACAAAAAATCTAAAAATAGCATCAAAGTGTGCTAACGAGTAATCCTTGAAATTTCTCATTGACCTATTCTCGTAGAATCATGATTACAATTTTAACATTACGACAATGTCCTGAAAGGGGGGATGGTGCCCTAACCCCATTTCCCAGCCTCCATTTTGACCCAATCCCATAGATCTATGTTTTGCTTCAATCTCAATCCCACATGCATTCTCATATTTGGGGGGGGGGGGGGGGGGGAGAGAAGGGGGGGGATCCTATCCCCAGTGCCAAAAATCCCATTTTCCCAGCCCAAAATAGGCGAATCCCTGCTCCCATTTTACCCTTTCAGCACCCTGTTCAAATAATTTTTTTAATGAGTTACTCACCCAAGAGGGATCTCCTTCAAGGTCCCAACTATTTGTTGCGTTGGTACACTGAACCTAAGTGATAGACACAAAAGGTTTGCTGTGAGGATCACTTAAATTAGTGATGTTCAGCAAAAATTAACATACAAAAAAATATAAATACTTGTAACTTATAACTTACCTTATCAGCGGCTTTAAAGCAGGGATTGTCAGTCAGCATAGAAACTAACCCAATTACGATACATAAATATAATACTGATAATATCTGGTTGAGTAAGACCAACGCCAGGCCGTACTTGTACCTTTAGGGAATGGAAAAGAATGAAATAGGAGTGAATGAAAAGTAATGAAAGAAAATGTTAATGAGATGGGTAAAATGAAATCGAAAATGAATGAGAACGTTAATGAAATGGGAAAAAGTATGAAAATGTAAATGAAATGAGAAAATGGATAAGAACGTTAATGAAATGGGAAAATTATTCAGAACGTAAATGAAATGGGAAAATAATAACGACAGTCTCTAACCATTTGACGTTAATGAGTGATAGGCTCGTGGGGTGCTGTAAACAGTTGAGCCTCTTATTTTTCACCATCGCCTGAAAGGAAACATGAAAAAATCCATGACTATTTTGTGGGATACATGACACAAGATGATGAAAATCAGTTACTCACGTAAAGAGGTTTAAGGGAATTCTTCGGTTTACAGCGTTCGTAGTCCGGCATGCCTTGCAGGTAGTGTAAGTCGTACGTTATCTATTTATAGAAATCAATACGTTATAAGAAAACGCTGCTATCGAGCATGCCTTGCTAAAGACCCTTGGCAAACAGTTAATCTACATGATAGAAGCCAAGAAAAGACTTAATTTTGCATGGGTATTTTCTTCATCAAACAAAGTAGCTGTTCTTTTAAGATCCGTTAATCAGAGCATCTGATAGAGCGAGGGTGCAGGGAAATGCCGACGATTTTGAGATTCTTCTAACTCAAGGAAGGATATAGAAACGTTGCAGAACGACTAAAGACGCTGGTGACGACCATCTTCGGAGCTAAACTCTACAGGGCCCGCTGTAATTGGCAAAAAGCTGTTGTGGTCTCCCTGCCTTCAAGGGGAAAAGCTAATAAATACAAACAAATATATTGCAGCATAACCGATTAAAGCACGACACGTAAAGCAGAGTCCTTTGTCAAGTTAAACATGTATGTCAGATAGCACCATTACAAGATATTCAAATATGTAAGAATGCATGTTTACAGCTATTCGAGTACCTTATAGTCAGGATTATCTTTTCTTCCTTCCTTGGTGATGCAACGGTCAAGAAAACGCTGCTCAAACAAATTAGATATCAAAACGGTTGTCGGCAGAGAATTTTGCAGGACGTTAAGCGCAAGTAGTGTACGCAGCTACTGTGTTGCCGCTAGTGGCCATGGTTTTGATCCTTAGACTAACAACCATATGTCAGTAGCTTATCTATAGGTCGTTCTATCTTTTACATTAGCGCGCTTTAGATATGACGAGTACGAGATCGAGTACGAGCTTTAAAAGTGGTCCTGTACACGCGGTTAACGCTAAATCGTAGTCGATTTGCGATGTTTTACCATCTAAGGTTTCAACCAACGTACACGACCACGACTAAAAAAAGATAATGCCTCTTTTTAAAAGTTAAACACTCCTCGTACTCGTTCTCGTACTTGTCGTCGGATCTAAAGATCTCTAATGAGGTTATAACCCGTGTTCTCCACTTTTCCACCCCACTTCTAAATTCCATTTCGATCTGGCATCGAGCTGAATGTAGAACTAGCCTCAGGTTGCGGAAACTGAGGAGACACTCCATAAGTCAGGGCGTAAGCATTGCTGTTTTTTACTAGATTCACAATTAACGAACTTTTCTCAAAGTGTGACAGATTTGAGAAGCTTTGACAGTTAAAGAGTAGAAAGAATGTCGACCTTACCTTCGCTACTTCTGGCATCTTTTCTATCAACAGCGCCATCTGACTGGGACAGCCTTTAGCAGGAGGCTTAAACATCTCCTGCCATCTAGAAATAATATGTGTATTAATGACCTCAACAAGCAAGCGCGCTATTAGATACGTCTTTCTTTGTTATCATCTATGGTCATTAACACGCATTCACAGTAATAAAGCACATATATGATAAGCATTGGTAACTGTTTTTAGGCATCAGCCATATGCGCAGCAACAAGCATTAATGACAATAAATGATAACCATGCGTAATTAATTCATATACTGTTTACTGGTTATGGGAAAATCCTAAAAAACTCCGACTGACCTTCTATGGCTGGCTAATACCATAGCAATGTGTTTTTGATTGTTCTCTATAGCCATGTCCAGTATGTTTTTATTCAGAGTATTTTCAGTCAGCTCTTGCTCTTTATTGGATATGAAATACTCTACTACATTAGCGTGACCAGCTTGAACAGCCAAGTGTAACGCAGTCTCCTGTAACGCAAAAAATTCTCAGTCGCATGCTTAACTGGCATATATTTATTCTCAAACACTTGAATGCGAAGCTACGGATGGTGGAATCTATTGTTCCAGTCACTGGAAATGTGTCACTGTGAATTTCTTTTTTACAGCCATTCTCAATCACACGCGCCCTCTAGAGAATGTTTCTGTCGCGACGACGAAGGTTTTGTTGGACGTCAGTCACAAAGGCGTTACCATAACATTGTTGGAAAACACAAAGCTATGAGTGCACGTGAATATAGAATGTCATGGAAACGCCTCGATTGGCGTCCACCGAAATCATTGCGACAGAAACAATTTAATCGCTAGAGCGGCTCGTGTGATTGAGAATGGCTGTAAATAGATTTAAAAATTAATAGACATTTAAGCAGCGATGGACAAACGCATCATAAAGTTAGGTACAACGCTTTTTGTACACAAGTCTTTTCTTAGATAGCGAGCAAGCTAGACCAGAATGCATGGCGTTTATCATCAGCTGTTAGGAAATAAACAGATAAGATATAACTGCGGGAGCACGTTAGTCCTTTCTCAGTAATGATGTTCTGTTAAAGATTTCAGTTATCCTAAAAGCTGAAGTCCTCAAAGGAACAAAATTTCAGACGTTACGTAAAATCTGGCGTCGTTGTCAACGTGAATAGTTTACACGACGAACAAAAGAATAATGCGCGCGCACGAGTTCTTTACGACATAAGTTTACGTAACAATGCATTACGTCATATCTTGAGCGAGGCAAGAAAACCATGTGTAAAGTAAGTGTATACCTTGTTCTTGTCAGTTAAGTTCAAGCAGAACAAGTTATCAGCAAGTATTCGTTCAACGATGTGAAGTGATCCTGCTTTGGCTGCTAGATGAAGAGGCGTTTGTCCATGACTATCACTAAATATTGAGGGAAAACAAAGATTGTGTTCGTACGTGTTTCATCGGTCCGTTGTTTTTTTTCTTATAAGTACGGGTTTTCTTATGAGTGGTAACCATACGGTAATTACTTATAGAACACAAAAACATTGAAATGGCTTCCCGTGAGAAGGTTATTGTATAAGTAGGAAACATTACTATAAAAAATACGGCACCGACTTACAGCATATACCATCAAAATGGCTTCCATTGTGTTCTAGTAATTCATCCAACCCCAAGGCATAGTTGCGGCTAGCCTACGGCAAATGTTGTGTCGTATGAATATTTTTGATACGGGAAGTGCTGTGGGAAGTGCTGGTTCGGAGGGACCGCGAGGGGAGTCGTTTCTAGGAGTACAGAGAGTCAGGAGTTTACTGTAGCTATTGGAGAATGAGGCTGTCCTAGAATTCCCTCGGGACCGCCAAAAATGTGTACGTTTTTTTTGGAGTTTGTTAGAAGTTCATTGACATACACGCATACACGCATTCCGACTTTTGACATATTCCCGAGGCAAGGCCGTTTTTTAAAAAAACGCCTACATCAAGATAAGGCACGGCTGTAGTTTGCTACAGGTACGGATACGAATTTGCCGTATATCGCTTTCCACTCATACCAAAAACCTCTCTACTTTCTCTTTTTAGTCTTTACTTTCTTCTTACCGTTGTAAACTTGCGCCATTTTGAAGTAGAAACTCAACAATATCAGTGTGACTGTTTTTAGCAGCGAGGTGTAACGGCGTTCTTTCGTTCTTATCAAGAGTGTTTACCATGTGGGAATTCTCACCATCAAGTAATAACTGGACTATCTTAATCCAACCATGGCTAAACAATCAACAGGCGATATGTTAACACAAGATTGACATATTGATTCTTCACAGTAAAAAGTAACAGATAAAAATTAACAATTTTATCCAGCATTTTGTGGGTAAAAGACGTCATTTACTAAACTCTATTGTTCTTTTCACTTTTAAACCAACATTTCACAACAGCAAGTGGATCCCAGGCTAAAATTTTCACTAATCTGGTTTTCATAATCATATGAGAGTCAATAATTCATCACTATATATTTTTGAAGTGCTCTCTCACCTGACGGCTAAATGTAGCGGTGCCTCTTCGTTAACATTCTGCACTCCTGCCAGAGAGTTTTGCTTGGACAAAATGAGTTCTACATCCTGGAATAAAACGCTAAATTTAACAACAATACCATACAAAAAATGATCAAGTAGAAGATGCTGTCATTTCTTACAATACCGCTTTGTTCATTGAATACCGACGGTAAAAAGAAAGAGTACACAACTTCAACACTACGAAAACTTGAACCATAAATATTTGAACACAGTAAGCCAAAACAGTGGTTTGACTTAAGCCAGATTAGATTATTGGGCTTTCTGTGGTATTTTTAAGAAGAGTGTAAAGTACCAGGGGATATCCTCCTTTTGCAGCGTAATGCAAAGCTGTTAATCCTGTTTTGTCTTTGTGCTTGAGAAGATCGATTTTATACTGCAGAAAAAAATATTGGCGAAAAACATAAAGTTATAAGATATCATCAGAAAATCTTTCTTTGTAGCAAGAAGGATAGATGGGGGTCTTTATCAACAAGCAAAAAGCGTAGACCACCAATCAACATAGGCTAGATATTCCAGTTCAAAGTCCATCTAAAAAAGAAGCCATAAATATTGGCACTCGAGACATTACTACCCACGTGATATCACACCCTACATATCAATCGAAAGGCACTCGAAATATTACCCCCACGTGATGCCACTTCTTGCATATCAATCGAAAGGCACTCGAAAAATTATCCCCACGTGATGCCACACTTTGCATATCAATCAAAAGGCACTCGAAACATTATCCCCACGTGATGCCACACCTTGCATATCAATCAAAAGGCTGCCTACCTTTAACAACAGCTTTAAAGTCATGTGGTTCCCAATAGCCAGATGGATGACCGTCCTGTCACGTTTATCAAGCAAGCTCAGGTCAGCGCCGTTTCTCAGAAGCACTTCAGTGGCTTCGTTACAACCACGTGATACAGCCCACATTAATGGCGTCTTCCCGTTACGGTCCAGAATATTGATATCTATTTGCTTGAAAATTAAAAATGAGAAAAATTATTATCTTTTAACTGTGTTGCAGAAGAAGCAGAAGAACAAATCTCTAGATTTCAAATCTTTGGGCAAAGAATATATATATTTTAAAAAAATTGGGGGTTTTATCTTTGTGCACCTTCAAACCTTTAACTTTTATCGATAGCCTAAAATAACATTTTAAGTCAGAAAGACACAGCAAATTCAGTAATAGTCCCCATCCGCAGTTTCCTGTGCCATCTTGAAAGGTAGCCGGGCCTTTACATTGAAGCGAGACGAACGGTGAGCCTCGAGAAGTAACACTTCGCTCGTACTCTGCATACAAATCACTCATGTTTTATACCTGCACACAGCACACGAGCGCGCGTTTTCTATTTCTTCACAAGGCGCGTAAGCATAAGCACATACTGTAAGGTAGCTAGTATGTATGCTAATATATGTATAACGTATATTAAAGTTTGATAAAAAGTATTCTAGCAAAATATCAAGGGCTTAATAAACATCGAAAACCATATGCGCTTTCTTGTGCAACTCGTAGCAGTAGGACCCTCTCTCACCTCTGGGGTCTCGAGTTCAACACCTAGACTCGCCATCATGCTGCTAATCTCCAAGTGCTTTACAGTTATCCAAACACACACAAAAAAAGCAAGACTTAATAGAAAAAGTGTGCGCATGCTGTGTGCGACAGTTATATAAAGAAGGGTAGAAGTGAGTACCTGGTTAAGAAGAAGTGCAATAATGTCTGCTTGATCGTATTTTGCTGCTCTAAAATCAAAGATGAAATTGCATTCGCAATAGTAACAACAATGTACATATTTTTAACTGAATAATTCGTATAGGTAATACTCTTATCGATAATTGATTGAGTGGCACTAGACGCTTTCTGTAAGCGAGATCTCCCAGCTTAATAGTCTTTTTCTCAGTTCCCTGCGCCATCTTGAAAGGTTGCCGTGCCTTTGCATCAAAGCGAGATTGATTGCATTGATAGAGACCTTTTTTTAACACATCGAATCATTTATTACTCGTTCGTCTCGCTTCGAAACAAAGGCACGACTACCTTTCAAGATGGCGCATGGAATTGTGAAGGGGAGTATTGAATAGTAGCCAAAGTCACTTAATTCGATGTAAATCTTATCTTATCCGAGCATGCAGTAAAAAATATTGTTCTACAATCTACAATTTTTTTCTATCCCAATCCTTTTGGACATAATTAATGACCACGTGTCATTTTGAGTGTGAAATATTAGAGTACGTCTTCTCAAGCACTATCGTAGAATAAACACAATGTCACCTTTAGGACGCTGGAGCAGTCTATTATTGCCCCATCCACTTCTGCAACAGCGCGCGGCAATGAAAGCAATGGTATTGTCGAAGAGTATCGAACATCGATCATCGATATACTAATACTCACATGTGAAGACAAGTAAGTCCATTCTTATCCGCCATAGTATAGTCATAGATGTATGAACATGATTTAAGAATCATTGTTAGCATTTCAACGGGACCGAGAGCACAGGCCAGGTGAACAGCGGTTTTACCATCTGAGGGCTGAACATTGGAAAATGATATTTTAAAACACCCACTAGCGTAGGGAGTGGGGGCACTAGTGTTCATTATGTGACTTATATATTCCCAAAAATCAAAAGCTATTATTAACTTAATCGCATCTGTGATAATCTTGTGTATATGAACCTTAATTTTGTGCACTTGTGCTCCGTTTTCCATACACAGTTGTACAGCCTGTGGAACATAAATTAAATGATTAACAAATAAAACAGCTTTTTCCGTGTTCCGTTCAGTAATAAAGCACGCAGGAAGTGACGTAAGCACTAAAAACGTGTAAGGAGAAACACAAGCCGTGGGGGAGTGCTTCTCACACTTCTTGAGTGCTTATTGGGCTTCCTATAGTGTTTTATTCCTGAACGGAGCAAGGAAAGGCCGTTTTATTCGTTTTATTCTATAGTTACTAATTGTATTTAGGTATTAAATTTATTTACGAAAAAAGAAAAACGGACACAGGATCTAACAGCACTGTGCTCAGTTCACTAATAAAGAACAGTTTATGACCAATCAGCGCACGCGTACTATCCTAACTATATAATAAATCAAATTAAATTGGATTTGAAAGAGGCCCAATATAATGATGATCCCCTATAAGCTTCCATTCAGAAAATGAAAAACGACCCACCCTAATGTATATTTTTATATCGATCTGGGGGACATAACAAAAGAATTCTAATCTCCTGAGAATAGGAACCTATTGTTTTGTGCCCCAGATTGATCTGCATTCCAACGTGCTGTAAGATGTCTAAAGACAGTCCACTCCTTTTACCGCCGTTTGCATTGCTACGCGGCCACCCCAGACAAAAATCGCGACGTGCACTTTGCAATAGACTGCCGTCAATCAAACACGTTGACATCATTTACACGCGTGTGTGATTAAAAAGGAGCCAAAACTTGTCGATTGTTTACAAGTATTATGAGCCACACTCACTGGGTCTATCTTGGCCGATCCAAACGCGTGTGAAGGACGTCAAGGTGTTTGATTGACTGGCAGTCTATTGCAACGTGTACGTCGCGATTTTTGTCTGGGATGGCCGCGTAGCAATGCAAGCGGAGGTAAGAAGTTTAAAATTGTGTGACTGATCACCCACTGTTTTTACCCACCCCACCCACTTTACTTAATGACCTGTCCCCTATCATCATCACTATCATTATACTACCTTTAGACTGCGACTACTGACACCCCACCCACTTTACTTAATGACCTGTCCCCTATCATCATCACTATCATTATACTACCTTTAGACTGCGACTACTGACTGCCAGGTGCAGCAAAGAGCTTTCAGCGTCATCCACATTGTACAAGAGTTTGTCCATATCCTTGCCTGCTGCTGGGACTGATAAATAAAAAGTGTATGAATAATTTTCAAGTTTAAATGAACACGAAGAATTGCTCACGAACCCGATTTTCGGGATGCCGTTAGGCGTATGAAATGTGATTGCATGTGTTCCAAAATTAATGAACTATCATGCACTTTGTGGCTGAGTCACCAGATGCAGTCAACCCCATAGCGTTAATATAAGATGCTGTGACAGTGTCGTGCGGTAACGTCCTTTTTCCCCACGAGGGTAGCACTTAATAGCCAGTAGCAAGAGAATATTAAGTAAGAGAGCACATCTCCCATACATGGGTCTGTAACCATGAAAGTTTCTTGAAAATCTATTTTTAGCTCCGCGCGCAAGGCTGAGCTATTTTTAGCATGCGATTCCTGATTGCTCAGAGTTGTAGTGACTTTAATGCGAGCAGAAAATATTTTTAGTTTCCAACGAGAAAAATGCGTTATAATCAGTGAAAAATTGAAATAATTAAAGTATCATGTGTTCTTCATAGACGAATTACTACACTATTTTAACAATTGATGTAAAAGAACATCGAAAAAGATCAAATCAGGATGATTTTCAGTATACGAACAAGTTGAAACAGCGAAGACGCCATGGGGAAGAAAACTGCGATTAAAAATGCGATGAAAATAGCGAAAAACCTACAGTGAAGACAGCTAAGAAACTGAGTATTTATCGTAGTGTTTTCTAAGTTAAGTTAAAGTGATTTAGAACTGACGATGAACAAGACAAGTATTTTGTTTAACACACGAATCAGAAGGCAAACTTGCACCGCAATTTTTTGCGGGCTAAAAATAGATTTTCAAGAAACTTTCATGGGTCACAGGGATATGCTCTCTTACTTCATATTCTCTTGCCAGTAGCTAACAAGCCTGTGGCCCTCATTCCATGATCGAATTGGAAATTAGGAGTTGATTTTTGCGTAGGGAGGAAAATGGGAGAACCCGGAAAACCCTTGAAGTATAGAAGAGAACCAACAAACAACTCTACTCACATACGACACCGAACCCGGCGGGACTCGAACTCGGGTCGCATTGATGAGAGGCGAGCGCCAAGAGAAAATGAACTAAGAGAAGGAATCCCCCTATATAGCCTTGTAACCATCATGTGCACAGTTTGATGCTATTTTTAAACCATTTATTTTTCTGCACGCGCATTTACTGCGCGCGCTCTGCGCTGTTTGCTTACGTTTTTGTGGTTTTTCCGTTATTTTGACTCTGCCCTGAATATGAATGTGCACGTCGAAAGCTTGGCAAATACAACAGGAAATTGAAGTAGTAATTTGTTTACTTTTCTGGAGTATTTTTACATTTATTTTCCAAAGCTTTCGACCTACATCGTTATCTTAAGGGCAGATTTGAACATTTGAACATAAGAAAAGCACAAGAAAACGTTAGCAAACAGCGTAGAGCGCGCGCGTACTATGCGCGTGCAGAAAATCAAACGATCAAATATGTGATATCATTGGGTGATATTTTTAGAATGGATTCTAAAAATAGCATCAAAGTGTGCACATGATGGGGCACGGGGATTCCTTCTCTTAGTTCATATTCTCTTGCGAGCGCTTAATACCACGGTCATACCAGATCTATTTTGATTGAACTTACCGTTCCTTAAAAAACATTTCATGATCTCGTGATTCCCCATCTGCGCAGCGTACGCAATAGCTATTTCGTTATGACTATCACGAAGAAAAACATCGGCGTCGTGGGTAATCTAATAATAATGAAGAAAAGATAATTACAAGGATGGCAAGACTTACTGTGCATGTCTAGCTGAATCAGCTGGCTGGAAAAAAACCGCTGGCTTGTGCTTACGATAACAACATGAAAGACAAGCGCAAAAAAGATAATTCAGCTTTCCTGAAATAATAGTCGTAATCGGAGTCGGAGTGTTTTTGTCTTTTATTTTTATTTCAATCTTCAAGCAACGTATGCCCCTTATTCAGAATCGTAAGTACGTCAGAAGCGAAAGCAAAAGGATTGGGAGTTTTGTTTGTCTGGCTCAAGCTTTTGTTTTTGTTGAACGGTTGTCACTTGCTATAAGTCAAGCATGAAGCGGTTTACGATTCCGTCGCAAAGTGAAAACCAGGCTTATAGCGATTTCATTGAACTTTAAGTTGATATCCATCAGGTCGCTAAAAACTTTACATCCAAACAAAACAAAAACAAAAAGAAATAAAGATCTAGAAAGAAAAGGAAAAAAAGCATTTAGAGAGCGCGCGCATGAAGACAGCCAATCAGATTGAAGCAAATGACGCAATCAATCGTAATGCGCGCGACTTAATTATGACGACACAATGCGTGGAAAATCTTGATTTTAAACACTTTTCACGCACATGAATAACAAAGCACTAGCGGTCATTAAACCTCGGAAGAAGCCGTTAGGTATCGTTAACGGAAGCCCAAAGAACTGAAAGGCAAGTCTAATCTCTTGTTTTTCTTACTTTTATGCTTTGTCACGGATATCGCAACATTTTCAACCGAGAAAGCAAAACAAGCAGCGCCAACGAAAGTTCGAGATCATTACAGTTATTTTTCTTTGGCATTTGCAGCATTGTGTAACTTGTTCTCAAAGCTCTGATGGAATATAAAACCATTCAGTTTGGGCGAAATGTATTCCCTTTTCAGACCACGTTTCATTCTTTGTATCATTTCTTTGTTTAATGGTTGTGCATGAATAAACACATGAAAATGGATACAACTGAAAACAAACAATCTTATTCCCAAGTTAACAACACGTGGTTTGAAATGGGAGAACATTAGAGGTCTAATGATAAGACACACATATAACACACACACACACACACATATATATATATATATATATATGTACCAGTAGTTTGCAGATGGTTGTATTGTTCGGGTGTTCGATCTGCGTCACGAGGTGTAGAGGTGTTGTTTTGGATAATGATCCACAAAGATTGACATCAATCTTAGGAGACTGCAACAACATCTAGAACATATTACAGACGTATAATCAGTATGCAAGATAGTATTTGGCCTTTGATGGATATCGTTATTCTTTTTGTGTAAGATCAAATATAGTACTGTATGGTATTTTTAAATGCAATAAGACAATGATTGCTTTCAATTGCATTTCTTTTTTTTTTCGAATCCTATTTAGTCAGTGAACAATAAGATAATTTTTTTTTAATAGGAACTGAAGCAGTAGTAGAATTATAAATAGGCAGGAAAGTCAGACAGACACACACAAACTGACAGACAGACAGACAGACAGGCAGACAGACAGACACAGACAGGCAAAGACAGACACAGACAGACAGACAGACACAAACAGACAGACAGACAGACACAAACAGACAGACAGACACAGACAGACAGACAGACAGACAGACAGACACACAGACATACAGACAGACAGACACACAGACAGACACACAGACGGACACACAAACATACACACAAACAGACAGACACACACAAACAGACAGACAGACAGACACACACACACACACAAACAGACAGACAGACATACTTACATTAACAAGAGCCACGTTTCCTGTTCTCACTGCGGCGTGTAACGGTGTTTCTCCTCGATCATCCAGTACATTAACATTAACCTTGCGATCGAGTAAAAAAGAAACTGCCTCGATGTTCTGTGACGTAACCGCACAGTGTAGGGGGGTCTTGCCATACTCATCTGGGATATTCACATCTAAAAGGTTTTTAAAATGCATATAGTTACTAAACGACTTTACCTAGGGGAGGGGAGGGGGTGCATGGCTAGCCTACGGTACACCCACCACCCAGGAGAGAAGACGCTTGGAGTAACTTCACATTAAAACAACTTAATTCTTTAATTTTTTTGGCATGGAAATTTAAAAAAAGTGTAGAACTACTGCTTTTGCTGCCTGTGGAAGTAATACACTCGATAGAGAGACACAGAGAATTAAACCTAACAAGGCAAATTTGTTTGTACTCTATCACTGACTTACCATCAGAAATACCAAACTTCTTGATTTCACTGATGTCTAGACCTTGAACTATAGCCGCACTTAGCATGTAAGCACGTGACTTTGAAAAAGAAATAATGTATAAAATTAATAAAAGCCATCTTTTTTTTAATGATGGAAATTAAATAGGGTTAATCCCCTGAAATATGAATCTTTGAAACTTCTATCACGCAAGTAATACAGTTGACTTCGTCAGGATTGTGAAACGCGCGCTTACGCTACTTGAAGGTAAAGATGACGATGTCGAAGGATCGAAACACGCTCCCGAATGTTTCAACCCAAACGTTAATTAATGGTTTTTAAGGTTTGAATGTTCGGTTATTCTGTAAATATCGATACAAGGCCCATATATAATAGAATGCTAAAATTGGATACTTGTCTGAAGCGCAAATATGCGTCTGTGCACTACAGAGGCAAAATTATAATACAAGGTGTATAAATAATGTCGGCGTTTTTTCTCAAGTACCAGGAACTATTTCAAAATGGCTCCTAGGTAGTCGAGGTATTCTCCATTTACATTGACGGCGGAGACGTCACGAGAATTGCCCTATTTTACTAATCGCCAAAATCCAATAGAAAATTCAACAAAATTTATCTTAAATGGCCTGAGTTTCAGGTACAATAAGTGTTAATATGTACTAAAAAGTATTCTGAGAGTTTGCTGGCTATTCTACTTCTCTTCGTGGATTGATACGGGTTTTAGAACAATTTTCGGTGAATCCGACGACCATGATCCATTGCGTTTAAACAATAGATTGTTTTGATGCGACGTCATAGTGAAATAGGACAATTTACATTGATTTATTTTGCTTAGGAATAAGAAAAAGTTCGCCTCAAAAAGGTAGGGGAGTGGAGAACTACAGCCCCCCACCCTCCCCCCCTCTTTCCCCACTGTAAAAACTTTTCGCCGTCCCTGATTTAGACTAGAATTGAAAATGTACTAAAAGCTTCTAAAAACTTGGCTTGAGAACTAGTGTAATTATTACGTTTTAAAACCAGCCGTTGATTATGATTACATAGCCTAGTTGCATGGCATATTCGTAATTACCTTTCATTAAATAGAAAAAAATATATGTAGAGTACAAACACTATAAGTGTATAACATAAATACCACTAAATACGCCTAAATTACGCTAATCCTATTGTTTTCTATTGTTTAATTAGCATATTTACCGAAATAGTGCAAAGTGTTGCACACTCATTACTGTTTGTACTCTATGCCGCACCTCCACGTCTAGCTAGTAGACTGACGTTTTATGATAAGAAATTGTTTTAAGGAGAGTTTAGACGGTACGATTTTCGTCTACAACTATCGTATACAACACGCTCGCGCCATCCTACAATTCGAGTCGTAGCGTTTAAATCAAGCCTACAATTCGCATACGACAGACGCGAGTGTGTTGTATGTAATAGTTGTAGGCGAAAATCGTATGGTCTAAACCGCCCTTTAGGTGGACAACATACGACTCTACTTTTTCAGTCTCACAGCACGCAGAGCCCGAATGTCTAACATAAGCTTATCCGGTCCGGGTGCTTATAAAGCTTCGTCTGGTACAAGGCTCAGTATAAAATGGATTAGTGATAAATGCCAATTATACGCCTCTGGTTTAATAGCGGGACCTAGATGAATTAAAAGTTAATCGCCTCCCCAAAAAAATTTTTAAAAGGGCATCAAAAATTATATGGCCTTAGGATGATACGGGTTAATTAGGAAATATTGAGAAAAATTAATTGATGAATGACTGGGTATTGCTAAAGCTGCTCTTGAGCCGATGCGAACAACATCTGAATATTGACTGAAAGCACATACTAGCAAGACGTTTCTCTAACAAACAAAACTTTTTGCCATTTATTTATAAACATATTTTGGAAGCCTGTCATAGGTCATATATAAGAACCTTTTTGACTTACAAAAGTTTGTTTACAAAAGACGAATCAAATAGCCAATCGCCACAATCGATAATTGTGCTGATTAAACATACGAGAGCAGCTCGTATTAATTGATACTGTAACTAAGGCTTACCTTTTTCCTTCCATAAAGTTTTCTGTGTTGATGAAACCTTGCATGGTCATACAACGCGTTGTTGCTTAACGATTCGTCGGCTATTTTATCCTGCGATGCCTTGACACTCGCTCGATTGAAGTATGTCTCTCCTCGGTCTAATTCTTGAACGCAGGTCTGTTCTAGAATTGTCTTAAAGGCTTCACTTAGGCTTTGCTTTCCGGGTTCTTGGTCGGTCTTGTACAAGCGATGGCTTGACATTTCTTCTACAAAATCTTAAGAGATATGTTTAGCAGATATAATGATGATAGTGTGAACCAACAAGTGGTTCTTGGTTTACACAAGAACCTTTAAAATACCGGCCTATGGCATCAATTCACTGATGGAATCAATCAGCAAATTCAAGTATAGAAGCCATGAAAAGTTTCATTCCCCCAAACTTAAATTTATCATTAAATTTTACAGGGTTTTTTTTCGCTCAGCTTCATCGTTGAGGGATGCATGTTTAGTGGAGATTGTGTGTAGGGTTGCTAATATATGCAAAGTGTCAAAATGCTGGTAATTGTCTTATTGTTTTTATTCAAATGATTTGTTGACAATTTACATATGTATGAGTTAGAGAAATAAGAGAAAAATATCATATGCCCTTGGCAGGATTTGAACCCACGTCTTCGGTATTCTAGTCCGATGTGTTAACCACTACACTACAAGGACCAACCACGCTGGTAACGCAGCCAGAATATGAAATGTAGGGTATTCGTGAGGATCCCAGAGCGATATTTTTTCTCTATAGGTAAGTTGAACACCGTAAATGTACGCAGATAATAGACATAGTAAAGTAGAAATGATGCGTTCGGTGTGTATATAATGAATCAGAGAAATAAGAGAAAAATATCATATGCCCTTGGCAGGATTTGAACCCACGTCTTCGGTATTCTAGTCCGATGTGTTAACCACTACACTACAAGGACCAACCACGCTGGTAACGCAGCCAGAATATGAAATGTAGGGTATTCGTGAGGATCCCAGAGCGATATTTTTTCTCTATAGGTAAGTTGAACACCGTAAATGTACGCAGATAATAGACATAGTAAAGTAGAAATGATGCGTTCGGTGTGTATATAATGAATCAGAGAAATAGAGAAAAATATCATATGCCCTTGGCAGGATTTGAACCCACGTCTTCGGTATTCTAGTCCGATGTGTTAACCACTACACTACAAGGACCAACCACGCTGGTAACGCAGCCAGAATATGAAATGTAGGGTATTCGTGAGGATCCCAGAGCGATATTTTTTCTCTATAGGTAAGTTGAACACCGTAAATGTACGCAGATAATAGACATAGTAAAGTAGAAATGATGCGGTGTTCAACTTACCTATAGAGAAAAAATATCGCTCTGGGATCCTCACGAATACCCTACATTTCATATTCTGGCTGCGTTACCAGCGTGGTTGGTCCTTGTAGTGTAGTGGTTAACACATCGGACTAGAATACCGAAGACGTGGGTTCAAATCCTGCCAAGGGCATATGATATTTTTCTCTTATTTCTCTGATTCATTATATACACACCGAACGCATCATTTCTACTTTACTATGTCTATTATCTGCGTACATTTACGGTGTTCAACTTACCTATAGAGAAAAAATATCGCTCTGGGATCCTCACGAATACCCTACATTTCATATTCTGGCTGCGTTACCAGCGTGGTTGGTCCTTGTAGTGTAGTGGTTAACACATCGGACTAGAATACCGAAGACGTGGGTTCAAATCCTGCCAAGGGCATATGATATTTTTCTCTTATTTCTCTGATTCATTATATACACACCGAACGCATCATTTCTACTTTACTATGTATGAGTTAAAGAGACCCTGGGAACACAGGGTGACCACTTGTAGGAAAAACTCATTTTCAAAACGACTTCGTTCACCGACACAAAAAAAAAAAAAAAAAAAAAGAAAAAGAAAAAAGAAAAAAACGAATACGAAGCCGTGCGCGAGAGCAAGAACGAGAAGAAGAAGAAAATGGAGAAGAAGTAGACTGATAAGAACCAAAAGAAAAAAAATAAAAATAAAAGTAAGACTGAAGAATTATAAAAGAACAGGAAAAAAGGATAAAAAAGTATCGCAATAATTCACATAACATTTCAGCCTCAGCTTCAAGCAAAATTCCAGCCCGTTTGTACTATACTTCGACAATAAGCCATATGTTGTTGGTTCATTTTTAGACAATCATAACTTTGGGTTCCAGATGGTTATCGACCATTGATACCAATGGTTATAGAAATATATAGAATATATAGAAATACAGATAAGTTATAGTGCTTGGGAACGATTTATTCAGGGCGAAAGACCCTTGGAATTAAATCGTTTCCCAGAGAGGTCGGAAATTAATTTTTCCGAATTTAATTCCAAGGGCTTTCGCCCGGAATAAACTCGTTCCCAAGCACTATAACTTATCTGTATTTCTATATATTTAACTATTTCATTAGTGCCACGCGGTCCACATATTCTCATTGATAGTAATGGTTAATTAACATTAACCATTCTTAGCCACAAAATAAACCAACACCATCTGTGATCATATGAAACAAACCTTCCGACCAACGCGTACGCATAGTAACCTTCTAGTCACGAAATTGAATTGGATGGGATATAAGGACTAGCTATATATATATATATATATATATATATATAGACGATTAACCTGAAGATAACTCTTATACATACTGAGTCGACTTCACTTCGGAGTACTTAGAGGGCTAGGCAATCAGATAGATAGACAGAAACTTTATTTACGTGTTAAAAAGATTAAAAAGATATATTTACGTGTCAAGCAAGAAAGCACGGACTTAAGTATGGACGAATGGTCTCCGAGAAATTCCTTCTAAAGACCTCCCCTACCAAGGAGGCTTGCAGAGTAAACCTCTATCTCGTATCATTGTAAACTTAATAATGCCCTAAAGACAAGCAAACTAAAAAGTGACACCCCAGCGAGATCCGGAGCTATTCCAGCCTTTTCTTACACCGAGTGTCTGAGTTCTAGTTTTGAAGTCTTGAGGTAATCGCTCAAAAACGCAAGGATTTCTTACATCACTTTCGAGAAACTTTTCTTAATATCGCCACCTGCTGAGAAGTCGAGTGGGCTGATGGCTTGATTGAAACGACTGTTCGACCTCGATTAAAGTCTAGTGACTTGTCAAAAGCAACTATTTGGTTGGTCCAATATTCTGGTGCCAACCGATTTCAATAACAGTCTATAAGGAGGAATTCCTCATGTGTCAAAGTTAGCAGGCGCGCGTGATTGATAACACATAACCCAACGAACCGAACTCTATACCTGGTTTTGAAGTCACAAATTAGATCTGTGGCGGAGAGTGCGACGAGATGGGAGCACTAAATATTCCCGATTCCCTAATTTTCGCTATTTTCTGTGCACTTTTAGCAACAAGTGCGGGATATTTAAAAAAAGCGTTCACCGATTGTAAGGCAATCGCTAACCAAGCACCATCCTCATTTCATGACTTCAAAGCAACTCTCCTCAATGGCACAGAAGTAGAATTCAGTCAATTTAAAAACAAGGTAGTCCTCGCCGTAAATGTTGCGACCTTTTGACGGTTTACGCCGCATTATCTCGAAATGAATGTATTGAAAGAACGTTTTAGCAATGGGACATGTGATTTTGAGATCCTCGCCTTTCCTTGCCATCAGTTCGGACGAGAGGAACCGGGTAAAAATGAATACGAGATTTTGAACGGTCTGAAGTATGTTCGACCAGGCTATGGTTATGTGCCAAATTTTACTCTCTTCAATAAGAGCGATGTGAATGGAGTCAACGAAAGTAGCATTTATACCTTCCTTAAGGTGAGACCATCTGCTTGATGTTACAAAGCGTATCACATTTAAATAGTCATTGCCATTAATGCTGACATAAAGCAAATATAATAATAAGGATAATAGGAGTGAAAAACTAACTAACAACAGCGGGAAGTTTTAGGTTATCTTGTTACACAAGATTGGTCCCATTTTAATAATTTTGTGAAGTTGTTTTTCTTTTTAAATGAAGACGTTTCTAGATCCATACAAACTACGAGACAATTAGTTAAAATAGTGGATCAGAAGTCAATCAAACTAGAGAATTAAAATATATAGTGCATGGTTTTAATTGACGTACGAGATTCCATTTTGACTGCAATTATGTCTTCACGTCGATCGAATCTATCCGATGTGTCTTTTGACACATTCGTTTTTGGTCAGACATTTCGAATTCTTCTTTTTTTATTATTGTTTTTTAAACAATTTTTTTAAATAACTTTTTTCATTCAAATTGTTTTCGCGGTTGATCGGTTCGGATGGAGATCAAGGATACCATCAATATTTAATCAATTCAACAAGGAAATGCATTGAAATTACGCTATAAAGTCAATCGTTTTTCCAAGAGTCATTCATGGTTTTCGTATGCTTTATTTTGCACTTCTTATATTCTTTTTAGTAATTTAAAAAGAAATTCTTCTTGAATTTTCTCTTAACTTTCTCACCACATACAAATATTTTTTGTTTTACTTTTACTTCGATATTCGTTTTTAGTGAGTAATTTAAATTATCATATGACCCGTACGGAATTAATTAATTATTTTTATTTTCGTGAGGGTCATATGATAAAATGCTTATTGACTGAGTTAGGTCGGGCCGTACAGGAAAATATTTGGCTCTTGGTCAATTGTACGGACCTCGCTGCACTCGGTCCGTACGGCATCACCTGGAGCCAAATATATTCCCGTACGGCCCTCCCACTCAGTCAATAAGTACATAAGATTTTTTCACTGGTCAACTGACGGTTCACGTTTGCCGTGACTGTAAATCTAAAACTCTCTAATTTGACGCGCGACAAAATAGGATTTTGGTGGAAGTCAAATCAAAGTGTTACCATGACATTGTTGAAAAAACAAAGTTTCAGCAACAGCATCTATATACGAAAAAATGTCATGTGAAACGCCTTGATTGACGTCCACCATGACTTACCGGCGCGCGATCGTGTGACGGCTAATACTACCTTTCACAGTTTTCCTGTGCCATCTCGAACGGTTGTTGTGCCTTTGCATTGAAGCGAGACGAACGATGAACTTGCAATGATAAAGACAGTAAATAATTGTCCAAGGTGTTAAAAAGAGGTCTCTATCATTACAAGCTCACCGTTCGTCTCGCTTCGATGCAAAGGCAAGGCCACCTCAAGATGGCACAAGGAACTGTGAAATTCGCATGTTTAGGAAAGTCTTTAACCTAATATAACCTGATATGATTTTCTATATTTTCTTTTTAAACAGAATCGATGTCCCGCTCCAGATAACTTCATAACAGACGACACTTCTCTCATTTTCTGGACACCAATTCGTAACAACGACATTAGCTGGAATTTTGAGAAAATTTTGATTGATCATCGAGGTCAGCCGTTCCGTCGCTACTCGTCACCTACAACGCCTATGGAGCTGGAGGCTGATGTACAAAGCCTAATGTTTCTTTGTAGACAGGCAATGACAGGTGAAAATCGACCCCAAAGTCAACAGTACTGGTACTAATTTAACGTATCATCTATTGATATACCGTCAATGGCCTATTAGATGCCCCCTCTTTAATAAACGCCTCGTATCTAATAGACGCCCACCTAATCGTTCAAATTTTTATGCGCCCCTCTTTAGTAAACACCCCGTATCAGATATGACCAACATGGCCTTGATGTCCAAGTCTCTATTAGATATTGACAATACCACCAATTAACATGGCAGCGATGTCCAACCCCTAATTTTGCTGCATTCGTGAAAAAAACATATTGCTCGTTCATCACAGAATGGACTACTTTGACGATAGGGTAGCTATCTTGGCAGGGGGTAAAACGAAGCAAAGATGAAAGAAAATATAGAGTTTGAGATTTTGCCTTTCATTAATGGGGGAAGGTAATCGTCGTACCGTGTCGATTCATCTTTGTTGAATTCTCTTGTGGTGAGCTGTTAATATCAATCGACGTCATTACCCTCAGTCAATGAATTCTTTTGTTATATCCTCCAACATGGCCGCCGTGTCTTTTGTTATTTAACTCTCTTGGGAATGGTCGAAAACAATCAATAATCTTTTTCGATTCAAGATGGCCCCCGTATCGTCCAAGTGGTCCTTTCTTCGTTCGCAGCCATTCCTAAGTACCATTAAAAACCCACCATGTTGGTTGAAGTAAAAAAAGAGAGTAACGATAGACATTTTGAAATCAAAAGGCAAATAGCTGTCTGATTGGCTAAACAATTATTTATTGCCTACCCAATCAGAAAGCTGGAGAATAATTTAAACCAATAGAATACATGCACGGCACCATCATCATCATCGTTACGAAATTGAATAGACATACTATTATTGGTAAAAAAAACATATGGAAACGTTAACCCATTGTAAGTGCGTAACTTGTAACGCCACATCTAGCCAATATTTAGTCTCCAATATGTGAGTATGAAGAGCTGATCATAAACCGGTTTTTCTGGTCGGTTGGCTCTGAGGTGAGATCCAAGACAGCCTTGGTCTTCAATACATTCAACCAAGTTTGACAGGGTCATTTATATGTTGAGATTGAAATTCATTGGATGGTAGTTATGATTTGCGAAACAGGCTTTAAGTAATAATAATAAAATAAAATAATCAAGAAAACGAGTTCATTTGTCTTTCATGATGATCATCAATGCATTTCTTGAAAATATATATAATTTATATTGATTTACTTATGAAAGGCAATTAAATGTATGCAGGAGAAATAAGCACTATGAATGAACTATAAATGTTCTTGACAATTAAAAGGCAGTGGGGGGAAGGGGATTAATTAAATGTTAAGAGGGTCTAATTAACTCTCGATCGGCGTTTGCAAACGGAGCGAGGGAGTAGTCTATATACTCTTTGCTGAGCTTTGTCAGTTGGAATGACACATAGAGTCATTAACAAGCAGAACCCCACTGCCCTCTATGAAGTTCTATCAAATCCTGATCGACTTGCAAGAATATCAAAGATGGCACCGGGGGTAGTAAAATTTGCAAACTTCTTCCCTTTCAAATTAAGGTAGAAACCTCTCTTCCTGATTGCTTCAATCTGAAGAATTCATTTTCTTTTGAAAGGCTCTTTTTTCCTTTTCAATGCTGATTGGCTCCCGATCTATCGTTGAGCCAACGGATTCAGCAAGTTTTTGCAAATTGTTCCAAGTACAAGCATTGTTTTCGTCGTTCACGCAGGTTCTGTTATCGTGATGCGTGGCTATTCTGATAGGTTCATTGTCGTCTATCTCATGTATCAATAGCCTTCTATTTTGTACCGATGGTTCATCGATTTCTTCTATCAAAGGCTGTAAAAAAAAAAGAGCAATCAGGTCCTTAAGAAACAAGCAAGCGACTGTGATCTATAGTGTTTGAAATCTACTCTGATTACATAAACTATTATATATAATATATAAATATTATATATATATATATAAATAAATAGGTAATACAATCAGGTACTATCTATAGTACCAACCCTTGTGCAGCAACATTTCATTTTAAATAAATAAATAATAACCTTAGATCTTTATTTGTGAGTTAAAAAATGGCACGCCATGGGGGCAGGAAATGAAAAGTGTTGCTTTTGAATCACCGCACCACTTTCAAGAGTGGTTTCCCGCTCGCCTCTCACCGCTGTTGGTCCGGGTTTGTGCATTGGCTCAGACTGAATCACATGTGAGTTGAGTTTGTTTCATGTGTTATTCTCTTACTTGCCACGAGGGTCTTATCCGGGTTCTACGGTTTGCTTCATCCGCAAAAATCAACATGTCAGTTGAGTTCCTTATGTTGTAAATATAGAATGTAGTGGTAGTGCGTATAGAGCGAACCTCTAAGAAGAGCCTTTACGGGGAGTGGTGGTTGTTAGATATTTGTTTTAATAATTATAAAAATAGCTCAGTTTGTTAAGAGGAGTAATAGCTGTCTAGTCATTTACCTTCTTTGTTGTGTTGGCATTAAACGATTCAATAAACAATGGATCATTAACGTCTACATCCTCGAGAGTTGGGAGATCCTGTCAAGAAAACAACCTTTGTAATTGAGGAAGACGAACGAGTTTCGGATAACAAGTATGGCTATAAATAAGTCCTTTACATGACATTATATAAGGGACTTTTAGTTTCGACAACGAGTACGAGAACGAGTTTTTAACTTTAAAATTGACACTGTCATTTCGTAGCCTTGGTGCTGTTCATGGATTAAAACCTTTTGCTAAAAAATCGGATATCGAAATCTACTAAGTGTTAACTAAGCGCAATTCAAGGTGCCTTGGATTATGGTTTAGTTCAGCCCCACAGTGCACTGCTATGCCAACTCCACCCAGTTTTTCCCTCAAGCTCGGAATGATTAATCAGAGAGGGGGAGGGGGTTGGTAAAGTTGGCCACTGGACCTTTTTTTAAACACGCTCTTTTAAACACACTATTAATCTTTGCATGTAGTCATGATAAAATATAAAGCATTCTGAGTGTAATATCTAACATATCTACCTCATTGTCAAGGTCCCCTGCTGCCATGGTTGCATGTCTTGTTTGTTTGTTTTCATTTAATTGAATCGTCTCTATATCGTCTGCACAATAACAAAAGGAAGAATTATAACTGAATCGTTAAAAAAAATCCCGGCAAACTATAGTATCATTAAGCAATACTCTCAATCGTATTTCTATTACTATCACCACTGCCATGTCCATCCAACCACTACTATAGGCCACCATCACAATTACCCCACCTACCTTGCCAATTGTAAACATCTCAACCAACACCACTGTCCCAATTACCACTATGCACGACCATTACCGCCCCGCCTACCCAATCACTGGTATACATCTTCAGCATCATCACTGTCCCACTTACCACTGTTCACCACCATTACCAACATCACTGCCCCACCTTCCCCACCACTGGTATACATCTCCAGCATCACCACTGTTCCACTTACCACTATGCACCATCATTACTGCCCCACCTACCCCACCACTGGTATACATCTCCAGCATCACCACTGTTCCACTTACCACTATGCACCATCATTACTGCCCCACCTACCCCACCACTGGTATACATCTCCAGCATCATCACTGTCCCACTTACCACTATTCACCACCATTACCACCATCACTGCCCCACCTACCCCACCACTGGTATACATCTCCAGCATCACCACTGTCCCACTGTCCACTATGCATATCACCACCATCCCACCCACCCCAACACCGGTATACATCTCTGCCATCACAACGGTCCCACTTACCAATATTTCACCACCATTACCACACATCCCCACACCCCAATCACAATTGCATCAGTTACCTACCCATCACTGTCCCACCACAAATGAACTCTCACACCTAGCCACCCTCAACTGTATAGCACCAGAATCTCTTGTGCTCAACCATTCTTGTAAAAACATGAACACTAGCTCATTCTAGTTATAGCATCCACCTACCATTGATCTCAGTGATCAGGACTCTATCTGATGGTGTATCACTAGTTGGTTCGCTAACATCTAGAGAAGAATGGATGACAAGTTAACTCATAGTTCGGAAATCAGACAAGAGCAAACCAATCACCATTGCAGCAGCTTTCCCAGTGAAATTAAAATATTGTCCCACAAACAACTACACAGTATCTGTTTTAAAGAGTACTACAAGGATTACTATAGCAAACCAATCACCATTGCAGCAGTTTTCCCAGTGAAATAAAATCTTGTCCCACTAACAACTACACAGTATCTGTTTTAAAGAGTACTAAAAGGATTACGATAGCGAACCAATCACCGTTGCAGTAGTTTTCCCAGTGAAATAAAATCTTGTCCCACAAACAACTACACAATATTTGTTTTAAAGAGTACTAAAAGGATTACGATATCGAACCAATCACCGCTGCAGTAGTTTTCTCAGTGGAATTAAAATCTTGTCCCACAAACAACTACACAGCATTATTTTGTTTTAAAGAGTACTACAAGGATTACAAGGAAATTTTATTTTACTTTCTAAGGACGGACATGATACGATTGAAGAGTTTTGAATTCTGAGATATTCTAGATTATTTAATATTGAGTTTGTGGGACACTAAATTAACGGTAACTAGTTATAAGGGGAGTCAAAACTATGAATCACCTTATCTACGTAATTGAATAAAAGTGAATAGACAATAGATAGAAAACATCAAAACCGAATACAAAACTTCAGTCAACTTTTTTAGTATGGAAAAAGTTGGCATTGGTTGGAGGACAGGGGTGACAGAACAAAGGGTGGTGTGTCCCTAATAAAGTACGATACTTGACTAAGGGAAAAGGATGCTTCCTTACCTCTTAACATATCAGTAATCAAAGAAGCATGTGACTGACCCTGACGTCTTGAGCCACTACTAAAGATACTAGAGCTGTTGTTTCTTGGTTTAATGGTGATAGTCTCCATCTCTTCATCCTGACGTTTAGCCGCCTCAAATGGAGTATGCGCAGCAGGCTTCTCATCTGGTGAACTGATGGGATTATCCATGTGGGATGTGGATGGCTCGAAAGGTTTGTTATTTGTATTGTCTGAGTTATCTTCAGTGTCACTGTTAGAAACATCAGATAGACTCTGAAGGAGAAACAATAAAAGTGCTAAGAGCTAGAAGAAAGATTGACCACTGGAGCTGACCAAGTGATTTTGAATCTTGGCATTTCCATTATCTCTTGTCAAAACGAAATATGTGCTATTTCCGAAAGTAAAATTGTTAAATCTTTCCACGGATGAGTTTTATTTTCGTTATTTTTGAGTCAGGATAGCTGTTGTTTATCAAGCCCAAAAAGTAATCTTTCCACGGATGAGTTTTATTTTCGTTATTTTTGAGTCAGGATAGCTGTTGTTTATCAAGCCCAAAAAGTAATCTTTCCACGGATGAGTTTTATTTTCGTTATTTTTGAGTCAGGATAGCTGTTGTTTATCAAGCCCAAAAAGTAATCTTTCCACGGATGAGTTTTATTTTCGTTATTTTTGAGTCAGGATAGCTGTTGTTTATCAAGCCCAAAAAGTAATCTTTCCACGGATGAGTTTTATTTTCGTTATTTTTGAGTCAGGATAGCTGTTGGTTATCAAGCCCAAAAAGTAATCTTTCCACGGATGAGTTTTATTCATTCGTTATTTTTGAGTCAGGATAGCTGTTGTTTATCAAGCCCAAAAGCTGGAACTAGAAAATATTGAACTTCGAACAAAATGTTCGCTGATTGGATAATTCGGGCGGAGAGAAGCGAAATCGTCTAGTTGCACCTCTGACTATACCTCATTCTCATCGTCTTGTTTAGCATCACTTTGCCTTTCTTGTTTTCTTCTTTCAGCTTCTTCGCGTATTCTTGATAAATCTTAATAGAAAACAAACACAATCAAGAAGTGCGGCTGGCCAGGAAAGGGCAGTTAGTGATTAATGCCGTTACTAGTATCTAGATATTTTTGAAAAGAGAAAATTTTTAATACCGTTGTTAAAAAATCGAGTTCCACAGGTAGGATTTTTCAGCATCGTTTTTGCAAATCCACACCTATCAGTTTTATGAAAATTACTTTTTCAAGTGTCATATTCACAGGATACGTGTGAACAGAAAGCCACTTCGCAAACAAAAAAAATCTGTTTTCACACTAGGCAAAAAACACAATTTGCGACAAGGTCTAAAAGATTTAGATACAAGTACACACAGAGAATGGATAAAAAATGAACTTACTATTCACACTGTCCATGATTTTCTGGTGTTCTCTATTTATCCATCTCTCTCTCTCTAGCCGTTCAGCTTCAACTCCGCCTTCAGCCCTGTAAAAAATCTTAATAACGTAAGTACAAATGAAAACGTAAAACGTCAGTTGACCAGTAAAAAAATTATTTAAAATCTATATAAGTAAAATGAAATCGCAAAAACTTCCAAGTGGTAGATAAACAAAAGAATACTTTCGTTTTGTGAGAAGGTTTACAAAGGATAAAGTGAAATTCAGGAAAACGATGAAAACGTGGTCACGTTTGCCGTTTGCGCGCGGGAAGGAAAAAAGGGAATCTTAATCTAATATCTTATTGAATTTATTATTATTTATCATTATTTAACATTTATATACTGTTCGACTGAAGTTTTGCGTTTGCCGTAAATGAGATTTTTTAACTCTTTTTTTTCCTTCCTGCAAACAGCACGTGGGCAGACTTTCCATTCCCTGCTGTGTGAAGTCATAAAACAGTATTCAAAATACAGGCACTTACCATGCTTCTGCACATGCTCGTTCCCGTGGAAACACAGGTCGGTCATCTAAATACCTGAGATTCTTCTACAAAAAAACATTAAAGAATAATAAGAAAGTCTATTCAAAAACGTCTAATGAAATATATCTATAGCGAATTGAAGATGTTGCTGGCATCAAGGTTTTAAAGCAATGTTACACACCATCACACCACACTCCACGAACACAATTTCAACACCATGAAGATTTTTGCTCTTATCACTGAAAAATTAGACACTTTTCTGTTTCTTTCCTAATGAATGCAAGGGAATACCCTACATTTGATTGGTTTTTCTTTGCAAAAAGCACACAGCCCCTTCATATATAGCAATAGACCATTTTTCTCATGTTTTCTCATTTCAGACCATGTCTTGTTTCCTTGAGTGTTATTTCTTTGTTTAACAGTTGTGAATGAGAAAAAATATGAATATATAGATACAACTCAATCAAAGGATCTTATTCTCAAGAGAATGACATATGGTCTGAAATGGGAAAACACTATGCCCAAGCTAAAGAGCTCTATATTCTTAGAATAGTCTAGGAAATTATGCAGTAAAGTACTGAAGGAGTTCTGTAATGCTTTTAGAGCAGTTTTCGTATGACTGTGAAAAGCTCATGGCATGACCATGGTCGTGACACAGCAAGGGATATGTCACACCAATCACATTGCAAAAGAATCTACTCTCCAATCAAATGTGCACAAACATGGTCATGACACAGTAATAGTCCGGCTGTTAACGTCAAAAATTGTTCACTTTGATGATAAAAGCATGAAACTTGGCATGATTGCTAATCTCCCTGGGACAAACATTTTTTGATATGGGGCCAAGCGAAATTCGCTTGGGGACAGCAGGAATGGGCATGCCCGGAATTTCCGACATGGAAACGAGGCTACAACATAAAAACACCCTAAAATACCAGTTTTGAGATACTTCCACCACTAAACATCGAATTTGTGTCAAGTGAGCAATTTCACTTGCTTTAATTTGAATAATCACGATCACCTGATCGTTTTTAAAAAAATCGACTTTAGCTTGGGATCCCTGTGTCGAAAAAATCAAAAAGTTCCTATTTTTGTGGCTTTTTAGACCAATTGAGATCCTCTATGTTTTGATTAAACGGAAATACTAAAAACTTTAAGTCATATATAAAACAATTTATACCGCATGAATAATTAAAATGTTTCAGGATTAAATATCATTCATTGTTTGCTCATGAAATTTCTGTCCACTTGGTTACTCATCTCTCTGTGTACAGCTTCCTCCGCAACCACATAAGCCTGTACAAACCAAATTAGCATTTTTACACTTACACCGTCCTTTGCAAGCAGTCTTGCATCCGCATCGAATAAGCTCGTAGCAACTTTCCTTTGCTTGAGGAAGAGTCGTCCAATATGGAGCCCATGAACTGCCATCTTTCTGCCATCCCCATTCTGAAGGACTGGGTAAAACTGGTTGCTTCAGAAGTGTTTGGCCCCAAATATGAATTCCTTGAAATATAGCTCTATTGATATGCTGTAACAGTGCAGCTTGTGTGGGAGGGATATTGTCGAGGTTCCTTGCCTTCTTTGAAAATAACTCTTGCCTTGCTTGATTAACTGTCTTGATGTTACTGGTACGGTCGTACAAAAGAACGACAAAACGTTCTACTTTGGCAATAGATCCTTCATCTTCAGGAGATTCTTTGAGAGTTTGCAGAGCTGGTGTCAGGTCTGTAAACACGTTTCACACGTCCCATGCTGTCTTCTTTCCGCGGCCACCAAAAAAGAGACAGTATCACACCCGGTAATGGCGTGAAACATAGGCAATACTGATGCTTTTTCTGGGCCTAATATAGATGCGATGGAATGCACAGGAATGTTGCAAAGATGCTTTCCTGAACCAAAGGTGATCCATAATCCATCTACAAGAAGAGAATTTACAACTGATATTGCGAGCACAACTACATCTGTGTCGTTACTTCTAATCTTTATCTTTCGATGGCCACAACAATTAGCATCAAGTGTATGAATCATCAAACGGGTGTCCGCTTCTTCGTGGGTACAAGGTTGAAGAAGACTCATATCCATTCTGTTAACTGAAGATAAGACCCTGTCAGCGTGTGTTGAATAGATCTCTTTGCCATCTGGAATGTCAAGAGAAACAACGTGATAACGAAATGAATGGAATGGATGTTAGTGTTAAACGTAGGTTGACATTCGAAATTAAGTTGTGTTGTGACCAAAAAATTAATTATTTCAAATAAAATTTAATGTTTGCAACCATGCACACTCCTATCGCATTTGTATTCATTATCACTGTACCTTGTTAGCAAGGAGTTTGAAAAACTCGTCTTTATTTTCATTGACTCTAAGAAACCCTATCCAGTCCCGAGGAATTCTTGTCGATGGAAGCACCTGTTTTACAGGGGGGGAAATGTTCTCAAATTAATCGAATGTTCTATCTTAAATATATCCAATGTACACTGATTATGGTTTTGCAGCACATACCTTTCTACGTTGACCATAACCTCTCTTCTCTCGAGTAGATCTTTTCAGAGAGTCATCTCGGTACACATCCCATACTATGTCAAGTCGCTTCACTGACTCTAGCTGTCTGAGAATATAGGGTGCAAATACCGCATTGAAGTAATCGTCATATGTGCTTGCGGTTTTGGGTGGCAACATTTGGACAATAACTGCACCATCAAGAATAATTGCATCTACACTTGGGTGTCCTGCAACCTCAGGCGACGGTTTCGGCAAACACTTTATCAATTCTGCTTTTTGTCCTGTTCTTAGCTGCCCTACTTGCGAGAGAGATGGCGGCCAAGGCTGATTTTCGAACTTGAAGAACTCTTCAAGATTTCCATCTCGGCTTTGACAAGAGATGTATAACCTGGAAAAAAGTGCGCAGTCTTCTTTTAGCACTTGTAATTTAGCGCCTTCTTTTGATGTGGTTTTCTTGCCAATGGGTGAGAAAATATGGAAGTTGTTTATTGGTATAGGGTCAGTAATAGGCTTCTTTCTCTCGACGAGCCGCTCTTGGAAGAACAAATTGAATTGGTCTTTTCCAACCTTTCTAACACTCTTGACTGCGTCAACAACAGCTGAATCCATGATATCCCTTGTGTGTAATGCAATGAGGTCTTTCCCTTTTCAAGAAAGGGATTTCCCATTTCTTCAAGGGACGCAATGAGACTTTTGACATCTTTTGCGAAGGCACTCTGCACACCGGGTTGCTGTTCATGGTGTTGGATATCATGAGCTTGATTTGCCAAATCTTCAAACTCCTCGATCATTCTTGCTACTTCAGG
The DNA here is from genome assembly GCA_011057435.1 of Actinia equina. NCBI lineage: Eukaryota > Metazoa > Cnidaria > Anthozoa > Actiniaria > Actiniidae > Actinia > Actinia equina. The sequence goes on along the minus strand of WHPX01001078.1, from coordinate 54,592 downwards.
ACCTGACACCATCCATCTTCTCAATGCTGCAGAATTTTCTGTCAGACCCACGGTACCTCCTTCTCCTTTGACTTTGGCATTCTCTTGCTCGTGAGCATGGTCTAGTGCTATGGACGAAAACAGCCTTTTGCTCTTATGTACCACAAAAGAACCATTGCAAAGTTAGCGTAGACATCTGGGTGTTTGGCTTGTAGGGTGCACATGTCACGATAATGCACAGATAGCCATCTGGCATAGTTCGGGTGATCAAGAGCAAACATCCATGGTATTATCTCCTTCATAGACTTGATGAACATTGAAAAGTTACCTTCTCTTATTGACCTGACCAATTTCAAAGAGAGGAGTTCTAGATCTAGAAATGTGGACCAGTATAAAAACTGCGGGCATTCTAGCATGCTGTCTTTCCATTCTAAAAACGGCTTGGGTTCTTCAACATCTTTGGCGTGGTCGATGTATGCATTATGCATGAGCACATAAAGGCTTACTGCTGTTACTTGGTGCGCTCTCCGGGTCCGCGCGTTAAATGGCTAGCCTTTACGAAGGACTCCGCCACTCCCTGGGTTGCTACATTTGCATTGCATAGAGCTTCAGTCCAGCCACTTCCACCGAGCCATTTTCCAATCAGCTTGAATACTCCCATTTCGATGTGTAGTGCACCAAACATGATGACAAAATTGTCCTCGCTATATGTACCACCAAGGGTCCACTGGATTTGCTTGGCCAAAGCAAACAGAGGCTGGTCAAGAGTAAGAACTGGAATCTGGTTAGGGTTGAGAAATTGTGTAGCATCTTTGATGACTCTCATAGAATGGACAATCATCGCAAAGGAATGTGCATTTTCCATAAACATTGGTAATAGTGAGATGATTGCTGGCTCGTGATTTGAAAGTGAAGACTTTGAGGCACGGTATGCTGCCCAGGATATGAAATCCGTAATATGAAGATACAAAGGCCTTTTTCAAATTGATACTTTATCAAACCGATTTATATGATTAGCAGAAAATATTATAGTTATATATCTTACTCAAAAAGCCACAAAAATAGGAACTTTTTGATTTTTCGACACAGGGATCCCAAGCTAAAGTTGATTTTTTTAAAAACGATCACGTGATCGTGATTATTCAAATTAAAGCAAGTGAAATTGCTCACTTGACACAAATTCGATGTTTAGTGGTGGAAGTATCTCAAAACTGTGGTATTTTAGGGTGTTTTTATGTTGTAGCCTCGTTTCCATGTCGGAAATTCCGGGCATACCCATTCCTGCTGTCCCCAAGCGAATTTCGCTTGGCCCCATATCAAAAAATGTTTGTCCCAGGGAGGTTAGCAATCATGCCAAGTTTCATGCTTTTATCATCAAAGTGAACAATTCGACCTTTTTTTTGACGTTAGCAGCTGGACTATAAGGGATAGGTCAGACCAATCACATTGCACAAGGATTTACTCTCCATCCAATCAAATGTCTGAAACATGGCACAAGCACTGCACAGACTTGGTCACGCCAAGGTCACAGCACTGTAGAAACCAATCATGTGGAGCGAAAAAACAATCAGGCATCTAAAATTCTAGAAAACATCACATTCTCGGCACACGGCACTCATGCAGCACTTTCACTGTCATACGAAAACAGCTCTACCCTATAAAGCAGTTTTGAGTACTAAAATCGCAAAGAAGAAACATTTGGTAATTTCATATATCAGACACAAGAACTACATAGCAATCAATGGTCACCATGGTAACTATATTCATTTTTTTCTTACTATTTTCAGGATCATGTTCTTTCTGTAATTCTTGGTCTTCTTTATTACTGGGTTTCCAATCAAATTGAGAACATGCTGAAAGACAAACCAAATTACAGGATTTTCAAATATAGTATGCATAATATATCACATGCATAATATTACTTCCTTATTATGAGAATGTCATGAAGGGATTACAAAGATGATATCTATGTAGAATGATCCTAGGATTACCTAAAGAATAGTTTTGTCGTGAAAAGCAACAAGGCAGGGATAGCAGAGTATGTTATTAAGTGGCAGGTGGGGAAGGTCAATATTTTTTTAAAACAGAGCTCAAACTAAAAACAAAATATTTCATTTTTCTTGCAAAAAAGTGACTTCCCAGCCCTGCCAGCTCAGGCATCCTTGCAAGCCTTACTCACCAAGTTAGGCATTTCTCCAAACACATCAATGACATCAGGGTCATCAATCTTGTTATAGGCAAGGTCAACAACACTATGCAAAGATAATATATATATTAACAGACAGCCTTCCTAAACAAAAAAAAAACATGCAAATAGATTTCATAAAATATCAAAAACAAGATCAGCACCATAGATGGCCTGACTGTTTGCCATTTGATAGGAATTTCTCAATCTTTCTCTATCAGTTGTTCTAAGACCATTTTGTTGACTGTTCATTGGGCATTTAATTTCTATAAGATGCCATGCCAAGAGTTGGCCATTTCCTCTGGTGACTTAATATTGAAATGGATGTGACTGAATAAATAGGGAGTAATCAGCTGGGATGTTGACCGTGCATCTGAGCTTCTGTTTTCAGGTTTTCCCATTTCAGGGATTTACTGTAATTGTCTCAAAAGTACCTCAAATTCTGGCAGTGAACAAGCTCTTTGATATCCTCTGCAGTAGTTAACTTGTTGTGTGCTAATTGCAGAGTGTTTAGTTTAGGAAGAACACCTGGTAAAATGTAATATAACAAATAAGTTCATGAGATAGGAAGACTATTTCTGAATCAGTAAAAGAATCAAATATATACTTAGTTTTTCTCCTCTCCTCCCTTCCCTAAGTGTGTTTTTACACTTACCAATATTTTCAATCTTTGTTATAATGTTATTACTAACATTTAATGTGTCCAAGACTTGCAACTTTTCAAGGTTCTCTAATTTATTAATTACATTTTGCTGTAGATACCTGCATACATTAATATTAATTCACAAAAAATTAGATCATTGAACAAAATAGTTTGCTTTAGGTCAGATGAGTGAGATTATGAATTTGTAAACATACACTGTAGCGAACGGTCCAACAGAAAAACATGCAAATACACAACAAAAATATCTTCATTGCAATCTGAATATATATATACAGAATATAGTTAAGATCCAATGAGGAAACTTTTAAATGTTTTTGATCCCAATTAAAATCTCTCAGATGATTTATGGCAGGGTGCACAGCTAAATTACACACCAAATTTATCTATCAGTAATCCTAACATGAGTTTTTATTTGGTTTTGCAAATTAAAGAAAATTAGAGTGCCATGCAAGGGATACTGCATTAGACAGTATCTTAATGATATTCAAAACATTCCTCATAGGGTTGGACCTCTATGAGATGTATTTCTTTAGATTTTGCCTGCAACATTGCTTGCAACAGGGAGCTGTTACTTGTTTTCACTTCTGCAACAATTGCTGGTGAGGTTGTACACAACTGTTGTAAAGGTTGTGGACACATGTAGCGATTTTACCTTTGTTCTTGTGAAATGTCTCCAGCGATGTTGAACATAACAGCTGAATGGTGGACACATGGTACAATTTTCCAGTTGCAAACAATGCAGCATTATGTGAATATGGGAATATATATATATGTAATATATATGTTGCATTGTATGTCTAAGCCCTTACGTACTATACTTACAAACTTCGTAGTTCAGTTAGGTGGTCCAGATTTTCAATCTTATCAATACCATTACTCTCCAGCCACAGACATTTGAGCCCTGTGTACTCTTCTAGGTTTTCAATTTTCACAAAACCTGTAAAAATATTTATAGGTCAATTTATAGTCATCATGAGTATTACGTATCTGAAAAAAAGGTTTTATAGATGGAAAAAAACTTGAAAGAATTTACAATTGGTCGTCCCGTTAAAATCATTCAATATCTTATCTAAACACTTTCGTACAGACCTCTAAAGTGAAGGTACAAGACGTCGTTCAGACGAGGAGTAGAGTACAACTTCTTTTCCTTACAAATTTTCTTCAGAGATTCTTTTGTCATTCTGTAAGAAAATCATGCGAAAAGAACATTAGCACTGCTTCATATTTAGGACTTTGGTTTTAATTTGGTTTTTGGAATAAGGTTTAACCAAGAAAAAATTGGTTGAAATTTGAAGAATATTTTATATTATGCAAGACCGATGTCGGTCACAACAGCTGATGAATGAAGTGCATAAAACCTCATTTCTTCTCAATAAAAGTGACATTATACCTTGGATAATCATTCTCCTTGTCTTCCTTTTGTTTGTTAGCTGAATCTTCCGGCATATTTGAAATAAAATTCTGAATATCTTAGGGAAAATGCTCGTGTTTTCTTCACAAATCCTTCCTGGTTTCCAAAATGGCGCTTGCTTTTCAACATAGCAACCATTGTCGTAATACATAGCAACCAAAATGGTCCTTCCCAGTCCTACGCGTAGGTTTATTTTCTTCGCGGGCTTCCTGTGTAGTAGTTATTTCATGACTGAGAAAAAGGGAAAAACTGAAAAAAGAAACAAAAACAAAACAAAAAGAATGACAGAGGGGATAATAAGTTTGCTTTTTGCAAGTGCTCCTTGTGAATGAATAGAAAGAAAAGGCAATAAAAAAGATGAAGAAAACAACACTCCATTTTACAGTTCCCTTCGAGTGACCATGAATAATAGTTGTAAGTAGAGGCTGCAGTTTCCATGCATGGAAAAACTGTACTTTTTATCATACACAGAAACTCCAGCCTCAGCTTGGAACAGAACTGTAAAACAGAGTATTGTGGCAGAGGGATTAGGGAGGATGGGGCTTAGTTAATGAACTGTAGGTGTATCAGGTCATTAACATTTCGTTGAATATAATTTTGTCATCTTTTACTTACCACCCAAAAAACTATTATTATTAGTGCCATAGACGGGGAATTTAACAACACACGAAACTCAACTTACTTGTTTATTTTTGGGGAGGGTAAGAAAATATGGAACACTAGAGAAAACCCCTCATGGAAAGACAGAAAACAACAAGTCAAACAAACTAAATTCACACGTTATATTATTCAGTTCAGTTGGGACTCGAACAAGCGACTCCGCACATGAACTACACAATGGTGCAATAAACATCACTTTATCTATTATTCTATTGCTATTTAAAGTAATCATATTTACAATTTATTCTTAAAAGCCGCTATAACTAATATAATAATCATTGTAAAAAAATAAAAATATTGTTTACAATGCAACAAAACTATAATTACCTTGGAGAAATAATAGATCTGGACCCCAGAGTACCAAATAAAACTATAACTTTACAAATTATAATTATAGAATGATTACTTTATATAATTATAATTATAGAATTTTAGTTTGCACTGTAGTATTCAAGAGATTGTTTAGTTTCTTTTATAGCAGCTTATATATGAAGGCATGATTTTATGTCCCTTAGTCTGCGACAACAACAGCCCTTAAAAGGTAGGGTATTTTTATCATTCAGTTTTGGTGTAAAAATTGCCTATTTACAAAAGGCTGCATTCATACTGTATGGCAGAGGAAGAGGGCATAAAATTTAGGGGGGATAAGAAAAAAAAAATTACCAGTAAAATAGAGGGGTCTGAAATTTTTTTTCAGAGAATTATGGGGGGAGGGGGGGTACAAAATTTTTAGAAGAAGCTACGAGAGATTGCCCGGGAGGGAAGAGGGGACTTCAAGGGGACTTCCTATTTTCTTGTTGCCAAACGAAAAGAATTAGACAAAACATTTCTGTAGGACAGGAATAATGAAATATATGTGTATTCATAACAAAATATTTCCCATTTGCCCTTTAACATCAACGCTATAAAACCCAGGACGAGATTGACAGGTAAATGGGCTGAGTCGTCATTGGAGATTGTCCATTGATGGACTGTTTTAAGGAGGGGAAGGTGAGGGGCGAGAATACACACCTCAACCTTTGAATGGTGAGTAAATGTAAGGTTTACTTAATGACAGCATTTTCTGCTAGAATTACTTCCCTCACTAGAAGCAGCATTTGATGCCTCCAATTCTATGGCAGAGGATTTTCTGAGATACTTTTTAGCTGTAGCTTCGTCTTCCAATGGCAGACAGTTTTCTAAAATATATTGAAACACTTTGTCAACATTGTGCCCTGTCTTGGAGCTTGTCTCAAAGAATGGAATTTGAGTTAAACTTTCTAGTGGTCGATGCTTGTTTTCATTCTGTTTTTTAGCCAGTTCTTGGCCAGCTTCTTTGCTAACTCCTCTGTTTTCCTTCGTAACTAAATCTAATTTAGTTCCTACTATGACAACAAGACAGTTTGGTTCTGCTGTCTGTAGAAGATGTAAATGTCTATTTTGTAAAACACTGAAGGATTGTCCATCACTAATGTCATAGGCTATAATTGCAGCTGCAGCCCCTCGGCAATAAAATGAAGACAGCCCAGAATACTTCTCTTCCCCAGCTGTATCCTAAGATCCAAAAATTAGGCCATTATAGAAGTGAGTATTTTGAATTCAAATTCATCATGTACTGTACTTATGTCAAGAAGGAATTTAAGAGCATAGGTGGCATTCAAGTTATGCACAATAATCTCTAAAGAAATCTTCCTTTTTGGGGGGGAGGGGGGAAGGATAGTACTTAATGGCTAGAAATAGCTACCAAAACATTGTAATTTAGAATTTAATTTTTGTCGCTGGAAAATTAAGACTGGAGACTTGGATAATTTAACCTCTTCAAGGAAAGGAAAAAACAAGTCTACTCAGATACTTATGACACCAAGTCTAGCAATCAAACCTGGTCACTTTTGGTTAGAGTCAAACGCTCTCACCTCTTTGCACTCATGAATTCTATTCTCTCTCAAAGTTGTTGTTGACTTACCCATATAGCTACATTATAAGGTCCCCATTGCTTCAGGAAAAATGACGCTCCTATTGTCTATAAGTAGATAAAGGCATATTATTGCAGCAAGTTAATAATGGGGTATGTGGACCAACAACAGTCTTTCTCAAGACAACAGAATACACTCAACTGGACGATCACATTTCACACTAAACTTCCCAACAAAAATGCGTAATTTAAAAGCCGGTGCATTATTAAAATAAAAACGTAATGATAAAAAGGTAAATTATACACCGTGAAAAGATGAAAACTTACTGACATTTCGGACGCTAGTCCTTCGTCGGATTAAAAGAGAAAGAGGTGGTAGAAAGGAGTGTATATAAGATAGAATAAGACAAAAGAAACCAATGAGAACAAGGTAGGCAAGAAACAAAAACAAACAATTAAAAGACAAAAGAAAAGGTAAGTTGAAAGTAAAGCGTTGAAAGTAAAGCGGCAACAATGATTGTCCCAAGACCAAAGAAATGCGGCTTATTCACCTATTGGGCACTCTTAGTCCCAACTGGATTAATGAACGCTATGATAAGAAATCTAGATTTAGAGGTAGTTGAACATGAAATGCTGCTGATACAGGGATAAATGGTAACCATATTGTACTACAGGGACATTATAGTATACTCACACTTATCTGGTCTTCAATGAAAACTCTCTCTATGTATCTTTGTATAAGAGATGTTTTTCCAACACTTGATTCCCCTAATATGACTATCTTCAAATCCCTGAATAAAGTATTAGTATGCAATGTATAATTGTATTTCAGTTAATATACACTCAATTGAAGAATCGTTGTTGGGTTCAGAAACATAGAACATAGAAGCTGAGACCAAATTGGCATATGGGAAATCACACAATTATATCATAATTTATTCATTTGCGCCATCCATGCAGTCGGTTTACTGATTAAAAACAGTGGTTGATGCCACAGGTAGCCGGTCAAAGCATGCATCTAATTAACATACTTCCCAGGTGCCATTTATATGCAGCTCAATGGGGCTGAAAGTCAATGAGGCTGAACTGACATTTGGCTATCTTACATTTCCTTGGGTTGCGTGTAATGTCATTAAAGACCATTCTTAATTCATGGCTGGGTGAGGAGGCTGGTTGAGGAGGGGTGGGGGTGGGGGGGGGGGGGGGGGAGAGCTACTGTATATCTAAGATAAAACATGATTTGGTTTTGGTTTCATTTGTTAGGTTGATAAACAACATTCAGTCTTTGCCATGTACTTATTGTGTCCTTCATGTGAAAGAATAAATATTGCCACTTCTCATATATTAATAGCCATTAAAAAAACAATTTTCTGGTCACTACAGCCTTGGATATTACTGTGTGCATTCATTATCTAACTTACGCTTTCTTCTTGTGAGTAGTTTTCTGCATTTTAACAGTCCTTTAATCTCTGTCTTTGCATGATCTCAAAGATCTTTGGAACTTTAGCAATTCCTTAAAAATAGCAAAACAAACAATGCATCACTTCTCTCTATTAATCAGGATTTACTAGGATGCTTTACAAACTTATTTTCATCACAACAAAATAAATTGTTCCAAGTCCCTGAACCCATTATCTTGTCGATTATTTTAGTTTCCTTCATTTAGGATGGTTTTTACTAATAATATTATAATTATCTTTCTACAGGAAACTCAAAAGAGAAACATAACCACTGCGAACTTTCTGTCCCAAATGTCAACTACCATGTCACAATTGAGATTGAGAAAGATTTACAACATGTCCATGAAACTAGCAAGTTGACCATGTAATTAGCCAATCAGAAGTCAGGATTCACACAACTTGTAACAATCTATTTTGTAATGGGGGTGGGGATAGACAGCATAGCTTTTCATTCCATTTTGAAGTAAGTTGAAAGATAAGTTGTATGACTTTGTTGCTCTTATTACTGTAGCTTTGTCTAGTACTTTGAAATTATTTAGGAGTAAATAAATAATTAACTCACTGAACTTAAAACATGTGGACCATTCATCATTCATATAAAGCTTTCCCTGCTAGCAGAGCCTATTTTTCTTTTGTTTTGGTTGAGAGAGAAATTATTTCGCATGCGTGGCGTAACTTAGCAACGCTGTCAGTGATTTTGACAGCCGCTCTGGTCAAACAATGTTTGGCCCTACGGTGCATTTGCTCATGCATACTACATGTAATCGGTTGAAAACAGGTCTTAAAACTGGTTTTGTTCATCCATGATTGTGGACCGCAATGTATCAAAGGAAACGCTCTACATCGGCAGAGTCCCCTTGCTCCCCGCCTGAAAGAAGGGAGAGAAAGAGAAGAGAGACTCTGCTAGCAGGGAAATTATAAAGCTAATACATAATTTGAAAATAAGTAAAGCCTAGGGCAAACGTCGAACTTTCCTTGCACCGAACTTAATTACATCAAAGAATGCCGCCTCATTATCACCTGATATCCATTGTTTTGAATGAGTTCGGTGCATGGAAAGTTCGACGTTTGCCCTAGGCCTAAGCTCATTACTACCAATAAGCTATAAAAGCTTACATTGAAATTAGAATTTACTGCAAACGATATTCTAAAGGCTCAATAAATGAATGAAGCTGCAAAATAACACTTTGTTTAGCGATAAAGTACTTTTATTAGTTGGGGATATGTCGTGGTCAAGAAGGATGATGCTAACATGTCTATTTGTTATATTTCATGCTAATTTGCTGCAATAAAAGTTAAACAAAAATTATTAGGATACTCACAGACTTTGTCTACGAGGTTTAGACTATTCCAGTGTGAATTGTGAGGAAGTAATTCTTAGTTATTTCGCTATAATTCAAAGAATCAAGCGATAGAAGACTGATATCGTTGAAAGCCGAAACAAGTTTCTCGCACTGCTCGGAAAGAACTGAGACCGAGTACTAATGATGTCATATCACTAAAAATAGAGCACTCCGAGGTGTGACGTCATTATTAGAGTTTCTAAATTTATACTATAAATACTTTGATAATTATAATCAAGAAGAGAAGACATATATTACTAGCCTCCGTTGCAGACGTCTTGTGGTGTTCGATTCAAGACGTCTGCAACGGAGGCTATGCATTACCGCTCACATTGAAAATTTCAAATCAATAGCTTCAGATGTGTAAAATAATTAATTGTGGATTCAAACATTCCACTGCTCATGTAAATGAACAAAACTGAATCGTCTTATAAATTCATATTGCGTATATTCATATGCAAGTAGTTGATATGATTTGATTCTTCAGGAAACATGAATATAAATCATTTTTTACAAAGCTAGGCATGGCTGAAAAAATGATCATGAAGAGAGATGAAAAATGGCATAAATTAAAATTTTGGAAGAAAAAATTTAAAATGTAGAAGCTTGCATCATTAAACTCTTTTCAACCATCACCAAAACCCCAGGGGTACTCCATCATAAATCATTTAAGCACTGCTGAATGTTCATTGTATCATTTAGGGGTTAAAATTGTAACTTGCCAGGTTTTAACCTGAATGGCATCACAGTTAACTATGGTGGCATCTACAGGCGTAAAAGTGATATTGTCAAAAGGAAGGGGAAAAAACGTTCACTTGATGAGAGGCTAGGTGAGCATTAACCCTGTTGCAAATAGGTTAATGACTGGGGATGGAAGAAAAAGGGCATTGCAGGGGATAGGGGGGATAAAATACAACAGGTGCCACTTAGTGTCTTCTTAGGCCTTTTTATTGAAGTTCACTGGATACCATCCTTTGCATCTAGGTGTGAACACCAGACATGAAAACATGCTCCAACTGGCTCCTGAAACTTGTATGTTTGTCAGCTAAAATGTCAACTTTCATTGATTTCAAGTGAGGCTTATTAAGTTGATGTTTTAGACAATGAAAATATGTGAGGGCCGAGCCTGTGAGAAATTTACATCATATAATATTATAGCCTTAAAATAATGTTTATTACGATAAGTTTTATTTAAAAAGTTTGCTAAATATTTCTCAACTACCCCAGAGCATCGTATCATTACAAGATCACAATCTTGCTCCATTAATAGATTAAAGTAGGTGCGTTTTTAGTTAAATTAAATTTTTAATTTGCACAAAAATGCCTTTGAAATCTTTATGTGCATGTTGATCTAACAATGTCATGAGAATTAACACTGATATTGATATTTGTCGTCCACCAAAACCCTTTATTTTGTAGCAATGACATATATAGTAAGATTTCATGCACGTTATATTGTTGAAAACAACCATTAGTAAAAAGGATGGACTTTATTCCAAAAGACCATATTTTTTATTAGGGATTGAGAGCTCAATAGTTGTTTTAATAGCCTGTGTATAGGCCCGTGCCCTCTGGTAGGGAATTTTGGGCAAGAGGAGAAGGGAGAGGGGACTGGGAAGGGAAACAGTCCCCAGTTCCCTCTCCCTCCCCCTTTTCCCAAAGCCCAAAATTTCCTACCAGTGGGCCACTACGCGGGCTATCGTTGTAAGGGAGTGATATAACGACATACAGGGGCAACTCAACCGAAATTCATAATTTAGAGGGACAGAAAATTAATATACAAATGCAATGGATGGGGACAAAACTTTTTTATTTTTTGTCTTACAATTCTTCTAAACCACTCAACCAAGAATTAATTTGTAACCAGTACAGACCGGGATTCAAGTAGCCTAAATTGACCTTTCTAGCATGGGTGTAATATTTTGTCCATTTCAGGCCACGTCATTCCCAAGAGTATCAACTTTTCTTTTCTTAATTTAACTGCTGTGCAAAAATGGATAATCATAATGGATGCTACTCAAACAAAGAATCCTATTCTTCAAGGGAATTTCCTGGTCTGAAATAGGGAAAAACATTACACCCAAACGTTGCAGACAAATTCAAACCCAGGTGAGTCAAAAACAAGAGTCGAGTTTGTTGATGATGCATTAAAATGCAAGTAAAGCTTGTTATTAGGGCGTAATAAGAAAATATAACTACTGTACTGTACTACATTTACATTAAATTGCACATGACTATTAAATCAGACATTTGAATGATCTATTTTCAAATGCCAAACTTTTTATGATTATGAAGTTAATTTGTAAATATATTTCTGTATGAATGGTATAAATATGTATTTATATTTCCAACATTTTTTTATACAAAATGTGCTTTGCTGAGAAGAAACCATAAACCAACTGCTAATTCATTTACTCTTTTACACCTAATGGTTATTCGCATCTATTTTTATTTCGATTATTTAAAAAAAAAAAAACAATTATCACTCTTTGTGATGTTGTAGTATGGATGTTTGGTTAATAATTTAAGGATATCTGCTTTAAAATCAAAAGTAGTGTTTTGCAAACTAATTCATACATAGCATCGTAGTAAAAAAATAATAGGAAAATATTAAAACAAAAAAAATACTACCACCCTTGACTTTCTCACTGAAAAAGGAAATCATTTTCTGTCTCATGCAGAATGTTCATTAGCTGAATCTTGTCATGCAAAGAATTTTCATTATACTTACTAATGAACATTGTCATTTAAAAGAGAATAACGCTCAGGATGTTGACAACCTAAAGTGAAATCTTGCTTTCTGATACTCATGAGGATCATACATTCTGTCGATACATTTTTTCATACACTCATATGTTTTACTTATCAGTTTTTTACTCAACTCATTTAAGTGATATTTTAAAACTGTTATCTTTGTTAGTAGTTTAATTCATGAATACTTCATTAACATATTTCCTTTCTGGCTCTGTAAATTTCAAACAGCTGTTGCAAAATGGACATAGTACATCATGATACTGTACATTATGATATATACAACTATCATTTTCTTCGGCAACCCATGTAAGAGTTAATTAGTAAACCAAATTGAGGCTAAGAGCAAGTTAAGGACCTTAGATGTTTATCTAATGTATTAACTATGAACCCAAAATCCATGAAAAACCTGTGATCTTTTTAAAATGGAAAATCCACGGTACATTCACTGGTTTGCGATGGTATATTCAGGGGTTTTTAATGGTTTTATGCGATGGTTATCACGGTTGCAGCACAGCACTGAACTTTTCACAGTCATAGGAAATCTGGACTATATCACGTACACTTACAAATTCAGTAAAATATTAGATAGGATTCCTGGGCTGGGTTGGTGAAAGTCAGATTACTGCTAATCAAGGATTTAAAAATATAATACATTAACCTTTCCATCGATATTTCAATCATATGCGGATATATTTAAAGCCTGACATTCCCATCATATGCATGGCATTCGTTATCAAATATTTTGTCTCCCAAAGAAAGGCTTAGAATGCATCGGCACATGGAGACTTGAACATCCATGCAAAATCTCTCTGAAGAACCTTGGATAAGTTCGTCATTTTTGGCCATGCATATGTCTTTGTTATAAAACAATATTTCTACATGAAGTACATTATTAAACTAAAGACTGTCATCAATCCATTATAAATCTCCTCATAAGCTAGCTTTAAAATATCAAGCCAAAGACCACAAATGTGTATATAAATATATAAAACTAAAGCATTTCTGTCACACATTTCGTCATTAACAAGACAATTTCATTGTTTATCCTCCATCCTGTATGCAAAACAAGAAATATTATTTCAAAGAACTACAGTTTATGCATTTTACAAAATTGGCTTTCTGAAATATCAAGCCAAGTTTTTTTTGAAGGCTTTTGTCCAAAACGAAAATATCCATCCTTAGTAAGAGTTCACAAATTACAAAATCTAACAAAACAATTTTTTCATGTCCCTTGCATTTGGTCTGTTAGATAACTTTAGCTAGTGTTTTTATTCAATCAAAATATTAGAAAATATTTCTGAGAAATAAAGTAAGAAAGGGTAAAGTTTAGTTTTCTGTGCTATTTTTAGCTGCATACCACATAATCCTAATAGTGGGGAGGGGTAGGGACACTTTCTTTGTCTTTACGTGAAATCCCTCAACCAATAGAAAAGTACCATATAGAGCTAGAGGGCTTAAAATAATGGCCAGTAACTCATAATGAGTGGCTAAATTAGTTTTAGTTAGGTCATATTAGTCTCATACCTCCGTCCTGGCTCAGCTTTACTAGTCAAAATAACAGTCAAGGCAAAAATTTGAGCAAACAATTTCAAATTCTAGCTGGATATTGTCTGATGGCATCATGCAGTCATTACTTTAAGCCCTGTAGCTGTATAATATGCATTCTCATTCTATATACACTTTATACATACATTATCTAAAGTACATATATAACACTCTTAGTTTTAACAATATGAAGTAACAATATTTATACACCTAACATATATTTTAAGTTATAAGTATCTTATATGAATTGTAAAAGATTTTCTAAATTTAGATAATATATAGAGGATATTGTATGGCAGCAAGGAGATATGGATTTTATCTTCGAGTGTTGAGGTCCTATCTTAGGAGTGACCACAGTGATCGAGTAAGATATTCTCAACATGAGAAGATAGAATCACTATCTCCAAGCAAACATGCAATATTTTGTTAATTAATATATAATTATTGATGGAATACACAATCTTAGGAACTTTTACTATTTACTGTAGTTTCCATATTCTGCGAACTCAGACATTACAATTGTGAAATGGTTTTTTCACTGCCGCAATTCAAGAACAATTCAAGATTATTTTTGATTGACAGCAGCGAAAAAGCACATTTCAGTGTGCAGCTTGCAACTACCTAGTTTCCAGAGTATAGAAAACTGCAGTGATGCGACTTGTAGGAATTCTTACCAATGGTCTCATTTTCATGTGTAAAGATATCACCTTTTTAGTGATAAGAAAAATAGATATTTTATCAGTGATTATATATTAATTTATGTTATTTTCCAATGAAATGGTGATCAACAAAAAATTGGTTAGTGTAAATACAAAAATGAGATTTTTCAGTCTGAATGCCAAAAATCTCAGATCATATTTTGTAATCCTCAAAAGGCAACCTCATTTTGCTTGGCATATGTTATTGATTGTTATTAATATTTTTTTCAATATTACCAATTATTGATCTTCATTCAAAGGTCAAAAACAACACTAAAGAAACTAGACTAACTCACCATGGAAATAGTTACATTAATTCCTAAGTTCCCATTGTCAGCAAATAAATGAGCAATATTAGCATCAAATACCAGGCAATCAGAATTAAGTATTGCTGATGCAATGCCCTCATGAATACTTCTTGGCGTTGCTTCCCATGCCAGCCTCCTGCGACTGCCATTAAGCTCAAGTCTATAGATGAAACTCTCAGCCTGTTTTCTGGTGCCAATCAGCTGTACTATGGCATAGAATTGTTGATGTCCTTCATATTTTTCTTGTTTTTCCAAGACCAGCATGAAATGATGTCCAAAGCAAGACTGCATCATAACCCAATCCACAGCACCAGGCAGGTTTATATCAGTAGCAAGGAAGACTATATCCTCACCTTGTAAAGTAGTTATAGATTTATGAGTATGCATTAAATGAGGCATAACAGCGTCTAGAGAACCTTGCCATTTACAAGATGCACCTGGGCAAGGACAAGAATAAGGACGAAACTCACAGGATTCTTCGTGTTCTGCTTTTTCAGTGTGTGGTAAAGTTACTTCACAACCACTAGTAACATACTTACAGGGAAAAGTAACAGTACTAGCGACCTTTTCCATGGCTAAATTACGTATACTACCTAAAGGTCCTCGACAGGTCGGACAACACGTAAGTTTGGGTCGACAATTTGAACAAACAAGATGACCACTAGAACACTGGAGAATTGGCGGCAGGACAAAATCAAAGCACACAGGACACTCAAATATACTGGTGAGATCGGCGTTACTTGGTCCTGTTTGTGGAACGACTCCGAGTCGTGGTGTTTTTAGCGAAGACTGTGAAACTCCGTTTTGACGATTCATAATGGCGGACAGCAAAGACGCCCACACGATGGCAAGAAAAGTTCTCTCAAAGAAATCTCAACTGGACATTCATATCAGGTCCATTTGTTCGCTAGGATATCAAGCTTACATTTCGGAATGGCCAAATTTCATTTAATAAAAGCATCAGCCAAAGAATTTATAACAAATCGAGGGTAATTCTGAAGCCACAATGATCACAAGAACCAGATGCAATATTTTTACTTGAGCCGAGTGGCGTCGAGGCTTCGTGAAGACACGAACGGTTTACGAAGGTGCCTCCAAGTGATGACGAAACGATACCGAAAAGCCCACGAAAATGCAGAAAAATCTTGAAATCTTAAAATATTTGTTTTCAAACAAATATTCTGATTTAATCCTTATCGAGAATAAAAATAAGGCTGGGAAATATTTACATGAGATAATAATTATTCTGTCCTCATAATTCTGGCCCACGCAAACTATGACGAACATCGAAAAGAAGAAAATAGAAAAAAATAAATAGCTTGTTTCAGTTTGACTGTATTGATAAATTACGAAAAAAAACAGCAAAATATACTTTAAAATAAACTATTTATTATTATTTTTCGTTTTAAATTTATAAATTTCGTAGTTTGAAAGTTTCAAACATTCATTTTTTTGCTCTAAGTATCCCGTCCCTCACTGACATTTTTCTCTCCAACCGTACCAGTGAGAGGAAGTATTTTATACAGTACAAACACACTTCGAACACGTTGGATCGTTATGTCATTGGCATTTTACATTTTTCTCTTATTAGTTATTTTTTCAGACCGATTCCACTCCATTACTAAGACCATATCTTAAAAAGAAAATTGTTTCCAATATGGGTAATGAAGAAAACGAAGAAAAACTAAGATCTGTTTTAGAACAAGGAAAATCTGGGTACAAATTCACCAACTGGTCCAAGACGTTCTCCTGCACACCAGAATTATTTTTTGAACCCCGCACAACTGAGGAAATTAAACAGGTTTGAGCCATAAAGACCTTTCAGTTTTTTGGAATTACTGAAAAATTAACTTAACTTTTTTTGTGCTTCCTAGATTTTATTGACAGCAAAAAAGTTGAAGCGTTGTGTTAGAGTTTGTGGAGCTGGGCATTCGCCATCAGACATTGTGTGCACCTCTGATTTTCTTATAGATTTGAAAAAATATAACCAAGTCCTTAAGGTAAAAATATAGCATAATTATATTATTACGTACACGACTTTTTACACGAGTTCCTTATTTTATATTTTATTAAATCTCTTTAGCCTTTTTGTGGGTCTATAACCAATATATATAAATTTTTGAGTTTTGAACAACAGAGATTTCAAACACCTGAATGCATGCAACTGTGATATTTACTATAATAATCATATGTTTTGTGATAATGTTATCATGCACTTTTTAGGTGGATAAAAGCAAAAACCAAATTACAGTCCAAGGAGGGTTGATCCTTACTGATCTTCATAAGATACTTGATTCCTATTCTCTTGGCTTCTCAAAGCAAGTATTATATTTTATTTTACTACCTACATGTACTAGACATAAACATGTTATGCGTATTTTCATTTCTTAATAGTATAATGCTCCATTAATTATAAGTATCCTCAAAAGGGCATTATATTTATTGACATTTTTATTTCTCTTAAACTGTAGTCTTGGTGCTCTGTCGGACTTCACATGTGCTGGTATTATCTCAACTCCTGTACATGGTTCAGGTGCTGATTATGGTTTGCTTTCTACTTTTGTAAGTAACGATCAGTTATTTAAATAAATAGAAAATTACTTTCTACAAGAAATTAAATATGAGTAGAGTACTAGTGGAGGAATGAAATGGCTGAATTAGAAGCCCTACCAAAGCAAAAAACAAATTACAGTCCAACAAGGATAATATCATAGAATGATATTAAATATGGATGGATGGACACACAGACAGCCCTCAGGCAGGCAGCAGGTGGATGAAATATAAATGGATGTTCAATAACAGAATGTTTTTTCCCTATTATATAAATATGTATTGTAAAATGCTAGAATTAGAGGCTCTAGGCCCAATATTATTGTATTTCAAATGGAACTTTTAGAATATGAAAAAACAGAAAGAAGAATTGCCAGAAAAAAACCGCAGGTTACTCTTTCATGATGTAAATAAATATCAAAATCTTCAAGAACTTAATTCATCTGAATTAAGACAAGTATATAAGCCCATAGCACCATTTGTAAACACTATTAATTTAATTCATTATTTGTATATATATTGTTTGTAATTGTGTAATCATGATTTATGTTTGTTAATAAATAAAATAATGACTAAAAAACAAAAACAAAACAAAACGAAAAACAGAATGTAAATGGATGGATGGAGGCAGGGAAAGTGGACAGATAGATAGATGAATTCAATATTAGTCAAAATATAGATTCGATTATGATTTCAATTTATTATAAAACTAGTAAATGGACTGCAATTATCATTAAACTAGCAAATACTATGTTTATACCCTACAGGTTGTGAGTCTCCAGTTGATGACTGCTGATGGTGCGATTATGGAATGTAGTAAAACCAAAAATGAAGAGATTTTCCACTCAGTTCTGTGTGGTCTTGGTGCATTTGGCGTTATTCTAAACATAACTTGGCAGTGTGAACCAGCCTTTAACTTGCATGAGAAAACAATGTCCTGTCCCTTGGATGAGGTATGATCTTTTTTATACAGGGATAATGATAAGAGGAAGAGGAATCTAGGGACTAGTGGTAGGGCTGTACCCTCCCAAAAATTTAATTTGCTTAATATTATATACTCTAAATCTTCAACTCTCATTCCCCCTTTCCCCTATTAGTCTTATGCATACTAGTCTGCTATATTATTTTTCATTGCCAACCAACATTTTAGGAAACTCTGCAGTCCTTTGTAAAACACAATTTATAGTATCATCATAATTAAAAAAATGTTACATGTGTATCCATACATGTGCTCCGATTTCTGTCGAATGTCCAAACGTTTATATTGTTAATATAAATATTGATAACCATTTTGTAAAATTCATTATAAACCTGGCAGTAACTACTGTAGGTGCCTTAATTTGCTAACCATTTTTGACTTGGCATTTACCATTCATTTTAAGCCAAGTTTCTTACCAAAAAATAATGTATTCCTTGAGATAATATTCATAATCACCAAGCCTGCGATGATTTTAATTTCCAAGTGAATAATGTAAAATTGTTTACTGTTATAATGATGTTAAATATATATTAATTTTGTTTGTTTGTTTTTAATTGGTATGATAATCTAGATGCTTGGTAAGCTTGATCAGGAGCTGCATAGCTGTGACCACTTTAAGTTCTTCTGGTATCCACACACTGATATGGTAAATGCAATATATGTTACCAGGACAAGCAAGGTACAAACCAATATTATTATATTACATGAAAAACATTTTATATTTACTTTTAATTTTATCAGGGCATGGTCAGGGCTGCACGGCTAACTCACAGATCAAACCCCAAAACAATCTCTGGGCTGATCAAAGTCAGGGCACGGCTAACTCACATGTCCCTGAAATAGCCACTGGCCTGATCAAAGTCAAGGAACAGTTAACCCACAGATTAATTTGAAATACAGCATATGAATTAGGCCTCCATGCATAAACATGTATTTTGCATCAACACACTATGAAACAATGATTTTTTTTCCATTTCAAGTCTCCAACCAAGCCTACAGGAATCTGGTTTTGGGATTCGTTGTTTGGATTTTATCTTCTCGAGTTTCTCTACTGGATGAGGTATGTTAAATAAGTTTTGTAGGGCATACAACTTATTAATAAATAATATAACGAGAAGTATTGACATTGTTAGTATTGATTTGGCCACTCTCCATCATCAACAGAAATGCCAAAAATCTTCTATTTAGAAGAGAGACTGCATACTGTACTATTGTATTGAATATTAAAGGAGTTGCATATGGGGTTTAAGATCAATAAATTTCATACAGTACCGCACAGCACCGGACCACCACACCACACCACACCACACCACACCACACCACACCACACCACACCACACCACACCACACCACACACCACACCACACCACACCACACCACACCACACCACACCACACCACACCACACCACACACCACACCACACCACACCACACCACACCACCCCACCCCACCCCACCACACAGATTTGGTGTCCAGGCAGGCTGTGTAGTAAATAGTAACTCACTAGTTTTAATGAGATAACATTATGTAGGCTGATATATATTCACCAAAGCTCCTCTTTATTTTAGCTCTTTTTTCCCAAGTATGGTTCCATTTTTCAACAAGCTCTATTTCAATAGTTTATTCAAAAATTCAAAAGAACGTATTGACAAAAGCTACAAGGTAAATATCTGTTTTCCTTCTTTACTGATTAAAATGACCCCTTTTATGGGTGAAGTTGAAATGATCAAATAGGGGTCATGTAGTGGCGCACTTGGTTGCGTTGCGCTGATTTGTGTTGCGTTGTATCACACTGTGTTGTGTTGCATCGTATTGCGTTGCCTTGTGCGGATTTTTGTTGTGTTGCATCCCATTGTGTTGCGTTGTGTCTTGTTTCGTCGTGTTGCGTTGCGCTTATTTGTGTTGCGTTACATCACATTGTGTTGTGTTGCGTCGTGTTTCGTCGTATTGCGTTGCGTTGCGCTTATTTGTGTTGTGTTACATCACATTGTGTTGTGTTGCGTCGTGTTTCGTCGTATTGTGTTGCGTTGCGCTTATTTGTGTTGTGTTGCATCCCATTGTGTTGCGTTGTGTCTTGTTTCGTCGTGTTGCGTTGCGCTTATTTGTGTTGCGTTACATCACATTGTGTTGTGTTGCGTCGTGTTTCGTCGTATTGTGTTGCGTTGCGCTTATTTGTGTTGTGTTACATCACATTGTGTTGCGTCGTGTTTCGTCGTATTGCGTTGCGCTTATTTGTGTTGCGTTAC
The DNA here is from genome assembly GCA_011057435.1 of Actinia equina. NCBI lineage: Eukaryota > Metazoa > Cnidaria > Anthozoa > Actiniaria > Actiniidae > Actinia > Actinia equina. The sequence continues at coordinate 33,918 of WHPX01001078.1, read as the reverse complement.
TTCACATTGTGTTGTGTAGCGTCGTGTATCATCGTATTGTGTTGCGTTGCGCTTGTTTGTGTGCGTTACATCACATTGTGTTGTGTTGCGTCGTGTATCATCGTAATGTGTTGCGTTGCGCTTATTTGTGTTGCGTTACTTCACATTGTGTTGTGTAGCGTCGTGTATCATCGTATTGTGTTGCGTTGCGCTTGTTTGTGTGCGTTACATCACATTGTGTTGTGTTGCGTCGGGTATCATCGTATTGTGTTGCGTTGCGCTTATTTGTGTTGCGTTACATCACATTGTGTTGTGTTGCATCGTGTATCATCGTATTGCGCTGATTTCGTTGTGTTTCATTGCACTGATTTTGTTGCGTTTCGTTGTATTGCGTAGCGTTGCGCTGATTTGCCTCGTGTTGTGTTTCATTGCACTGATTTGCAGTTGCGCTACATTACATTATTTGCGTTGCGTTTTTTTTTGCTTTGTATTTCGTTGTATTAATTCATTCGTTGGGTTTTGTTTCGCTGATTCGTGCTGCATTGCCTTGATTTTTGCTGCATTTACTTGAAATATATTTTTTACATTTCAAACATGTCTTTCAGATATTAAATTTTAATTGTTTGTTCAAACAACATGTTACTGAGTGGGCTGTCTCGAGGTTAGTTTCTCTCATTTATTGCATCAAAATTTGATTATAATATATATAATAACATATATAATATATATACACTCAATTGCAGAAAGGTTGTAGTATACATTTATACAAACATGTAATTTATTCAGTATATTCAATGATATGCAAAACAGAAAAATCGTTTTATTTATTGTTTGTTTCATTCAATGAACTGTCAAAATATTTTTTCTTGTCTATTAGATCGTACAGATTATAAATCAGTTGGTTTTAAGCGTAGGAAATGGTTATTTTGTATTATGCATATCGTTAGATTTACTGAAGAAATTAGATTTGTATAAATGTATACTACGACGTTTCTGCAATAGGACGTTTGCACGATGTCATCATTCGACTCCCACTACCAAGATGCTTCGCGAAATTTCTTTCTTATTTAAATGTGTACTTCCTCACGAGAAGAAAGTGTGCAAGGGAGTTTGATAGTAGAGATCAATGACGCCATTATGCGAACGTCCTATTGACTGTATATAATAATATAAATAATATATAAATTAAACATACAGCAATCATCATTCATAATAGATTTTTGTCTTTTTCTTTAGAGACAAAACTGCACACGTGCTCAGGCGTTTGAGAGACTGGACAGAAACCAGTGGAATTTATGTACATTTTCCAGGTAAACATGAACGAAATAGCTGATCTGTTACTCAGTGATGCAGATGATGTACACTTTAGCTTTAGATTTATAACTTAGGCTAAACAGATTTGAATGACACGAAATAAGTGTGTGTCATACTGCTTCTTAATTTACACCAAAACGCTTTTGATTAGTGCTATTACTGATTTCGTATTGTCATTTACTATTTTTATTCAAGTCGTGTTTAATAATTTGTTTAATAACTCTTTATTTTAGTTGAAGTACGCTTTGTCAAATCAGATGATATATATCTTAGTCCGTGCTACAAGAAGGACATGTGTTTTATTAATATCATTTGTTATAGGTAAGTGGTATTATATCTATGCCTGCCTGCCTGCCTGTCTTCAATCATGTGTTTATTAATTACTTATCTTACCCCCTTCCTGCTCTAATTCAGACCTTATGGAAAAGACATCCCACACGATAAATGGTGGAGTTTTTACGAGAACCTAATGACCTCAGTAGGAGGTGTGCCACATTGGGCCAAGGTAATAAATAATAACCAATAATAATACCCAGACTAAACTTGGGCGAAATGTTTTCCCATTTCAGACCACCTGTCATTGACTTGAGTATGATTCTTTATTTGAGTTGTATCCATATTTAGGTGTCTTCCCATCCATAGCTGTTAAGCAAAGCAATGGTACTCTAGAGAATGACACGTGGTCCTCAATCGGAAGACATTACGTCCAAGATAAATAGAGGATAATACATGGGCGCGCGGAGATACAAAATTTATCTTTGAGTGTTGAAAAGATCCCTCACGAGTGAGCGCATCGAACGAGTGAGAGAATTTTAACACGAGAAGATAAATTTTGTATCTCCAAGCGCCCATGTAATATTCTGTTTATCATATAATTATCCATAAAATCCACTTAATAAGCTTTTTATTATTATGAAAAGTTTTTATTTATAAACTAATAGCTTAAATACACATGGTAACGATAGTGTTATTTTCACATGTGAAAATATCAGTTTTTCGAAAAGGAGAAATATCTGTAGTTTATGGATAATTATATGATAGAAGTCTATCAAGAGATTTTATATCTTTAATTTTTGTTTAATACACTCTACAGAATTACTCCATTCTGATTGGACAGAGGAGTACAATTAAATCCCAAATTGTACTCTGTAGAGTCCCAATTTTGTTGAGTATATTATAAACAAAAAAATCGTACGATCTTCTCGTACAACGGAATTCAGAATTTATAGATACTCATCATGTTTCGAAAGTTCTCAAATTGGACTCGCCAAAAGGCTCTTTCAAAACATCACTCATACCTATGAATTCCGAATACTCGAGATCAAGTCGTTCGCTCATTTATTCGTTTATTCATTCATTCTTTCACTTATTCTTTCACTTATTCTTTTTCCACTTCGTTTATTCATTCACTTTATTCGTCCGTTCATTCAATTAAATTCCATTCGTCCGTTCATTTACTCATTCTCTTGTTTATTCATGTTTTTTTTTTCTAGGCCCACAACTTAACTACTCCACATTTCGAAAGGCTTTATCCCATGTTTCGCAAGGCGCGCGAAATTTGCATAAAGTTGGACCCCGATGGAACATTTCGAAATCAGTATGTCAACCGAGTAATGTTCGAGTCCGTATAATATAATACCACGCTGAGATAATCTATCTGGTAGGTAAGCGGAATATTAGGGAAGCACGAGTTTCTGGCGTGCAATGCTAATGCACCGCCTTCTCAGGTTTAAATCCCGGACTCGATGTCGTACGTGAGTAGAGTTGCTCGTTAGGTTCTCTCCTGTTTTTCTAGGGGTTTTTATGTTCGGGTTCTCCGATTATATTCCCTCCAAAACAATCAACTCCTAAATTCTAATAGACCTCTTTAGTTTGGGCAAATACGTTTTTCCATTTAAGACCTCGTGTCGGATCCCTCGTGTCATTCCCTAGAGAACAAAATTCTTTGTTTGAGTTGTATCCATATTCGTGTGTCTTCTCTTGCGCAACCGTTAAACAAAGAAATGATATTCTAGGGAATGACAAGTGGTCTGAAATGGGAAAACATTACGCCAAAGCTAGCGAAGTCAATTCGACCTGGGATTGAGTGATTTTGTGATGTGCCTTTGCATGCTTGACGTAGAATTTATTAGGGTACGAACATTTACAGTAACTCTTACACATTAACATTCACGCTCTTCCATTCAAAGGCTCACTGGTCACAAAACGTTCAACTGAGGCTACAAGGTTCAAAATTGAATAATCCTTTGAACTTGAAAGCCTCGATTGAATGCGACCAGTTAACCAATGTAAGGAAGGTGGTGAATAAATAATATATTAGCATATGCAGCTCTTGGCGTTTCAAATACCGAATACTGAAAACGCGTTGTTTTCATTTCCTTTTCCATGACGTAGGCTTATGAAACATGCGCTCGTTTCGAAAGCAAGATGTCAAGTCAGTATTGTAAAAGAAAGAATAGAAAAGGCATGTAAGACAGACAATAGTGAAAGGTTTTCCTTTGGCTATCTCACAGTATTGTAGGTCCCGTTGTAGCTGTCACAGCTGGCCTGCATTTGTTGTTAAGTATCGATTCCCCTTTTTTAAAGCTTTCTTGTTTTCCGGTAAGAATTTATTATTTGAATGGATTCGTTTTTCTTTCGTAGAACTTAGATGCTGGAACAACACTGCTGCTCAAGTACAATGTGGATTGTAACGTCTTGAGAATGGAAAGTTCATTTGCACTGAATGTATTGATGCAATCAGTGACGCCATATTGGTGTATGTTAGCAAAACTTCATGTGCAATAGCAATAGTTCATCTGCAACCAGAGATGACAATAACAAAGCATTCCTCATTAGTTTTTCTTGTTAGGCAATTTTTCTTGTTTTTACACAATTTACAGTTCGTTTACATTCTAGATATGTATATATTTATACATCTATAGAGTTATCATAATTGTAAAGATCTATTCCTCTCTCTCTTTTTCGTTAACACTTACGGTTTTAAAGCGCATTTGATCATTTTGCCATGGAAAATCGCGCTATAGAAATAATTAAATCATCATTATTGTAATAATAATAATAATTATTATTATTATTATTATTATATTATTATTATTATTATTATCATTATCATTATTATTATTATTATTATCATTATTATTATTATTATTAATATTATTATTATTATTATTATTATTATTATTATTATTATTATTATTATTATTATTAGATCAACCAACATGCCGGCGGTTTTATCGTTATTCATATCTCGAGATATTTTGGTCATGTGGCTGCACTCCAAGATACCACCAACGTGATTCTCTTGGAAATAATTGCTAGTAACGATCACTCACTGCCTCTCAAAGACAGTTATTGCACTAGCCTATGTATTAAGCGGTCAACCCTAATTACGAGTCCACTTGACCGTTCTCTCGAGGGTGGTCGCTTAATACAGGTTCTGCTGTACTTTGATAGTAAAGGCCTTACACGTAACGTTTTGCGCTACGAGAAAGGGCCAGTACTTTACAAATAAAGACGCAATATTGCTCTGGGAAATATTTGATAAGTATACGTGTCATCCACGCTTATTTAATTTGAGTTTAATCAGGGAGCATTTTTTCTTAAGGGGACTGAGGAGGAGGGGGGTCGGGGTGGGGAGGCGGCGAGGAATTAAGGAGTGGTCAATATATTAGATATTTATTTTTATTTATTTTCATTTGATATTTATATTCATTTGAGGAATGCGATTTTTCTACTATAGTTCCAGTGGATTTCTACAGCCCCCCCCCCACCTCTCCCTTCCCCATTCTGAAAGATGAATGCTCCCTTTAGCATTGCATTCGGTAAAAGTGAGCTCCCCTGCTGATGTTACATACTCCTTTACATTAGGCTCAGGCAGGCAGTCCAGTCAGCCGGATGTGAATTAAATGTAAGCAAATTGCATGACAATATAAAAATAACATAAAATAAAATATAATAAAAAATTAAATAATATAAAATTAATATAAATGTTAATGAAATCTTCATAAATATGACCAATCTGACTTTATTCTCCACTTGACTCTGAAGATGACTTCAACTCAGGTTTTCGAAACGTCAGTCACATCATACAGTCCTCAGCACTACATCCACCCGGATGATCATAATACTTCGATTAACATTCATTCACCTGGGTTCAGACCGTTCTATACAATAAAAATAACCATTTCGTCATGATATCATCAGTGCAAACTGAGACTACCGCGTGTTTCTTTCTTTCTTTTCTTTTCTTTCTCCCCCTCCCCTTAACCCCTTCCTTTTTTGTTGCTATTGCAAAGTTTGCTTTTTATGAGAACCAATCAACATGCACTAAATAACAAATATGTTCTTATATAGCGCATTATAGTCTCTCAATGCGCTTTACAAATATTACGATGATATGTTAAGTGAAAATAAAATAGAATTAAAGTTACAAATTGAACAAAAATGTTAAAATAACCCATCTTCATGAAAGCCATTCGATTGTTAAGCCAAGTACTATGTATACAAGGGCAGCGTTTTTAAAATCAACCCTTCGATTTTTTTGTCTCTGGACTTTTTCTCTGTTTTCAATCCTAGCTCATTCTGTTTACATGCTTAGTAAAAATGTCTCAACTGGTAAGGCTATAAACTTGGTTCGAAAACGGAAAAAAACTTAAGTCCTTCTGCATGTGTGCAAACTCTTATAACTTGGGGTCTTCTGACGTTTCTATTGAATTGCGTAAATTGTGTCCGGTAAGTGAAAAAACAGCCAAAAACAGGTTTAAAATGTTTCACTGCATAAAAGCCTTATTAGTAAATGAAAAATCTTGGACATTTCGACTGTTCACACAACTTTTATTAGTCAATTGTTCATGTTAACATCGTACATTACAATTGACACTGGTTATTTCTATTTTAGTTCGTGTATCTCTGTAAATTAATTATATGAGCCCCTCCCTTAGGTCTATTCAGCTGATCAATTGATGCGTAAAATAAACATCGACGCGAAGTGATTCATAATGCATGCACAAGTCCACCCCACCTTTCTACTAGTCAGGTGTACTTCCTAACGATTATTTAAAAAAAAAACATTTTACTACATTTCAATTGATGCTATTCAACTTATATTTCTTATTAACCTTTACTAATCATGTAAATCAAGTTATTTTCCAGACAGAAACTCTATCGCATTAAGTCGAATATCCTGAATTACCGAACTTTGCTACGACCCACCGAACAACCAATGAATATTAATAAAGATCAGTCTGAAGAAGCGAATTATATATTTAGTTTTTATCGCATTTTTATAGGACATACTAGAGTTGTTTGCTTTAAATAAGGTTGAAGCATGGCTGAGTCAGGTGTAGAAGGTAAGACAATGGGCAGCTTCGGTACTTTTGTTCAAAAACACAACGCTCTCGTGTGCCCATTTTTTCCGCACATCGATCAGAAATAATGTCACAATCAAAACTGTTCTTAAAATATCAAACTGCCGATTGATAACCAGACGTGATTGCAAGGCTATTTGATTCACGCTGCGTTCGAAAAATATTGTTATTTCTATCGTGGTTTTTGGCTAAAATGAAATCTACAGTAGATAAGATGTTTAACATCCATCATGAAACTCCGAACATTTGCGATAGGTTTTTTTTTTTTTTATTTTGCACCAAATTTCCAAAGCAGGTCATATAATAAACAGAATATATCGTGCCGCTCTTGGATCTAAATACGTCAATTATTCTTCGTTGAAATGAAAGATTCCACGGAAAAATTAGGAGTGGGATTTTGTTCCAGAAAAATCCATAATCCCGGCGTCCTTCCACGGGTTATTTATAGATATGTGAGTATGACTCATACTTAATTCCAAAATCATTATTTAAATGTTTCCTTTCGTCATACTTAAAATCATATATACTTATTACTCAATTGGCATTGCATCTGACCGGAATTCCGTTTTCAATTCCATCAAGTAATATTCGTTTTATTAAGATGACTACTTCATAGCTAAAATTGAAGGATGTGACGTTAGCCTAACGCGATCTCCTTTGCGTGACATCTCAGGTGACGTCATGTCGAACCTCTGCGAGATTTGAATTGGCGCATAATTTATATCGGGCTTGAAATTGTAGAGTTGTGTACTCGCTTGGTCGTCAAGATCTTGATTTAAATATGACGACCCCTTCGTCGTACAGCACATGGCCCATAAGGAAGTCGAAAAGTGAGTACTCCAGCTTTCTTTTGTTGATAATTTTGACCTATTTGATAAGTTTGTCGTGCATTCCGTTTAAGATTGAAACTGATTGAGTTATGGTTCAGTACGTCGATTTCGATCTTCATAACCGTTTCATTTGTCTCTTCTTGGCTTCTTATATCATTCTGTTAACGAACACTAACTAATTTAACCTTGAATGATTTCAAATGTGTCTAAAAAACCTAATCAAGACCGTTGGGGTGACAAGGAATCTTATTAGACTGTATTTTGTACGTTTGCTCAAGGGTTCGACCCAAGCGATTGTCCCTCGATTTACATAAAGAGACTGGATTTTGAAAGACCGCATCTTTCAACACGAAGTGGCATAGCAAAATAAAACAATAAGCTTTGAGATATCACACTTCAAAATAGAAGATGAGAGTGTTTAGAATCACGAAATATCGCTACTATTCTTCGCGCTCTAATTTCTATTCTTCCTCATGCATATCGAGCAGACACCTTCTACACTTTACTCACAGAATTCCTATGAGAATTTTGATCCTAACTTCAACTTCCATGTCATTTCTACGTAAACAATTTCAAGACCATGGCCTAGTTTAGTCTCACAGTCACTTTACATAGGATTTTATGTGTCAATAGTATAATTGTTTTCTAAAGAAAGTTAGGATGCAAAGACTATGCAGCCATCTTGTTCAACTGCTCTGTTTACTCAAGAGTAAAATATATTCATTGATCTCCCAGAGTTGTTGACGGTCTTTTATCCTAACTGAGGGATAAATTATTATGTTTTAGGATCTGTTTTGGGTTCCTTGTAGCAAAGATTGCCATATGGATCTCATTATGACGAATCTTTACCTAAAATTCATTTATAATTTCGCATAAAGATTCAAATTTGTGTCAGTGTTGTATCGAGCTTCTCTGTAAAAGAAACAGAATTTTCACACCAACGGACAAAACTCGTATATTTTAACGCTCTAAATCTACGACGCTTTTCAGATCGAGGAAATTACGTTAACCAATAATTTTCCTAAATCAAAATAACAAAGTCATTTCCTACCCAAAAAATGATTAAATAAAAATATCAGGTAATCATATTTTCTCTCTGATATCAAAATATCTTTATCTGAGCTATCAAGCAAGCAAGCAGTTGTCATCATGTCAATCAACTCTGAAGTTAAAAAACTTTTAGCCACTTGTTTAGATGTAGACTGGACAATTGGCATACTTATAAACCATGGCCACAGCCTACATGTGATGTCTTTAATATAATGAAATTCCATGAGGTGATAGAGAGACTATACAAATTACGACCCCTACAGTGGATTTTTGTTGCTGATTGTATTATATAAAGTCTGTAATATACAGTGTCATATAAGGGTATTCATACAGCTAGGCTAAACTATAATGCATTTAACCTTTGCTCTAAGGCTGGTATTATAAAATTTGCCAAAGGTACTGATCTTGCAGACTGTGGGAAAATGTTTTTAGACAAGGTTAATTGTTTTTGTTGAAGTCGATAAGCAGTTTTTTTGTTGATGTTTTGAACAAAATCTTTATTTTTGATGTTCCTCATGTGGAACAATTTACATTATACTAACAATAACTATTAATAATCAAATGATATTTGTCATTAATGTACTGTTAACTATTTTTCTATGCACACAAAAAACCTTTATTTACTATCATTAATATAATATATATAAGATTATAAAAGAAAATATAAAAGAAAAAAAGTTATAAACTTTTCTTTCATGAATGGTTATGTAATTCCAAAGGAAACAATTAAGTTGAAGATTGAGATTAGATTGAGTTCAGACCATTCTTTGTAATTAAAATTGTGTTTGTTTTATCTCTTGTGGTTTATCAAAGTTTCTTAAACTATTACTCCTAAGTCTCACCACATTGTTTTGTTCAACTAACATTTCTATATTAAAACCATTAATGATCCCAAACCATTGAAAATGTGGCTAAATCCAAATAGAAAACTTATCTGATTTCCTCCGTAAAGAAAAAAATGATCTTAATAATTAATTTTTTCCCTCATAAAGTAAACAATAATAAAGTCAGCCTACAGCTTCCAATATTGTTATCATAAGATACTTTCTTAATATATTTCCTATAAATTTTGAGCCTAGTATTTCCTTCATCCAGCAGTGTGTTTTGCAGCTGCCTAAAAATATATATCAAATATTTCTAGAGAGTTCAATGGCCAGTCACAATCAACTGATATTGTCCTAGTTTGAGTGGTGAAAATTAATTGGTTTGGGCCTATTTGAGGGAAGGCATAGCTTTGGGCGCTGCAGATTAATAGATACACGTAAAGATCTATGAATAGTCACACCTAACTACAATATAATGCTTGTATGTGGCACTTAGATATTATTTCTCAGCACTGGCAAAGTGGTTTGATATTTTAAAGTTTCGGTGATTTGACTTATATGCTGACATGATCTCTATATTATGTATCTTGCATAATATCTTAGTGATAATTCTTCCAAACATATAAAAATATACATAAGACATGACAGGATTAATATATTATCAGTTTAAAGAATTTGTAACAAAGTTAGTAATAAGAAATTTATATTCTGTTGATTGTGATTTAATGTTTATTTTCCCTTTGTATTAAAGTTATTAATGAGAAGTCTATCGATTGCTGTTGATTGTGTTGCCATATGCTTTCTTTTCTATTTCATTTTCTGTCTTCCTGTTGTTGTTGTGTCTTTTTCCCCTTTCCTTTTTTCTTTCCCTCTTTTTCGTACCTGTCAATCAAAAAGAAGTAATGATTATTTCAATCTAGTAAAATTATTGATCCACTCTAGTTAACAGGCTGATGTATCTAGAGCTCAATATTTCTCTATACACTTTAAAAACAATTTATAAAATATTTGAAATATAAAGTAAAGCTGGCTACTGTGTTTATATCAAGAAGCTCGCCCAAAATTGTTTGAAAATAATTTATCAAAGCATTACAAAATGGCTGCTTAATCATCTCTTTGTTGTACTGTGATGCAAACACTCAGTTCAACTCTTACATAACATTATAATTCAGTTTAAAAAAAAAGAAATTTTATTTCATTGTGTGTACTGTTGTGAGTTATAAAGTGCAGTTTAAATTTATTTTATATGCAATAGTCAGTTTTTAATTTTGCAGTTTTAGTGTATATCAATTTATTAATTGTATTTACCATAAGGGCATTTACAAAATGTTTAAAACAAAACAGGCATTTCACACATACTTCAAGAAACATTTGATTCCCAAGGTACCACAACTATATCACCTTCCTTAAGCTATGTTTCAAGTGATGTCTCAGCCTAATAGCATACCTTATCTTTTAAGCAGGCACCATAAATTAGCTTTAAAATATGTCAGCTATGCCTAGAATCTTTTTAGAGTTAATTTTCTATGCAAATAATATTGTGTATTTGGGATACTTGAGATTTTTGGAGCAATTATTAGCTGTTACATAATTTTTTAAACATTTATTTGGTTTATTTAGTGTGCAGGTTCTGTATATGGCTTGATTAAATGTGTACATTCATGCACTAAAAGGGGGCTCCATTCAGTTTCTAGATATCAATGTTTTCACAGTTGATGGTGGAGGTTTTTGACAACTGTAATCTAGCTGCTCTTATGCTTGATTGACTTAGTCTTTAAGAGCCACATGGCTTAGATTGAAGATTTTATAGTTTATTATAAATGAATAACATTGTTTCTTCAATCTTAAATGGATAAAGGATTTGAAACAATTTTGGTCTCTAGAGACTTTATCTTCCATCAAACCCTGACAAGAACTGTACTCCATGAACTTGCTTTCCAACATCTGCCAACTTTCCCTTTCACTTCAAAATATAGTAACATTATTCAAACTTGAAATAATATCTCAATGTAAAATTGTTTCTTGGAACAAACTGCATTCATAATTTTACTTCAGTTTATATTCCTCACTCCAATATCTATAATTAATGTTTTCCCTGCTGAGATGTCAAAATACTGATATTCATAATGTGTAGTTTCATTTCTTAGAAACCTAATCATTATTTTGTTATTGTACAATTTTTGAATCTAATTTTGATGTAATTAAGGAAATTGAAATTAAGACGGGAAATTCCCACCAGGAATGAAAATATTAGGCAAATTCTTAGTACTAAGAAAAGCTTGTCATACATCATCCAAAGAGCATAAATATTCATCGAATTCTTCCTTTCTTTATCCTTTTTCAAGTCTAAAAACTACAGGGAATTAATTAATACAAATTAAAAAACAATTTACATCATTTCTTCCAATTTTCTTATTAAAAAATTCTTTACCAAATACATTTTGGTTCAAATCCTTCATGAAGGAAGGTTGAAAGACATGAAACCAATTCTGTACCCCTTGCAAAGTTTACAACCACAGGGCTTTCACAAGATATTTCCATTTTTATCATTTATTGTCAGACAGCTATTGAAGTAGAGAATTTAGATGTTAAAAGATAGAACTTGATGCTCAAGAGATGTCAAGAATAATTGATGGTTTAAAGTGTAATTTATAATTCATGAAAAAAAACAAATGGTCACTACCAGAAATAACTTTTCTTAGTACTTCTTTTGTGTAGTACTTCTTTTTTTTTTCCTGATCCTTTATTTGACATTTGTTTTTCTAGATTTTATTTCTTAGTTTTAATTGAATTTTTCAACAATTGTATTTATAGTCCCTGACATACCTTACTTTTGTACTTTTTATAACTTCCAGAATTCCAAAAATGAATTGGGAAAAACATTCAAAATTTATTATGTAAACTTTTTAGTAAACATAACATCGATACAAGCTTGTTATTTTGTATATATTTTTACTTCTTTTGTTCCTTTGTTAAATTGCAAGCGTTGCTTAGATATTTATACAGGTGTATATTGTACCAACAGCAACATGGCTGAACGTAAACAATGCGATGCTTTAAATATTCAAAAGAACAGGAGTTTTTAGTCTACTTTGAAAGTCTATTCGCGTTGAACTCTTCTTCCACGCAAAATAAAATCCGGCGGAAATAATAACAAAAATTCATTAATGAATACCATGAGTAAGCTGATCACCAGTTTAAAGGGCATAGCTTAGTTTCACCTCGAGTAATTTATTTAAAAACTGGAGCTTAACAAGCAAAGAACATAAGAACCAAACGATTTATAAGATTATTTATTAAAGCTAAACTGAAATTAGTTAGGTGAGTTAGGTGCTATTATAAAATGTCATTTTGCAGGATATTTCAAATTGTGCGTGAGTTGTTCGATATAAGGAGACGGAATTACTCGGAATTGATTGATTCCAGAATGATAACTATTCAATCATCAGCCATTCAAAAATTCATTAATGACGACACACAAGACAACAAGTCAGAAGGAAGAAATACGTGTGTCACGAAAGAACAATTCGTTTTTCAATTTTGAGAAGCCATATTTTTTTATGTCGAAACCATTGCAGCCATCAAGCATCTTTAAGTCAGAAGCTGTCATTTTGAATTAACGCCACAAAAAAAACATCAGTCTTTAAACTATGTGTACACGGATAGAGTTCCTACTATATATCAAAACAAAATTAACAAAATTGTACAAATTAGTTTTGAAGGTCTACGGTCTACTGAATTTACTAATTTGTGCTATTTCTTCTAACGTTTTTTCATAGTTATATATGGTATACGATCTAACGTGACTGGATACGAAGTTTGAGCATAGTCTATTAACTATGGTTTGAGTGCAGCATTACATGCAATTTCAAAAATTGAATATCTTTATAATTCTATTGTGAGGGTGTGGTACTGTAGATCTGGACAAGAATCATCTCTGACTTCTACCTCTTTTTCTTCTGCTAAAAAGCATAAGGCCCTTCGGCAATAACAAACGATGGAGTATTTGCCTATTTAGGTATTTAGTCTAGCGGACCGGAAAAGGAAATGAATATAACCTTTATGTACGCCAACCGCAGACACTTGATTATATAATTTGGACTCTTTATCATGCTAATGTGTCAACTAAAATACACACTAGATATTTAATCCTTTTTTGTTAAATATGTCGAACATATATATTGGCCTTGGCCTTGATTCAGTATTTTCTAATTGGTGGCAATTACGCCACCCCTCCCCCCCTAAAAAAAAGCATTACACGATTCTGAGTAATCTCTTACTATCGTGACTCTTTTACGTTGATCGTTGCTAGGACGATTACCGCCACTCCCAGCAACGAAGCAGACGCGATATATTTTTTGGATATCTCTCCAACTTCCCTTCCCTTCCCTTCTGTATACTTCCTTTGTTAGTTTTGCGACAATAGCACTGGGGGCTATTTATTATTATAATCAAAATCATAATCATTTAAAACTCCTAGGTTGTCCATCAGTGCATGGGACGCTAAGACATGAGCCCCAGCCTTATGTATCGTACAACCCAATACACGGAACTGACATTGAGAAGCTGTTGTCACTTGAGAGTGAAATCCATGAAAACTGGACCAAAGTGAAGAAAACCAAGGATGCTGAAGTATGGCGTAGAAACTCAACCAATCCGAACACTCCACCAATAACAAAAGTAAGAAAATTATGGTTTTAATTATACGATTATTCAATGGGCAGGGGCCGTGTTGGGGAAGGGGGAGGGGGCACTAGGGACGAGGCTTTGCACATTGTTGGAATTTACTGAAATAACCTTTGGGTTAATCTAAGGCAGGGCATAACTACCTTACAAATCCAATTGTAATTTAGCGTGTTAGGTTTCGCGCTGGAGAACTCGGAGAAAAACCCTCGAATCAAGTAAGAGACCTATCAAACATCATTTCTATCAAGATGCCGCGTTTGGGAATCGAACCAGAGGTCCCAGTGGTGAGAGGCAAGTAAACACTACGCCTCTGAGCAATAATAACTACAGTATTGTATCCATGCAAGTACCCCCTAAACATTTATCCTTATGGATTTGAAATGAATAGTAGGAGTAGACCATACGAAGGAGGTGTATTGAGCATTGCATTTTACTTCATTATTTCCTTAGGCTGTTCTACACCTTGAGGGATTACCATACAAAACTGGTAAATACGATCGTTGATATGTATTTATACATTAGGAAGTTGATATGGCGCGTGCGTATATATACTGTGATATAAATAAGTTGGAGTATGCTATATATACTGTGATATAAACAAGTTGGGAGCATGCAGTAGAGCAAACACGAAGTGTAGCAGAGATTTAGTTTAGCATGTTTTGACCAATCAGAGCGCGCGTTGTATCTCAAACATTTTATAGATGGAAACATTTTAAACACAACTCAAACCGAAAGAAATTCACACGGGAATCTGCGCCAGAGTCTCCCTAAGGGCAAACATTGATGAAGAACCATGATACCGTTATAGCCTCTTAAACTGAGCTAAATAACAAAGGGATTTGAGTATTTTTTCTTTCTATAATTTCGTTAATGATTTCGGGTCCCTCATCCCACGACACGTTATGGAAAATGGGCCTCGTGTGACATATTGCAAACCAATATTTTTTGTTATTTTCAGCTGTCAAATATATAACAGACTGGGAACAAAGGCGGAATTGGGACAAGACTTTTGCTGTCATTGATATTTTAGAGAGGATTGGAAATTTCAAAGTCATCTACTGGTGAGTATTATTGCATGATGATACTATGGATTCCAACGCACTGTGGCAACGCATCAACATTTCGTGTCGCTACCACGCCCACATTTGTATGCTGTCACGCTCATATTCGTTAGTGTCATCAATGAACGAGACTAGAGCAACTCGAAAATGGAGGTAAATATGTTTTAAATTCCGAGACAGCAGTGGAAACAAAGTGTACGTGTCATCAGACAAATTCAACTGGATCCGCACTAAGCTGACTTCTTCTCGTTCACGCTCACTTACTCAAGGGAAAAACTACAAGGATCAGTTCTGAATGTAGCGACAAAACACCAGTTCATGTAAAGCAAACATTTTTCTCGATTAACGTGCTTCTTCTCTGCCTGCTCCTTTGCCTTCTTCTTATAAAAGTGTTTGAGAAATTATTTTATCATTCATTGAGAATTTTTCCTCTATTTTCAGTTCTTTCAAAATGCCTATATTTTGTAACAAGAGAGAGATGGTTCTAGCTTGCCTGGAACGCCATGACTTTGACCAGCGGTGCCACATACAGGCCATGTGCAGTATTCTCCATCCTAGTGTACCTCAGGTTGTTCAAACCAAAACTATCAGGTACTTTTACCCACCAATTATTTAGCAATTAGTCCTTGAGCGCGAGTGGCATGACCCCTTCTCGACCTGAATTTTTTGTATGTGTTATAGAAAAATCGAAAAATAGAGAAATAGAAAATAGGTTTATTTAAATTAATTCCCCCGCCCCCCGCCGCGCCTTAAATGCCATATTTTTTTATTTACTTGACCCCCTAAATCTCAGCTGACCCCACCCCACCCCATGCCCGTAAAAAAATGAGCGGTCTCATAGGGTGTTAACTGCCGATACGTACGCTGTTTTTGCTGCCGTTATCGTATATGTTCTGCAGTTTCCACATTTTCCTTACGTAACACGTGTTTCACACAAGGGCGGAGTCCTTCATCTCTGGGATCATCGTTCGTCCTATAAATGATGGTTTAGAGTCTTCCAAAGTCACAGTCATCACACAGATAGATTTGAGAGGCACAGCTCCCCAGGGGATCAAGAACAACTACCTCGCAGGGAACCCAATCAAGTGGATGCAGATGCTCAAGAAGTATTACGCCAAGCACAAGGACGATGCCGACCGAAAAGTCAGCGAGACAAGCGACCAATCCTTTGAGAAGCACGCCGATCAGAGCCAATCATCGCAAAGCGGAAGTCCCTGATAAGTCTTACAAAACTAGTAACAGTGTAGATAACATCACAGATTAGGGACCAATCACGTAATGTTTAAAATAAACTTAGGGGTATTTGACTCTGAAGGCTTTTTAAGCCGTCTTATATGCAGTAGTTAGCGACTTCAATCTAAGGCTCCAGCATGATTTTTCTTATGTTCTCCTATCATCGCTTGCATATTTGGATGTAAATACTAGGAAAAAGTGTTCACCGATAACGAGAAAAACACTTCGTCTAAACCCTACTCACGCGCAGGATGAAAACAACATCGTTCTGGGGACACTAGATTTTCTAACCATGTGAAACGCAGTTTAAGTATTTCTTTATTAAGGTTTGAAGAATACGATGTCGGAGCCTAAAGGAAGTCGAGTTTAGTAGAAAAACTTTGAAAGTATAATTATTTCTTTGACTCCGTGTACCAGTTAGTTTCCCACGACGGGGACCCAACCAAAGTTGTAGAGGAGGCACTACACGAAAGCGTCAAGTAAAGCTGGTAAACGGAGCATATTTCAGTAAATTTCTGTGAAGAACGAGCTTTTTTCCGGTATTTTAAAACAAATTGAATAAGTAAAACAGAAAAATAATTACCACAGATGGAAGAGCATGTTAAAATCCGGAAATCTGTGAAGTTTGTAGGGAATAGGTTCAAAACGCCCGAAGATACGATTTTTTGAAAAGTGTGAATTTGGCAAGAAAACTTGCAAGTGCTACAATCTTGGACATAAATGTTGAGAATTTTTTTATTTCTAATAAATGTTTTCATGAAAAATATGAAAATTTCTTCCTAAAACGACCCACTCCCCCCCCCCCTCCCCCCCCAAACAATGCTGATGCCATGGAGAGAGCACGCTGCTCTACCTGATGAGACCAACATTGTCCAGAGGGGGTGGGGGGGGATGGGTACAATGAACCAAAACAATTTTTAAAGGGAAATTATGCTATTTCGTAATGAAATATTCCTCAACTCTTTTTTACCAAGATTGTAGATGCCTTCAATGCATTGTTTTCATACGGAATTTCAATTTTGTTTCAAAAAATTCGCCTATGTGGATATTTGAATTTTTTCACTTCAAACGTTTTTCAAAATCTTAACATGCTCTTTCAATGCTATAGTCATTCTTCTCAGCTGTTAGTTTTGGGATTATTACATGATAAAAACTCAACAGTAAACCAGTCATTTAAAGTTTTTAATATCCCCATAGAAAACAGGCTGATCTATTCATCATATAGGAAAAATAACTAAGATATTTAATTTTTTTGTGTTTTAAGGAATTAACGTATGAGCGCAGAGCTTCATGATCTAGAAAATAAGTAAAATATGGTAGTCATATTTGTTCACTGGTATGACGTCATTACTCACAATGAACATGGCCGCCATTTCAACTTTCTTTAGTTCTATAGATTTATTCTCTCCCATCCCTCCCTAAGGGAGCATTCGTTTTTTTAGACGTCAGAGCGGGATGGACTACACGGCACTGCATAAAACATCAACTCTATCTCTTATCAAAGGAAGTTACATTATTGTAAACCATCGTTTTTTTCCAACTTCTTCAGTGGCAGAACTTTGACTTGAATAAAATTCCTGATATCTGTTCCATTTTGACTGTATTCAAAAATTTGATGACCATCGATTTTCCCCTAGATTCTATTTGTCCATCCAACTAATCTTTGCTTCGGAATAATGAATGCTCCTAAAAAGGTATTTCCACTTTCTAGATCATCCAGTAATACTGCTCTATATCTACTTCGGATATATAATGAGTACAATATGTGCATATTTCGTAAGATAGGTATGTTTCTCTAAGTTACTTTGTATCGTTAGTTTAGTGACTACGTAAGGAAAACCTGGTTCGCAGTGCATTGTGGCATTGTTTTTAATATGGCTTCTATTTCTTCCCCTAATAAGTCCCACGATGCACTGCAACGCCAAATCGACCCAGTCTTTCTTGACGAAAATTATAACACTGAACCTGATTAAAACGAGTAGAGTTAATTTAAGGTATTGTATTAAAGTTTTATATAACCCTTCAGTTATTTGTTATCTTGTCATTTTATGAACCTAAATACATAAAAATAAAAATGTTTTTAGACTGTTCAACTGGTTTAATGCATGACTTTTTCTTTGCGTTCACCTTTAAATATGTTCAAAAAGAAATAGTGACCCCGACGTGACTCGAACACGCAACCTTCTGATCTGGAGTCAGACGCGCTACCATTGCGCCACGGAGTCACTTATCAAGACTTGATGAAATGGACATAGCAAATTCAACTTACAAAGGTAAAAATAATGGTTGAGACGTGACAGCCTAACTCATACAACCACTTTCTACCATTCCCCCATAGGGGTGAGGGTTGGGATGCAGCTTTACTCGGGCTACCTTAACTTACTGTCGGTACCAGTCCGTAATTTTATTGGCTGACAGGTGATATGCGCGCGCTTCATGGTTACCCGTCATTACATTCTAGATTTCGTTAAAGTTATACGTGCTTTTTTCATTAAAAACGATTTCATCGGTAACTGAGATAATGTTTCCTGTTGTTCTTGGTTGTCTTTATTCAAGGTCACTACCTAACTAACCAAGACAAGCAGTGACATGCGCATGCTAACAAATGACGAATAATAATACTATGGCTTCAGTCCTCAGCTCCCAGTTGTTTACGAATCTTGACAAGTATTTTATTCACGTGTAAATAATGTCAGCCCAAACGAAAATTTGGGGAAATTATTTCAATATCGTTGTGCAAACCTTTTTGAAATAGCTGCATAAAAATATCCTATTAACTCGAACTAGTAAGGCGTTTATCAAATTTAAGAGTGCATAAGGATCAAGAGCAAAGTATATTCTAGATTTAATTAAGTCAGACGTGGTTTTTAATTAAGACTGAAATAATATTAATGTTTCCTGTTTTTCCTTGATTGTTTTTTCTTTGCGAAAAGGTCACTAACTCACTCAGACAAGTTTTGACTTGGTCGGTCATAACGGGCGTGTAATCTTAGCGCCGGCAGTCTTCGGTGCTTTGCACTAACAGGCAGCCACGACAGAAGGCACAGCAATGGAATCTTTTTCCCTAGGGGAACTGAATTCTTTCTCACATACTGATGAGATTAGACCAGATTCAAATGATACTGCCTCCTGTTATGGCTGCTATCACGTGATGGTGCAAAGATTATGGAATTCCCTAATTAAATTTTGTTATTTCACTATGACGCCATATGAAAACAATCTTCAACAATTAGTTTAAGCATTCCTTTTACTTCAGGTGTAACTGTAATTGGTCAAAAAATATTAATGACCCCGACGTGATTCGAACACGCAGCCTTCTGATCTGGAGTCAGACGCGCTACCATTGCGCCACGGAGTCATATCCTTGTTTTTAACTTATTAAGAATTTAACAAGATTCTCTGATGGTGCGTAAAGAGCTAATACTGTGCGAAGTCAACAGTCCAAGGGAAGTAATCATGGACGTGTTGTTATGTGCCGTGAACGTAACGGTACTGACCTCCATGCAATTTCACTGGCTGAAAAATGATGTCGCACGTTGTGGCTAGTTGCGTTGTACCGAGTACCGAGTATAATAGAGCAGTTTTCGGAAAAGCAGAGTACCGTCAGCGTGCCGTGCCGTGACCTTCATGTTTTCTAGAAGTTTTATTGGCTGATTTCTTTCTCGTGCAATGTGATTGGTTTGACTGTGCCATGACTTTGTCTGCACCGTGTCTGCATCCATTTGATTGGATGGAGAGTAATATGATTGGGCTAGGCGTATCCCATGCCGTAAAACTACCGTGCTTATGCTGTGAGCTTTACACAGTCATACCAAAAATAATCTACACCGAGTATCGTGCCGTGCCATGCCGCGCAGCGTGCTTTGCTGCTACACATCACACGGGAGCTGCTCTATTAACACGCACTTATACGAGGATGGACCCACACAAGCAGGATGAGAAACGATCCCGTTACCCACTTCACGCTCAACCTGGGTTTGCTGCGCAAGGAAGAAGGGCCTAGATAAACAAATCAATATACCGAAATATATATACAATTTTAAAAGATCGAAAATCTAAGTATAGACAACATGATAGTGTATGACAATACATAGAGATCGTTGAAGCCAGACGTGCTTTTATTAATTGCCTAAAAATAATGTCTTTCTGTTTATCCCTGATTGTTTTTCTTTACAAAAGGTCGCCGCTTTAAATTGCAAACAAAGGGCGTCTAATCTTAGCACCACATATTTCCAAGATGGCGTCTGTTTCGTCCCCTAAACAGCCCCGGGATGCACTGCACTAGACCCAGCCTTCCTCAACTGCTTACAGCTGATTCCGCGCACCCAGCCTTCCTCAACTGCTTACAGCTGATTCCGCGCACCCAGCCTTCCTCAACTGCTTACAGCTGATTCCGCGCACGCATGATATAGACTGTTTGCTATTCCCTGGAGGCGCGTCATTGATTTGTTCACTCAGCCAGCACTCGATCAAAGCTTATCCGACGCGATCTGTAATATGATTCGCTCGTTGGTGCTAACGCTTGTGTCACGCATTCCACTAAAATATGCGTCCGCGTTGGTAGCCGTGCTACGTGTAGTTGCAGAACTTTGGACGAATAAAGGAATTAGCATTTTGTAGTGTTCAAATTATCTTCGATCAGAGTTGTAAGTAGAAAGTATTTAGTTTTTGTTTACTTTGATCTACTATTGTTAGCTAATGCTAGTTGACTATAGCACGCCTAGTTCAATCCTGACAATCAATTCCGCATGTCGTGTCATGATTAATTATTCCCCGTATTATTCGAATATTAATCCAAACCAGAGTAGGATCAGCTTTTAGCTTCGTATTTCTTAAATTTACCGTTAAGAATTCAAGTTAGTCGTTAGTTTTTAAGGTGCGTTTTATCTGTTATGATCGTCAGTTCCTTGACGGGAGGTCTCTCTAAAGTGACTTTACTTGGCCACTCAAAATAACTCCCAAACAATAGCCACACTGTTAGCAAGTGAACAATATGATATTATTCAGTCTGTATAAATTTACTCTTAAAACTTAATTCGGATTCACTTCCATGCTAATTTATATTCGAATTTACTGGTCGTCTTTTCCTTAGAGCTCTTTTATTGTTTCCTAATCTAGTACTAATCCTCATTGATAATAATTCTGTATTTTTTCTTTCCGCGATCAATCAAAATATCATAGTGTACTCTTCCAAGGCGTGCTTCTTGTAAATATTCGTGTTCTAAAAGACTACAATAAGAACTCGTTATAATGCAATTGATTTTTCTGGACAGAAATGCAAGTGTTATCTTTAACTTAATCTACATTTTCGTAATCTTAATTCTTCTGGGAGTATTTTGTTATTTTTGAATTCGCGAGACTTGCGTGACCTCAATCTTCGTTTTCAAAACATCCATGTTTATAAATCGTGTTGGAAAAAGTTAAGGTATCCGAAACCTAAAAAACTCTAAAAATCGATACTTAAAAGACAAGTTTCTCCCCCGTCTGTTGCACTATTTTCTGAGAATATTGCTTGAGTCCTTTAATGGGAAAAAATATGCGAGAATTGAATGCTCCATATTAAAATAGTCTGTCGATTTGTCTGCGGTATATAGTTTTTTACCTAATTCCTGTTTTAAGTCAAACCTCTGACGTTCCTCTCGTATTTTAGAATTCTGTTGCTCACTTTTATATAAAATGCAAATTATTTGGCTAATAAATGCATTAAAATCAATAAGAATAACATTTCTAACCCATTTAGCCAAGATTCATTCACTAGCTTATTTAGATTTGGTCCACATATTGCTAGATAACTATGGCTAGATTCAGTGGTCGGTGATTTCATAAAAAATTGCTAGACAGTGGTGATTATGAAAAGCAATTTAGTTTTTCCGTGTTGACCCATTTCCTTGCTGGGTCAAAAAATAACAAAGCTTAATGAATTTGAAAATATATAAGGGATGGACAAATAAACAAGAAAATTCACAGATAAGAATGAAAAAGAAAATAATAAGAAAGAAAATAAGGCAACTGGGAATGAGGAATATAGTACATTTTCTTTCTTCTCAATATTTTTCAGCATAATTTTTGACTCCTTTTTTAACAAAAAAATCCAAAGAAATGAAGAAAAAAAAATTACAGCTGAAGTCATTAGCAAGAAAGTAAAATTAAATGGCAGCCATTTTGAAGTAATAATTCAAATACTAGTTGCTGTATCCTATTCAGGTTTCAAAATCCTTGTGGGATATCAAATGCATTAACTACGCCTCAGCATTTGAAATTCCACTCGGATTTTGAAACCCCAACAGAATACAGTGACGAGTATTTGACACGACATCTTATACTCTTTTTGTGGTGTTTGTTTTTAGTCCAAGTATAATAGTAGGACTTTGAAATATTTTAGAGTACTAGAACTTTGAAATGAGTGTGGTTGTATTTGATGGGGGTTTCAAACTACTGCATGTGGTACAGAAAGAAACCTTGGTTGATGGAGGAGCTCATAAATATAATTAATGAGCATAAGATTGATAGATTGAACCAAAAAGACAACTCTTATCCAACATGGCATCTATGATGTCAGATATTTCACTCAACTTGAAAACTTTTCAAAAATTTGAAGAAAAGAAACAAACTCAATTCTTATAAAAGATGGTTTAAGTCACTAACAAGATTATTAAGCGAAACAGCAGACATTTAGCATGATGAATTGGTCAGACCATAAATAACTTTGATCAAACATGATGCATGTGATGTCATGAAATTTCATTGTATATATTGGTGAATATTTACCAAGTAATCTATGAACTGCATGGTTTGTTTATTCCTTGTAGACATTGATGGCATCCATCGTTCAAGAAACAACCCAGGTTGTGGTGGACGGTGCTGAGACAGAAGCAGATGGTTAGTGTACTATATAACATTAATTAGCTCAACAAACCTTAGCCTTTGTTGATACACAACTAAACTTTCCCTCCCTCAACCCACCCCCACCCCCCCCCCCTCCCCTATCCCCTCTATCTTCATGTTTAGGGGCATATTCCTTTCCATTGGTAGTTAATTGTGATGTGTATGTGTTTGTGGGGGAGGGGTGGGATAGTTTGCATGTAACCTAATCATTAGCTATGGGAGACCCGATGTCCCAAGACTCTGTTAGTTGGAGACTGCAAAGACTTGGGAAGCAAGAAAGGAGTGACCCTTTGCCGCATGATGTTAGATCCAGGACACGCCTTTGACATTAAGGCACTGGGGCAAAACTCTACCCTACCAAGATCTTTTTTCCCAATGAGCATTGCATCATTATCAGGACTCAAAATAATGCCCTGCCAATGGCCAAAATGCAGGTCAAATTAAAATGTTAAATTACTAAATGATTTTTTCCTGCTAAAAATATAAAAATACAACTGTCTAGCTATTATATTTTTTAAGCCCTGCATTATTAAATCTTTTGTTGTCACTATTTCCAGGTTACTCCTACAAGATTGACCTCTACACTGGTGACACCTTTGGAGCTGGGACTGATGCAAATGTTCTTTTGACGATATATGGAGAAGACAGCGAATCAGGACAACATGTTCTTGATAACTCTGGAAATAACTTCGAACGAGACTCGTAAGAAAAATACTTTTTTTTCAAGGCAGAATTTAGGGTTGATAAAGCAATGACTAATGACGAAAGAACACATAGAACTTCCCTTTTTCATAGATCTTTTCTGAGATATTGAATATGGTGCATTGTACATGGGCTAGCTGAGGTACAAAGATCAGTTTGTTCATTATGCCTTATTTGGTGTTGGTTGTACCCAAGCTAGACCAGAATGCTTCCTGTTGATTGAACCCAGAAAAGTACTCTTAATAGATATATCAATTGTTCTCTCAAATTCTCTAGTGTTATCAGACATGTAAAACTGCAGGGGTGGATTTAGGGGAGGGCCGAAGGGGCCGCGGCCCCCCTTTTGCTGAATAAAAAAGGGACAGAAAGCGGAGAGCAAAAAGAAAGTATAGAAAAAAATCCTAGTCAAAATTCCTCAAAATGCTGGAAAACGCATTTCTCAGGATCTCAATTTCAAAATGTTACAGGGGAGCATGCCCCTGGACCTCCCTAGTTGCTCCTGCCTGTGGCAGTCGATTAATACAGGACTGAACACCCCCCTCCCCCCCAACCCTTTCTGAAATACCTGGATCCACCCTGGATCAACTGTTCTTTTTTTAATATAGAATACAAATACCTTGAATCAACTGGAAAAAACTGTTCAATTTTTCCTTTAAATGTTTAATTGAGAGCTCACGTGCGGGACAAAATGATGTGAGCATGTTTGATACTCTGATTATACATGGTTTTTGAACAGTCAGAGTGTGTGTTACATCTAAATTGTTTTAAACGGATATTCATTATTCTATGTCATTGTATTCTTAGAAAAGACCATTTCAAGATCGTTAATAAAACCTATCTCGGTCAGATTAAAAAGATCACTATTGGCCACGATAGCTCAGGGGCTGCACCAGGATGGTTCTTGAATAAGGTAAGAAAATAAAACATGTTACAAGTATCAACGAATAAACCATCATCACCACCATCATCATTGTGATCATCACCATCATTGTCATCATCATCATCACCATCATCATCATTTACCATCATCATCACCACTATCATCATCATCACTGATTGTCATCATCATCATCACCCACCATCATCACTGATTATCATCATCATCATCATCACTGATCATCATCATCACCACTATCATCATCATCATCACTGATCATCATCGTCACCATCATCATCATCACTGATCATCCGTCATCATCACCACCATCATCATCATCACCACTGAACATTATCATCATCATCACCATCATCATCATTATGATCACTATCATTACCATCATCACCCTCTATCATCATTAAGGGAATCAAGGGGGTGTAGTAGTAGTACACTCACTTCAACTCTGGCGTTTCTGGTTCCATTCCCAGACTCGGTATCACATGCGAGTAGAGCTTGTTTGTTAAAATTCTCTTTCTTGCTACCCAGGGTTTTCTTTGGGTTCTCCAATATTTCATCCCTTTGATTAATTTGCATGGTAATGCAAACAGCGGTAAAGAATCTGATGATTATTAAAACCAATTACTCAGTTGCTGTATTTTGTTATGAAAACGGGCTCAACGCAATCACATACACAAGGTGACAGGAATCTTTTTTTTTCATGTTTTTGTGTTTGTCCTTGTGTTTATGCTTGCGTTGTTAATCGAAAACCAAGGGACTGAGTTCTCATTTCTGTCCCATTTAGGTAACAGTGGAAGACGTCAAGAGCCGTGAGGTGTTTGAGTTCCCCTGTGAACGCTGGTTTTCTACAGACGAGGATGACGGGCTCACATCACGTGAACTGACATGGACCAATATGACTGTCAAGGAGAAGGAAGAGGGCGAGAGTAAGTCTAGGAATAGACCTTTATCTTTATCATCATCATTGTTATCATCGCCATCACCATTATCATCAGTATCATCATCAAAATCTTTATCGGCTCAAACATCTTTTATCGTCAGCATCGTCTTATTATCATCATCTCCAACATCATCATATCTACCATCATCAATACCACCACCACCACTATCATCATATCATCACCACAGCCATCATTATTTCATCATCATAAAATATTATTAGATAAAGTTGTGTTACAAGTTGATTAACTAATGAGTTACTAAGTTAATTGATAAAGTTATGTTACAAGTTCTTTTCAAATGGAGAGTTCAGCTTAGACAAATCAAAAATAGAACGTGTTTAATGTTTGGTTTACCTGTTTGCAGGTTATCCATACACTATCAACATCTACACTGGAAACGAGTGGGGGGCTGGGACCGATGCTAACGTCCATGTTACCGTATATGGTACTAAGGGGGAGTCCGGGGAACAAAAGTTCGAAAACAAAGGAACAGAAACATTTGAAGGTGGAATGTAAGTATTACTCCTAGTGTCAAACGGTTCTTACAAATTTATAATATACAGTCATGTGTTGCCCCGCAACCGTTCTTAGTGTCGTCACGTGCAACGCTCACTCCCTATAGCTTAGTGTGGTGTGTGCCTTGCCTGACGACATTACTTTTAAAAAAACACGTACCAGTGTTATTGACGTTGGCGTTTTTAAAAGCCTACATTTTCGCCATCCACACTAATACGATATACCTTCGCTGAGCGTTTTCGATCGCTTTAGTGCGGACACAAGGCCAAAACGCATCTTTAAGAATGCTTGAGTTTTTTAAAGCTATTTTAGTGTGGTCGAGGGCCTCTAGTCACGTGATTAGGTTTCTTTAACGATTCCATTAACTCTTCCAGGAAGAACACATATAAGATCGAGACTAACGAACCTTTGGGGACCCTGTACAAGGTTCGTGTTGGTCACGACAACACAGGCTGGGGACCAGGATGGTTCCTGGACAAGGTATCGAAATTATAAACTTAAAATAACAAGATAAAGCGTCCTTGCTTTACGGGGCTATGACTTATTTAGCAAGTGCTTATCAAACCTGTGGCCCTCATTCTATGATAGGATTGAAAATAAGGAATTGATTTTCGTGGAGGGAATTAAAAACCGGAGAACCCGGAGAAAAACCCTCGAAGCACAGGAAAGAAACAACATACAACAGACACCGTCGAATCAATATTTAGCAATTATTCGCTGTGAGTATCGGGGAATAATAAACAAAACGAAGTTGAGGTTATTGTTCTCGATATTAACTGAGCGTGAGGTGAATAATCGTTTTAGTATGAATGCACAGGTGGTTCTTTCAAAAAAAGGGAAAAAAGATGATAAAAGACACATTTAAAACAACAAAGCGGCTGGCCGCCATTTTGGATTATCGCTGGAGGTAATTATCGTGTGATAATCTGAGTTTCTCGACCAATCAGCGCGCGACTAGATTTTCAATAATCACCTGTGTATTCATACTAAAAAAGACATAAACTCTACTCACATCTGATGCCTGAAATCCAGAAATAAAACCCGAGACCTCAGAGGTGCCCCGGGGGGAGAGGGGGGTGGGGGTGCACTATCACTATGCTATCCTTGATTCACTGATACCAAATCCTTCCTTAGGATCTCAAAACTTACTTGTCGTTTCCCTTAGTTTCTCATACACAGTGTATTTATTCTACTTTAGATCGAAGTAGAGGATGACAGCACGGGAGAAGTCGTTGGGTTTGCCTGTGGTAAATGGTTGGCTACCGACAGTGAAGATGGTCTGATAAGACGAGATCTGATGAGAGAAGGATACGTTGAAGAAGTTGATTCACCTCATGAAAGTAAGTAATTGATGCGTACACAGTGATCTGAACTAGGATTTTCAAAGGGGGCACAACCATTGATTACTTAAGGTAAAAGACAATGTCTTCCCTCTTGGATACAACTTACAGCACAACTATTCCCTGCTAGCCGAGAGAATTTTGCCATTGCCTTGCGATCCAAGATGGCCGCCGTATCGTCGAATTTTAGTCCATATTGATATTACAAATCACGTTTCTTCAATTTCTCTATTTCCAGATGTTACCTACACAGTAAATATCCTGACTGGAAATGAGTGGGGAGCTGGTACCGACTCTAATATCTATTTTACTTTATATGGATCTGCTGGGGAGTCTGAACAACAGACAATTGAAAACGAGGGCTCGACTACCTTTGAATGTGGAATGTATGTGATTAACATTGATATCTGTTTTATGGGTCTTTCGTTGTGCTTAAGTACTCTGAGCAGTTTTTGAGCAGTTTTTGTATACAAGTGGGAAAAGACACGGCAAATTCGGATTTGTACTTAAAGCTGTTCCGTATCTTAGCGTAGATAGACGTACTTAGTACGCATGAAACACTATAATTATTGCTTATGATTTAATATCACAGGACAGACACGTACAAGTTTGACTGTCCATATCTGGGTACGCTGACCAAGATTCGTATCGGCCATGATAACACTGGATGGGGGCCAGCCTGGTACCTCGACAAGGTATTCCACATTATTTCCCTAAATAGTTTATCTATGTCTATATATTTGAAAGTACATCTGCAGAGAAGGTACTCAGTAAACTCTTAGCTTGGGCGCCAGTAATGTTTGCCACGTGTCATTCTCTACATTATCATTTCTTTGTTTAACGATTGCGCGGTCACCAGAGGGCGCATGAATATAGATACAATCAGAGCAAATAATCGTATTCTCAAGGAAATAACACGTGGTCTGAAATAGTAATTGGTGCTAATTAACCGAACGAAAGACGGTGTGCAAGAGATTCTGGTAGTAGTAGTAAAGACACTTGATGCAATTGACCTATTGTCGCTTGATTCTAGGTGTCCGTTGAGGATTCAAAGAATGAAGAAAGTGTTGTGTTTCCATGTAGCCGATGGCTTGCAACCAATGCTGATGATGGCATGATAGAAAGAGAACTGATGAGAGAAGGAATGTTTGGAGACAACATTATCATTGAAGGCTGTAGGTTCTTTCTTTCTTTATCATCATAATCATCATCATCATCATAACCATCATCATCATTATCCTCTCACTCATCCCCATACCTATCATCATCATTATTATCATTGTTTCTTTCTTTCTTTATCATTATCATAATCATCATCTCATCATCATATCAAGCCACTTGAAAGCATGTTTCATCATATGTATAAAAAATCATCTCGAAGTTGGTTAAAACAGCTTGGCTCCGCCTCATTTTTTCAACTCACTTCTTGGTGTTTGGAACTGCATCGAATAAAACACTCTTTCATGTGTTTGAAATAGAGCGCATGCAGTAAGACCATGAAATAAAAACAAAGTTGATTCTGAGAAATAGGGACTTTGCACCATCACGTGATGGCAGCCATGACAGGAGGCATAACAATAGATTAGACCAGAATCAATTGTTCCTGCCCCCTATCATGGCTGCCATCACGTGATGGTGCAAAGCCTCTGTAGTACTATTTAGTGACTAAAAGTTGATATAACTCAACCAGAACATTCCTTATACAAAGACACAAATGGTCTCTTGTGTAATGAATATTCTGGTTGAGTGATAGAAACTAAATGACTACTATGTGCTATTTCAACATTGTTTTTATGTCATGGTTTTGCCTCATGCGCTCTATTACATAGAAACATTCTTTAAATTTTTTGTTTTCGTCGTGCAGTGACTGAAGGTTTGAAGGGCGAACCCCTGGGAATGGAATCCAGTGAAATCAAAGATGAAAAGATCACCGCCTCGTCCTTCGCTGAGAACACTCCACCCTCTAGTGCAAGGCTCAACAACACTGCGGGCTGGTGTGCAAAGGAGGCGGAAGGGAGCTGGTTACAAGTGGACTTGGAGGACCTTCATTGTGTCACTTCTATAGCAACACAAGGAAACCCTGGTGGTAATCAGGATTATGTGAAGAAATACAAAATACAGTACTCACAGGATGGGGACAAGTGGACAACTCATGAGGAGAATGGTAACCAGGTGGGGATAGCTGGATAAATGCTATTTTTTTTCTGTGGATACCTTGTGTGTCGGAAAAAAATGTCTTGTTTTTCCCTGTCGATATGTTTCCTTCCTTTTTTATCTTCTTCCTTTTTTACAGATCTCGCCATCTGTCTCTTTATTTCTTTCTCTCTTTTATTAACATCCATTTTTCATTCATGCATTCATTCTTTCTAAGATATTCGAAGCTAACGAGGACAACACCAGCGTCAAGACCAATGACCTTCAGAAAGTCATCGTAGCGAGGTACATTCGTATCTGTCCAGTTGAATGGTACTGTTGGCCCTGTCTCAGGATAGAGGTGTATGGCGCTCCTCTCAAAGAAGGTGATATCATTATTCCTTTCTTTCTTTACTCTAAAGTCTCATTTTCCTCGTTAAGAAATATTCATACAGGTCTGAAGTTTCAGGACGTAAAGTAAACGAATGGCCATCGAGTTTGTTTAGTCAAGTTCTCCTCGACTATGGAGCTCTTTATTTTGGGCGTTATGTTTCTTCGATTTCGGACTACGTGAAATTCTCTTGAAATAAGATTATTTGCTTGAGTTGTATTTATATTCAAGTGTCTTGTCATGCGCCACCGTTAAATAAAGAAATGATACTCTAGGGAATGACACTTGCAGTGGAATTTACTGTTGCATTCTGGTTCCCTGTTGAATAAGGCTGCTGTTGCATTCTGGTCCTTCGTTGCAGTAGGCACGTGGTCTGAATTGAGAAAACATTACGCCCAAGCTAAACAGGAGATATCCCTTTCTCCAAATCATTAGGAAATTAGTAAAATTAAAATGAAGACTTTGTTTCTTGTTATAGGAGGTACTGAAGTTAGAACAGTCTCATACGTTACTGGTAAGCAACAATAGGCCATTTGCATTATGGCGTCATTTACTACCACTACCAGACTCCATTGCACACTGTCTTTTGTTCTGTTAATTAGCACCAATTGTCTTACTATTCCCATGATGAACTAAAAAATTTGAATAAGAAAGAAAATTCACGAAGCATTTTGGTAGTGGTAGTAAAATGACGCCATAATGCAAATGGCCTATTACATGTACTGAACCATTTGACTCCAATAAAAACCCGCTATTCTCTAGACTCGACACGCCAAATTCCTTTTTAGTATTTCTTTTTTGAACTTTGTATTCCATTGAATTTTGAATTGGCATATACTTCGTTTGATTTAATGGAGTATTTTTGTGTAGAGTTCGTAGTTTTTAACTTGTTGGACAATTATTTTATTACTGATATAGGACTCAAAGAAACTGGTACAAATTCTACCAATTGATGAATCATTAATATTTCCCCTATTTGGCTATTAAACATTTGCTTCTCAAGCATTTGATTATGAAATTTATAGATTGATCCTTGACTATATGTAATGGACATAGACCCCTTGCATGTCACGTCAAAGCAGCTCGATCTGGGGGATAAAACAAAAAGAATTCCAATCTCCTGAGAATTGAAACCAATTGTTTTGTCCCCCAGATTGAGCTGCATTCCAAAGGATGCAAGGGGTCTATCTATAGTCAACTATCTTAGTAATATTTGAAAGAAATACCTCTTGTTGCTTATATCTAATGAATAGAATTTTCAACTAAAATGAAATTGATATTCTATATTTTTGAAATGTTTGCTTTCTTAGAGCAAGTGGTTGTAACAACTGATGATAAAGTAGAAAGTGTCTCCGAGGATAAAGAAGAACAGCACAAAGCAGAAGATGCAGTGAAGTTCATTTTGAGCCAGACAGGCGACAAGAGAAAAGACATCGAAGAACAGAAGAAACAAATCGATGACGAGATGAAGAAACTTGAGGAAGAACGTAAAGAAAGAGAAAAACGCAAAGAGGAAGAAAGGAAACGAATGGAAGAAGAAGAAGCAAGAAAAGAAGGAGAAGAACTGAAGAAAAGAGAAGAAGAAGAGAAGAGAAAGGAGCTCGAGGAAGAAGAAAGAAGAAAAAAGGTTGAGCTTGAAGTGAAGAAGATTGAAGAAGAACACCAGCAGAGGCTTGATGATCTTGAGAAGAAGATGAAAGAGGATGAAGATAAGAAAAAAGCGGAATTTGAGGAAGGAAGAAAATGGATGAAGAAGAATTAAAACGAGTAGACGATGAAATAAAAAAAGATGAGGAGATGATTAAGCAGCACGAAGAAACTAGAGTAAGATATGAAGAGAAATTAAAAGAATTGCAGTCAGCAGGAATCATAAAAACTGAAACGAAGACAGATGCCATCCCAGGGGACGATGGCGTCGAAACAGTTACTATCACTCAACAGATTATAGTGGAATCAAGCGTAGATGATGACAAGAAAGACGAAGGTGACGAAGAACTAATTTGAAGAGAAAAAGGAGAGGAAAGAACAAGGAAGAGAAGAAAAACTAAGAAGGATGAGGGAAGAAGAAGATAAACGACAACAAGAAGAGAAGGATTTCAATGCAATTATGCTCCAAATGAGAATCAAAGCTGAAGGAGATGATGCTACAAAAAAAGAAAGGAAGAAGAAGAGGAAAGGAAGAAAAAAGAAGAAGCAAGGAAGATAAAAGAGAGAGAAGAGAAGCAGCGACAGGAAGGCGCTGAAGAAAAAGAAGAAGAAAGAAGAAGAGAAGGCAAAACGACGAGCAGAGAGAGAGAAAAAGAGAATCCTTCTCGAGACGAAAAAGGTTTCTTCTACTGATTCCCTGTCTTCCCTCTCCTCAACATCTTCATCCTCATCATCTGATGAAGGTGAGTTTCCTAATCTAGCAATATTCCTCCTTTTCCTTTCAAAAATTCTTACTAATGATTTCCCATATTCATCCTCTTAGCCGCTTCCTATTTTTTTTCCGGCGGTCTATTGATTGTCATGTGTAATTTTAGAGGAAGACGATCAACTGGCGTCGAAGGTCGAAACAAAGGGCTTCAGAGCACCTATTGCGTCGACGGATGAATATAATGAGATGTTACCAAAGTAGTAACATATCGCACCCAAACCACTACAACCACTCGCATTGTGAGCTGGCCTGGGACCTACTTCTTTAAGCCGATAGAGCCTGGTGCGAGACAACAGACTCTGCCGAGGACGTTGGGTTGTTATTTGGTGTTGAGAATATCAATTCTTATCCTGGTATGGCCTGCTGCGATCATTTGAAGGCTATTGATCCTGCTGTCAAAACAGCTCAAGGTAAAAGATACGCATCGCTCTTCCTTTTAATATACTCCAGTTTCGAGTTGCTAATCGATGACTCCTGTACACTGTAAAAACTGCCTGGTTGAAATAACCAAAAACATAGGTTCAATTTTTGCAACTGAGACCCCAGTTTTTAAAATGTTTGAATATTGGTTGTTATGAACGATTTACTTTGGCTTACGACAACCATAATATTGGTTATTATAAACAATTTAATTGGGATTATCACAACCCATATATATTGGTTATTATTGCTGGGTTTTACTACTGACGCCATTCCTGTCTCGTGCACAACGTTTATCAGCTGAAATCACAACTTTTCAATAGAAATCTTTTGACCGACAGCACATAGTGGTCAGTGTTTGACCACCATGTGGAGCAGATAATGAAATTCAAATACTTTCACTCAGCTGAATGAAACCCAGCAATAACTAATAATAAGGTCAAGTCAATGCAACTGAGACGACCAGTTTTTTTTATTACTTCCTGTCATTTAACCATTATATTATGGTTAAAATTTCATTGCTAAGTCTAGCTACGATTTTAAATTGGGTAGAAAACAATAACGAGAGCGAAACGCGCAATTTCAACATTTTGTAAAAAATTCAAAAAAAGTTCTTCGTTTTCTCTTTCAACTTTCATTTTCAACTTTGGACAGCTGAATACAGTATATGAATAATCTTACACTAACTTACAAAATTTCTGCGCGCTGATTGGTTATTTTTTTATCATCAATAAGAGGACAGACAGGATAAAGCTGACGTCAACGGGCGCGCCGCTCTTTCCCTTGTTTTTTTTTTTATCACATATAAAATGAGAAGTTTTCGTTTTTGTTTTGTAAAAAGCAAATAGACCATTTTTTATGTGTCTGCCACTTCTTGACGATAAATTTCGTCAACACATTGTCAAGCAGTAGCGGAATCCAAGGCCTAGCCTG
>WHPX01001077.1:0-50169 GCA_011057435.1 Actinia equina | reverse complement strand
TGTCTTGGATAACAAGATGGCACTGACTACGGGGTCCCTGTTAGGGCCAATGCCTCCTGATATTTTTGAATTTTGTATGGTTGTTTTTTTTATTTTCGTGGTTGTCCTTTTCTTCTCTCTTTTTGTGGGTGCTGTTTTCCGTCTCCCGCTTCTAAATGTAAAATAGCTTGTATCTAATGAACAATTAAATTCCAAACCCGAGATATCGGACTATAATTCGAATTATAGACTTATATAACCTCTTGAGATTATCGATTTTTATAAACCGAGATATCGAATTTTATAGCCCATCGTGTTTTGTCGATGATGCGCCCACATAATAATCTTTGTACACTAGTGGCGTTACAAGCGTGGTCTTCAATGTGATGGGGCTGTTTGGTGGGTGGAAAAAAAAAAAAAGGGAAAAATAAAACGGATGTCCCAAATTGGGAATTTTATTTTGGGTTGGGAATTTTCCTGAATTTCACCCGAATAATTCCTTACCCCAATCCTCAGAGAAAAACGAAAATTTGGGAAACGGGTGTTTGCGGCACTGATTCCCAATGTAGTTTGTTGAGAACGTTTGTTTTTATTGGGATTAGAAGAGAAGAAAATTACAACAATATCCAACGTTGGTGTTCTTTCTATGTTCGAATTGGAATCAGGAAATCCCAAAAATTACCAATTTGGGAATCCGGTGGTGTTTTTCCCCCGGTGCGAGTACGGGGTGTGTGTGAGATGGTGAGCATAGTTAGCTGTAACCAAGCCTAGAGTGACTTCCCCGTCTCCGTATAACCCTGAAAATATAGGTATCGGATCATTCTAAGTCCACTAAGGCAAGAATAAAGAATATAAGATGGTGGGCTCCACTAATCAACCAAGGCAAGGCAACACCAACAAAAAAAGACAATTATAAAATACGGCTTTTCATTTGTTCCTTTCCAAACACACGAAGACGCTGGTCCGCGACACGGTTCAAAGACCATTGTTGGCTCATCAATCGACAAACCACGTGGGATATTAAAAAGTCGATCGCTTATTTTTTTTTTCCCCCTCGGGTTTTTTGAAGCTTTGTTTTGGCTGCACGGTTTTTAAATTTAAATCCATCGGTTTTTTGTAAATTGTTTCCTCTAACAGTTAAATTAGCAAAAGTAATCAAGTTGTTGGGTGCTTTGAAAATTAACTGCTCTGAAACAAACCTGCTTCCACATGCGGAATTTTCTTTCGTAATTTACCCGGAAGGAAAAAGAAAATTCGGGGGACGGATATGGGTGACCGCAGGCTAACGTGAGAAAACCACGAATCCCACGCCCAGCATCCACCGGCGTTTCAGCATTGTGTTACGGCATTTTGTTGCACTAGGAGAGTGGAAGATTTCGTTTCCGGAAAAAGTTGGGATGTGTGTGGGAAACGTAGTGCCCATTTGGAAAAGTTCTTTTAAAAAATAAGTTTGTGAAAAGGAAAAAAACTCGCAAAAATCTCCAAGTAGTAAATAAACAAAACAGAATACTTTACAAAAGGTGTTTAAAAGTGAAATGTGGGGCGAGGCGGAAACGAATGAATGTGTGAATTTCTTTTGTGTTGAATGATAAAAACGTGGTCACCGTTTGCGTTTGCGGGGAAGGAGGAAAAAAAAAAAAATGGGAAATCTTAATGTAATCTCTGCCCTACTAATATTGCAGGTTAGGTACGTATGCAACGTGTAGGGGCTTTAGACTTCTCACAGATAGGAGTGGCACTCTACCGATTAAATTTTATTATAACATAACTAAGGATATACGCGCGATCTGATTGGTTCACCACTATGAAAGAAAAAATGTTATGGAATGGGCGCACCTGGGACGGCAGTGAGTGAACATTCGGTTTGAGTTGTGTGTTTGAAAAGTATTGCCAAGCATTCAAGAAGCATTCAGATTAAAACTAAAAAAAAAATAGCTACCAAGGTCTACCTTTCGTACATTTAAAGGGGTTTTTTTAATATTTTTAAAAATAACTATTGATTTACCTTCTAAAAAAGGGTTATAGCGTATTTGTTGAGATCCAAAAGAGATTAATAGCTAAAAAATAGTGTGAGCTGCCGTCCGGTTTGGTTTCTACTGAAACAGTAATGTGAACAAGGTTACATTCTACACCGTGAAAAGATGAAAAGCTTCCGACGTTTCGGACGCTAATAGTCCTTCGTACGGAGAAAGGTATAAAGAGATTAAAAAAAGTAGGGATTAAGTTTGAGATCAAGTTGTGTTGCTGAGAGTGTTTGAGACAAGTTTGGCTTACTAAAAAACTCGCCTTCCAACGGCCAGCTTACTAAGCGAACTCAAAAAGTCTTGCAGTTGAGAAGTCAATAGTTCAGTTTTCTCGCTCAATCCGCCGTACAGGTCACCACAGCAGTCCAGCCAAACACCACGATGCTTACTGGAGTCCAAGTAAAGACATGATGCACTTCTTCGGACTCAGTTTTCGAAAACATCACAGGTACAAAATGTTTAGATAGTTGTGATGCAGCCAAGCGTCAACGAAATCGCTAAATCGACTTCTCAGTCAAATTAACCTTTAAACTTCTTCTCGTGAATGAACTATTTAAAGAATAAATTTAGGAACTGCTTCCCTGGAGTCCAAGTAAAGCCACTGATGCATTTTTTCGAATCAGTTTTCGAAACATCACAGTACAAAATGTTCAGATAGTTTGTGATGCAGCCAAGCGTCAACGAAATCGCTAACTCGACTTCTCAGTCAAATTAACTTTTAAAACTTTCTTGTGAATGAAAACCTTTACATGTAAATATACTGCATTATTTCAAAAGACAGGTTTACTGCTATTTTCAGTTGGCTGGCCGCTGGCCGAATTTTACTTGATCGAGACAAGTCGAAATCATTAAAACCCTTTTCTTGTAAATGAAATTTTTTAAGAATACATTTAGAAACTGCTTCCCTGCTGGAGTCCAAGTAAAGCCACGGATGCATTCTTTCGACTCAGTTTTCGAAAAATTTACCGTTCAAAATATTCAGATAATTTGTGATGCAGCCAAGCTCAAACGAAGATCGCTAAATCGACTTCTCCTCAGTCAAATTAACTTTAAAACTTTCTTGTGAATGAAAACGTTTACATGTAAATATACTTCATTATTCAAAAGACAGGTTTACTGCTATTTTCAGTTGAGCTGGCCGCCGGCCGCCGAATTTTACTTGATCGAGGACAGTTCGAAGTCAATTAAATCAGACGCCCCTAAACAGTGTTTTTTGATAGGTGACAAGTTTGTTCTTTGGGCATGTGAACTTGTTAGACTTGGCCGTGTGAACTTATTTTTCTAGACGTGCGAACTTGCCTTGTTATCAAGCTCTAAGCAATGATTTGAGAGGACAATCATCGATGAAATTGCTAAATGTGGAGCAATATCACAACTGGATATTTTCCAGGTGCCATAACAAAGATAGCGGATAAATTTCGCATTTCACGAAGTAGTCGCACGAATATTCCACTTTAATTGATAATTCAAATTCAGAAGTTCGTGTGCAAAATGGAATGCTTTAAGGCGCTAAACATTGCTTTTGAAGCATGACAAGTCATATACTTCATGCGTCTCAAACGTTATGCTTGGTTATTATAGGGGCGTGCAACAGTCAACGTCATTCCAACAGTCGAACCAATCAAAAACCGGCCTTGGAGATAGGATAATCACTGAGTTAGCGGTTGAGTTGAGTTTGAGTTGAATTTCCTAAATGATCTTGTCACATGTTTTTTTTTTTGTATCTTGTTTATTTGTCCTTTTTGTCTTTATTTACTTTGCTATTTTTAACAAATTTAGTCGCTTACTGCTTCAAGTTAATTTTTCTCTAGTTCGAAATGAAGTGAAACCACTTCCGGCAGCCCGAAGTAACTCACCCATATTATGATAAAGCAAAAAGCAATACTTCGTGTTTATCAACAAACCTCATTCTGACGATGATACACATTAAGAGGAAATGTTTTTCATAATTAGCAAAGATGGCAAAAAGCGCTAAAAAACTAGACGTTCGTATGAGTTTTCTGTCATTTAACAGTTCTTTAATATTTTGGCATTTGAAAACAGCCATTTTAGTTCAACCATTCACCAATGCCAAAATTTTGCGTTGTTTACGTTTGAAACGCAACAGAAATCAACACGTTTGGGCAGTAAACCATCAAGTAGGCACATGATCGGCTGTTTTCACTCGGTTCAGTTCATTTTTACAGTTGCAAAAACTGGATACTTAAAAAATCAATATGGCAGAAGTTACGCTATGGAAAGCCAACTAGGCCTGTGACAGTTTAAAGTGTTTAATAATCGACAAAGTACTCCTAGAAGGCGGCGATTGAAGCCTTCAACGATAGCAAAACCGGATTGGTTTACTGCCCAAAGTTGTGTTTATAGTAGCTCGTTTTCGATCTTTGGTTCTCTTTCTAGCTCATTGTAGGTCATTGAATATCATTTGGTAGCTCATTGTAGGTCATTGTAGCTCATTGTAGGTCATTGTAGTTCATTGTAGCTCAATGTAGCTCATTGTAGCTCATTGCGCCTTTTAGTAAATGCACTTGTCAATGTCTTGCCCCAGGCATACCTGGGGGATTTGATGCCAAAACTTGGTGTCCATGCTTGGAACTTAAGGTGGCTCGACCCCCTCACGCTTGCATGACCGCTACCTTCCACTTTTGGAACGCTAGTGCATAAACGTCTTTTATCCTATTGCAAATCTTTTTTGCACATAAGTCACATAAAGATTGAATTAATGTTTGATGCAGTTTTTTATGAGATCAGACGTCATAACACGTGATTATGATGAAATATTTGATTTCGTTTAGAAATAATTTTAGCCTTGCAGAGCGTTCAACACTAAAATGCTTCGTACCACATAATTATATACTGGATGCCTCCATTTGTGGGGATTTTGGAAAAAATCTATCTAGCTAATTATGAGATATTTGAGATTATTTAAATATAGTGCATAATCTACTTCAAAACTAAACAATGGATTTCATACGGCCGAAATTAATATTTCAGAGCTATATATTCACAAAAGTCATTGCTCATTTAGTTTTACTCTGTATCTAGTTTTAAAAGGAACATTTTGAAGGTAATCGACTTATGCGATTTTGTGGAAACGTATAGTGCAGAAGACGGGGTAAACATTTGATGCGCACTTTTCATCGCAGTTTTCTAGTCAATCTTACTAGATCTTCCATTATTCTAAAATTCGCTGATCATTTCTCTCAAAATTACGTCAGTATACAAATTTGAACTTAAACTAATATTACACAAAATTGCAAGACTATTGAACTCATTTAAAGCGATCTAAAGCGAACGAGAAATACAGAAACCATTGATCGTTTCCCAACGATTTGATGCTCTGGGAATTCTATTGTTTGCTAATGATCATAACACCAAATTCTTTCGCACCATGCACGGTCTGATCTCGCTTGGCTGCTTTCCGATTTACTCCTAATCTAATAATCTAATATCTAGGTGTGTAATTATAGTTTTGAAAATCTTTTTTTGGTCGCTAAACACTTTCATCATGAAATTGTTTTACTTTGGAGTTCTCAATCTAAAAATCATCTTATTACTTACCAAATATTTCAGAAATTCCTTTCTGCTGTTAAGTAAAAAGTCATAATAACTTCACTTCAAACCCTTCAACCCTGGAACTATAAAGCTTATAAATATCATCGAGTTTTTCTCTGTGTTTTTTGCTTGCATGGCAGGAAGCAGCATGTTTAGCTTGACGTGCGAACGCGCCGAAGACAGAGTTTTGTCACGCCCTTTTGATTGCTGTGTAACGCTTGTCACGCATTCGGCATAAGATTTATCCCTAATAATGTTCTTTAAAAATTCGTATTTCTTAAAAAACGCCTGGATACCCCTATTTTTTCTTCGTTTAAATGATAGAGTAAATGCTAAATTAGCCTCGTGAAATAAAATTTATAAAAAATAATTGGTTTTGAAAAGAATATGGACACAATCTTTATGTACCTACTGATCGAAATAGGGAGCACGAAGCTAAAAGATTATATATATATAGCCAACTAATAAAGTCATGGTAGAATTGGGTATATTTTAGTAAAGAAAACAAAGTGTCAGTCATTTAGGACGATTTAAATTAGAAATTTCTCAAAATCTTTGAGAAAAATTTTTTTTCCTGGTGTTAGTAAAATCATGACGTCATCACTTTTAAACGATTTTTAAGCCTTATTATTTTTTTAAAATGCATGGTGACCCCTACTTTTCTAACCAGAATTTGACAACCCTTTGATAGGTTAAAATAATTCACATAGTCATTTAAAAAAGTAATTGATTCTCAATTAGTAGGCACCGTCCTTAATTGTCAAATTCCCTGCCCTAGGTACGGTTACTAATGTCAAATACCCCTTCCCCAGGGGTTGAAATGATGCTACGTTGAAATTCCTCCAACGGATTGTTCAGCGAATGTTTACCAACATTTTTCACTCCCGTACGAATTATTTGCGGTTGTTATTCGTACGTGAGTGAGAAATATGGTAAATTCTATTGCGTGACATTTCCCGCCATGACACTGACCCTCGGACTAACGAAAAAAATTATAGTGAGTTGTTCGCTACTGAATACAGACTCGTCAAATAAGTTTGAATCAAATAACATCGCTGACATTAATCGCCTAGCAGGTGGTTCGATTGGGGTCCCTTTGCATTCAAAATGGCGCCACAACAACAGGAGTTGAAGTATTTCAATATAGTTTATAATTTGTGGCTTTTGGTACATGGAAAGTTTACACTGTTCTTCCCACTGAGATTCAAAGTAATCTCTAATTTTCTAACACATGGAGCTACACAGTTTTTATCCAATTTCGTGAGTAAGCTTACAGTTAAACATGGGATCGCAAAGCCTCGGGTTACAGTCTGTCGTTTCGCATTTTACACGTCTGTAAAATGCGAAATGACGGTTTCGCATTTTAAAGATCTGTAAAATGCGAAATCCTCGTTTTGCATTTTATTGTTTCGTTTCGTTTCGTTTCGTTTCGTGGTTTATGGTAAGCCCCCGAACTGGGATTTGCGTGTCTTCTGGGTAGATAGGTAGATAGATAAAACTTTATTTGCCACGGTATATCATCAGGATTTACAAAATGTTTAAAATAATCAACTAATCTACACTAAGTTTAATCTAATATAATAAAATAAAATAAAAAACCTGCTTTCCATGAATGCCGTGCTTTACTATAAATAATAGGTTTCTAATAGTCAATGAATTTTTAATTTTCAAGATGGCGGCCAGCTAGTTCCAGGCTTTTGCGCGGCCTTGTCAAACATCCCCCACCACGGACACTCATGCTATGTCAAATATCGTGAAATTCCCAACCCCAGGGAAAGGAAAAAATGTTAATTCCCCAGGTATGCATGGGGTCCCCTCTTTGGGGCAAGACATTGACAAGTGCATTAAGTACGGACTACAGACTGCAGACCGGATCAAAACAAAAAATCCAAATACATGAAATAACTATTTGAGCAGCAGTAAGGGGGACTCGCGGTCACCATTCGGAATCGCCCGGG
Source organism: Actinia equina (assembly GCA_011057435.1). Classification (NCBI taxonomy): domain Eukaryota; kingdom Metazoa; phylum Cnidaria; class Anthozoa; order Actiniaria; family Actiniidae; genus Actinia; species Actinia equina. Next base: position 42,656 of record WHPX01001077.1, on the reverse strand, counting down.
AATTACCCGTGTTTACGCACTAGCGTCCCCCGCGGGAATTACCCGTGTTCTGTTATATGTTGCGCGAATGTTAGGAATATTTGTCTTATATATGCATGAATGTAAAAAGTTCACCAATGACTTCTGTATAATTTGCCTAAGATCCAAAGTTAACATATCCAAGCCTCGGGGTTTCTGGTGTTGTGGTAAGAAAATGCAAATAGAAGACGACACGTCAGCGCAGTGTTACGAGTGTGGTAAGAATATTCGCAATGCCGTACCAAATGCTACCAGAGAGCAATATTACGCCAATGGAGGTCGTAAGAAGACCCCATACAAAAGAATAAAATACTTTAGGGACTGGATGAGTCATATCCAAGGTTATCGACCGGTATATTTAGACAATGAAGTAAAAAAGAAAATCATAGACCACTTAGAAGAGCCAACCCCACAAAGTCTACGGAAGACATTGAAAAAATTAAAGCTAGGGAAATATTACAAAGCTATTCCCTATCTTTTGTCTGAAATTACCGGTAAGTCTATTCCCGAGGTTTCTGATATGGCAAGAGCCGAGTGGATGTTTTGTCGGCTGGATAAGGATATTCCTTATTACCCTGACGTAATTTACGAAATATTTTACAAAATAGACCCCAACCACCCCCTGTTAGGATGGATTCCGAGAAAATAAAAATGCAAAACTGGCGTTTATTTTGCCAGAAACCCCACTGGGGAACGCATCGCGCAGAACACCAAGCTATCCCCAGTGGGGTTTTTTGCATTTTGGGCTTACGGGGCTTATTTCATCCCGCGCCAGAGGCCCTCTAGTACATACACATATATCTTTCTTACGACCCACCAGAGGGTGAACTCCGGACAGCGTCCCGAGACACCCCCTGACTTTTCCAATCGCGAAACCCCCCATCGCGGGGTTGAATCGCACTTTCCACCCCTCCCCCCACGGTTGCTGTGAGTGGGGGAGGCTTTTTTTTTCACTCACAGCAACCGGTCCAAATGCGTCTACAGCGAGGCTTGAACTCGGGACTTTAGGCCTCCCCAGCTCCAAAGTCCACGATCACAAGCGAACGCCAGACACATCTGGACGCTTATGTATGTGAAAATTATTATATTTAATCTGCATATTTTCTAGACTGACGTTCGATATGTAAATAGAATCCCGTCACGCTCTTTTCGAAGCAGATGTTCAATGAGCGAGCTTTCTTCGAAGCTCTTCTTTTGCCTCCTGGTAGATCTTTTTGCGAGATTCCTCGGAAAGATCTTTTACGACTGTTTTTTTATTCCTTATGTCCGACTTTAATTTCTCGTACTTTTCCTCTTCGGTCAGAATAAGCGAGAATTCTACGTCGTCTATCTTTCTGTCACGCAGAGCCTTTGAGACAAGATCGGTAATTGTATTTACTTTAGCCCTTGACAGAGCTATTGTCGTGTCATGCTTGGATATTTTTCTTGATAACTGTTTCATAATGCCCGTAGCAACAGCAGAAATAATACCACAGGCTGCCCCAACGCCGGCCAAAGGAACTCCAACGATTATTCCCGGTCCAGTAAGCGAAGTAGCAACGCCAGAGCCCGTTAACACAACAGATATGGAACCTGAAGTTATCGCAATCTTATGTAGCGTACTCCGGGCTCTGACGTACTTTTTTCTAACTTTTTCATAGTGTTTTGTCTGCCCTTCCAAGTAAGCCAGGATTAAGTTTGCTTTATTCAGACAAAAGTTTTCGGCGTTTAGTTCGTTAGGTGTAGTATAGGGAACATCTGGGTACAACTTAGGTGCTGATGGTATAACATCCATTATATATACTAATGTACGACGCTTTTGGGAATGATATTGAGGAGCAGCCACATCACGACAACCGGGATTACTGGAACTGGAGGGCCTTCAGGAAGATGTTTCCGCACGCGGATGCTAGTAAGTTCGAAAGGAGGCCTGATGGGATTTACTTCAACGGCTCCAGGATGTACAGCAACGAGGATTTGAAGCCTACGCTGGTTAATCAAATAGACGACCAACTGAAGCATTCGCCAACGCCAACATATGTCGAGCATAAGCCAACGCCAGCGCCAACGCATGTTGAACCCGGTTGGTCAAAGGAATTATTGCTGGGTACCAGTACTTATCCGATACCCGCAGTTTCATTGATAAACACCCAAGCTTGGACCTAACGCTGAACATGCGGATCTCTAACAAGCATTCCTTTCCGTTAAAGGTGCGAGATATCTTCAAAAACGTGCCCATTATTCATACCACCGCCAAGGAATCTCATGAATGGTTAAGCGGTCCTAACATGCGTTATTGGCCGCAGCAACTAAACTTTGCAGTTTGGTGCGCCACCAGTGGCTGTGGGGTAAGCGCGAACTTGATGAAGAATTCAATATTCATGTTTCATTTTCACTTCACGGTTAGAAGAATACTGCATGAGATGGGCGTTACTGCATTGCCGGGAGATGCCACGTTTTATCCAAGAGATAATAAATACAACGTTCCAGCCTATAACAGGCTTTGTAAGGAGTTCGGTGTTGTAGGGAAGGATTTTAGATGCACTGTCGGTGCTAACAATGGCTTGGGGCATATTTGGGCTTATTGGGGGATTGGTGGACACGAGCTAAGTGATAAGGAAGTTCATGCATTGAATCTACGATGGAATACTGGGTATCACGAAGAAACTCACGACAGTAGCACCTTCTTTGAACCAAATGCCAAGACCACTAAGGAAGTCAGAGACGGACCTCTGTTCAAAGACGAGGGTGGTAAGTATGCAGGGGCCAATCCACTGATTATTAAGATTACCAACGACGAGCAAACGAAGCAATATCTTAATTTCATACCCCCAGGAGGTAAAGGACTAACTAGAGCCGGCCTTGCCCGTTTGAACCGCAGCATAGAAGCTTACGTGTATTCTATCCTTGGAGCTCAGGTAAATACCCGATCAAATATAATTGGAAATACCGGCGCCGCAGAAGAGACGCGAGCCGAAGCTTTGATTCTATTCGAAAGTTCAATCTTGGAGGGCGACATTAGCAAGGGCGTACAGCGTTACCAACTAGCTATACAAAATTCTAAGGCAAGGTTGGACTATGCAGTAGCCCCGGGTTGTTGGTTAATGCCTAGTAACTTATCTATAAATACTGGCTCTGTAGTAGGATACAACAACAAACTTCAACGAGCTACTAAGGACATGAAGTTTGGGGTGAATGACGTGAACTCTGACACTCTTAGGAACATTCCTCACTTCGTAGAGAAGCCAAAAAAGTCACACGAAACGAAGCTACCCGTAGTTAAGAAACCATCAAAGAAGGTTATGCCTGCGATACCTGAGGAATATGACCATAACTTACTAAAAGCCGGCTTAGCCGCCGCAGGCGTTGGTCTGAGTTATTATATATGGCGATGAACAACCCCTACGTAGCTGGAGTAGATTGTGTCTATACGACTTACGCAGGCGAGAAAAAATACAACCAGGCATCTTGGGTTGATGTCACGGGCATGTCCGTGAATTTGAATTACTCAGGAAAGAAATTGATCCTTTGTAGTATTTGCATTGGTACAAGCAGCCATGCCAACGTGGGCTTTAGGTTCCTGGATGAGAATGGCGTACTGCAGCCTATGAGAAATAAGACAAACAACAGGGAGCCTGCGCATTTCTCCGTAGAGCCCAACCCAGCCAGCGCCGAAAATCTATCGGTTTGGACTTTCCACATGGTCGCCGATTGCCATGGGAAGGTAAAGCTGCAAATGCGCGTAGATGACACCGGGAGCGTTTGCATAAATAGTATAGAAAATCAGAGAGATACGGTTTATAATCACAAGACCATTGGCACTCTTACGGTGGTGAGCCTTTAGGAGGATCTTTGATTCTTGAAATATATGAACCCACACGCAAAGGAAGATTGCTTTCTACATTTTTTGGAGGAGAAGGACTACTTAGAACAGCATTGGCATGACACCGGGCTGTGGTTGAAGGTTGGGGGCCTGGGATTGATCATGTGTACCATTAGCATTTCGACGGGGTATTCGTGTAATGTCGGGTTTAGGATCGTCGATGAGGATAACCACCCATTACTACCCTACAGAAAAAAAGATAATAATAGGAACCCAGCTCATTTCTCGTCGGAGCCCCCACCGTTAAGCACAGAAGACTTAACGCCGGTAACTTTTCACATGATAGCCAATTGTCAATATGCGAAGCTTCAGGTTCTTCCCAACGACGTTGCCTACCTTCGGATAAATGCCGCTCCGTCAAAAAATCCTCCAACGGATGCTATTTGGAATCATAAGCCCATTAGCACCATGAGCGTGCTGCCGCTAGTTCCGCATTATCAAGGCGGCGCGAATACTATCTTTACTTATCCCCAGTCGAGGACGCCTCGGATGTCTGACGACGATAAGCCACCAGTAATACACAAGGATAAGATCAACCCTTCATCTTCTTCAGGAGTACCACTCCAATAGCTACTACGAGGATCCAAATGTTATTCCCCACGAACTTCAACAGTTCACCGCCGGCCCTAAGTGCCAAGGAAACAACCGAACCCAGCAGCCCAGGAAGACCGGCTGCCATCTTTTTTCCCAAGTCCGTCAGCCCATTGCCTAATTTCTTTACGCCTGCACCCGTAGCCTTAAGCGCGTTAAGGATGACTCCTACTACGGTGCTAATAGCAACCGCAAACGCCAGCGGAACGCCATACTTCAAAAGGGCTCTTTTACCTTTTCCTTGGTGGTAAGCCCCAGCTCCTTTTCCAGGTTGTCCTTTTGCGCCTGTAATTCCGCAACTCTCTCCTGAAGGGTTTCTACTTCCTTTTGGGCAGCCTCCCTTTCCTCTTCGGGGCGAGTCTGGTCAGCAATTATTTCCTGCTGCCGCTCTATTTGCCCCTCCAGGTCTTCGATAGCCTGATCTCTTTGCCGGATTTGCTCCTCTTTAGTGTTGATTTCGGCAACCAACTGCCGCCGTTCCTCCAAAGAGCCGGCTATGGTGGTACGTAAGTTCTTAGCTTCTTCCTTGCTCATGTCCAGGTCTTGCAGGGCGAGCTCGAAGGCTTTTTGGGCTTGGAAGGAAGGAAGGAAGGAAGGAAGCTTCTTTATTTTGCCACGGTAAAAACATCAGTCGATTGCCTAAAAATATTTAAAAGTAAAGATTTACGATTAAAAAGCTAGTTACTGTTTTACATGTTTAAAATAGAATCTTAATAGGCATAAGCTTCCGGTCACCCATCCAGATACTAACTTCCCTTAACCGGGCTTGACCCAGGTGACATTGAATCCCAAGTTTTATCCATTGGACCACGGTTCCAGGTTGGTTCCTATCGCGCAGGGCTTTGTCTGTTTGTTCTCTCATTTCTATCATTCTTTGGTTTTTATCGTTAAGTTCTCTCTTTTGAGCATCGAGGAGTAGTCGGTTTTGCCTCATGTAATCTGCTTCCCTTTCCTCCATTGTTTCCTTTAGTCCTTCGACTTCCCTTATCGCTTCGATGCCTTTTCGTTGCCGCTGCATTAGGGTCTTGAACTTTTCAAAGGCTTCGCTGGTGTTTTCATCGTTTTCTCTTAGTCTTTCCACCAAATTAGGCCTTCCTAATGCGTCTTTGATTTCTTTTGGGAGATTACTGGTGAGCCTGTCGGAGTCTCTCCTTTGGTAGAGATTATACCACTTATCCCTTCCTCGGTACTGGATTTGAATTTGCCCCTTATCTCCGGTTTGGAAATTAAGGCGGGCCAAGTCCACATTTGGAAATTTCTCCCTTACGTCGTCTAAAAGCCCCCTTAGCATTTCAGTTCTTAGGTCCGTGGAATCCAAGTTTTGCAATTCCAAGTACTCCGGAATAGATCTCCCTGGGTTCCTCGATTGCCACTTGTCCTTTAAGGAACGCCAGGCCTCGCGGGCCCTACTTCCGAACCTATTTCGAAGCCTATCCCAAATATACTCGCGGGACACGTCGTCATTTGGGATTAACGTATCGTATTCTTCGTCGTTAATATCGACTTGGCCTTCTTCAGTAAGGGGGTCAAAATCCGTTCCTTCTACTTCCATTATATATGATAAGCTCAAAGTTAAATCCCAACGCATTACCTAAGCAGGTTGGCGGACTAAAGGCAGAACGCACCTTTCACCGGGTCACCTTTACGCCTTCTAGCGCTAAACCTGGAGAAACGCTGTACGTAGGCGTGCCCCGCCTAACAGATAACCTAGTGTTGGTTCCTGGCACCCTGGCGCTAAGGTTTGACCTAGCAATACAACCAAACACTGCGGACGTGCGTTACGTCGTCAATAACGTGGGTAGAAACCTCGTTTCCAAAATACGCGTAAAGTTCGCCGGGGAATCCCTCTTGGACTTAAACAGGTACGATTTGTATACCACGTACAAAGACCTATGGTTAACAGCATTTGACCGTGCGCAAAGGATAGAGCAGGGAATCGCCAGCGATGCCATACGCAAGGTAAGAAGCGCAACCTCTGGCGCCTCAGGAGAAGACGAAATAAAGACGGCTTATGGTACTAAATATGTCGTTCCATTAGATTTCGAAGTTATCACGAACCACGGTGCATACTACCCAAGGCAGCTAAGCGAACTGCAGTTCGAAGTAACCCTAGCAGACACTACAAACATCCTGCAGGGAAAGGACGTAAGTTCCTCAGCCGTCCACCCATACTCCGTTACTAACTTAGAGCTGCAGTACGAAACGGTATACAGCGAAGATTTAGCACGTAGCGCCGGTATGGAATACAGCGCCGGGAAGGCTTTCCTTTACGATCACGTCGTGATGTACAAGACGTTCAGCTTTACAAACAACGTCGAAGAGGTCATCAACCAAAGCATTAACCTTCCCAGGCGCAGCCTCACAGGGATAATGTTGCTGTTCGCAAAGACATACACGGCAGGATTGCGTGACTCTGAGGCGTTCTTTAATCCTAACATCACTAACGTAGGCGTTAGCATTAACGGAGTGCCTAATAAGGTTTACTCACAAGGGATAAAGCCCGAGGACATGTACCGGGAAGTCGCGCGTAAGTTTGGCGACCAAATTGGCCCAAAGGAATTCTTTAAGGATAAGTATGCGCTGTGGATCGACATGCGCACAACGAACGACGAAGACCTACATGGTCAGGGTTTACGCCTGGTAAATACCCAGGACGGCATTACGTTGGAGATCAAGCGCACCAAACATGCCAGCGACACTACTAAGATAAACGCGTACATTTTCGTAGTCTCAGACGCGCAGCTAAGCGTGGAAATGAATCAGCTAAAAAGCGTTGCCTATTAAAATATTCCTTACGTATAATATGCTTCGCGTATTTCAAAACAACGAAACCAAACTGCAATGCATAGTGCAAGGCGACAAACTGTACTTCAGGGGAAAGGAGGTGGCTTTGGCGTTGGGCTATGAGCGCCCTAGAGATGCAATTAGAGCACACGTATCTGAGAAATACCAGAAAAGATGGGTTGATCTACAAGGGGCTTCAAATCACCGCTCCCCTACTACGCAACCACATTCCGTGTTTATATCCGAACCTGGTTTGTACGAACTGATATTTAGCTCTAAGCTACCCAAAGCTGTGGAGTTTCGTGATTGGGTCTTTGAGGAAGTCCTACCCGCGCTGCGTAAAACGGGCAAGTACGAGATAGAAAAGCGGTTTGACGGTCCAAACAAGTTGGTATTCAAAATAGAAAATGAATTCGACCTGCATAAAAAGGTAGTAGACTACATCCGCAGGTTTTACCCCCAAATGCTCGTGACCCCTGGTCTAGGCGAACTGCAGGATTCGGATGGAAAGCGCATAAAATGCTGGCAGAAAGGATATCAACGCGGGCAGCCCGACTTGTTAATTCTTAATGCACACGTGCGATACCGTGGCTTCTGCATCGAGCTGAAGACTCCAAAAGGCAACGGGGTATTATCCGAGGATCAACGCCGCCTCTTACAGAGGTATGAAGAAAACGGTTATAAGGTAATGATTAGCAGCGACTACGATGTCATTTGCAGGGAGATCACGGAGTATGCACAAGGAATTCGCCTGCCATGTAGGTGGTGCTGCAAGCGCTTTAAAAGCGCGCAGACTCTGGCAACGCATTTGAGAATATTCCATAGGTATAATGGATAAGGATAAATTTAACGAGTTAAAGTTCATACAAACACACTGGAGGGATTTAACCGTGGGGGAGATTTACGAGATAAAGAATTACGTAGTCTTTGAAGACATCGACCGCCTGCGTTTGGTCTTAAAGAATAAAAAAAGAACATACACCCTTTGGGCGCCCGATAGAATAAGGTACGCCATCGAAGGGCAGGACGTTACCCATGTTATGAGTCATGGTAAAAAGGATGGCAGGTGGGTATTTGATGTAGTCAAGTATGAGCCTGAGAGTCCTCTGCATAGCTAAGCTTCGTTCCTCAGCTTACTAGCGCGTCTGCTAAAGTCCGCTGCGCTTTAGGATCCGCGGAGCACCAATGCCCCACAAAGGATCCTTCGGGGAATACCTTGCCACAATGAAGGCAGGTGTATTTTTTCTCCTCACGAATTGCGGGGGTTTCAGGGATTATGCAGTCGCTTGGTAGTTCGCATGTAATACAGTCCATATATTGAAAGGGCGATTAGGAATCCTCCAAAGAATGCGGCTGCGTAGGCTAGCATATACCTTTAAAAGGGGTCCTTATTTTTATTGTTGTATTGATGATACTTAACAAACAACAAGAAAAATAAGAATGGGATTTGAGACTCTTTGCACAAACCCTGCTTTACTATTAAAGGCCCCAAGAAACTATTTCAAAAGTGTCTCAGAATGTTGACAATAAGGTTAAATCTTTGTTAAGGATGCCTGGAAACTATTTCAAAAGTGTCTCAGAATGTTGACAATAAGGTTAAATCTTTGTTAAGGATGCCTGGAAACTATTTCAAAAGTGTCTCAGAATGTTGACGTTTAGGTTAAATCTTTGTTAAGACAGTTGAAGATATGTTCCTCTTCTCTAACACAACCACAACGATCGCACTCCTGCCTCCAATACTCCCTTTTAGTCCACGGAACGCCTTCGGCGCGTTCGAAAGAGGGGAAAGTACGGACTATCTTCTTATGGTAATCTATGCGATTCCTTAAGTAATCCTCTTTATGCGGGCAGCGACACATCAAATCCGCACATTGGTAGCAATCCACGCCTTCCAAGTCGTAAGCGCGGGAGAGAAACCTATAATTCACTTCATGCGTTCTCCGGTGCGTCTGTAAACGTTGACGACTACTAAGTATCTTATTACAGAAACTACACTGTCTGGTTCGATTACAGACGCCCCTTTTCAGATGCTGCTGCATTTCAAAGGGGTTGAGGAATTCCTTATTACAGTCCTTACAAAGCCCACAAATGCGTTTATCCTGATGTTGTTGCATCTTTTGAACGGTGCTGAATTCCTTACCGCAATCCTTACAAACCTTACTAATTGGCTTCTTCGTGCAAACTCCATGCCGAACATGGTATTGCAGTCTTTGTTTGGTGCTGAACACCTTTTTACACATCAAACAGTCCATATATACTTAACAGTATCTTAGCCTCCATTTAACATCCTTAACAAAGATTTAACCTTATTGTCAACATTCTGAGACACTTTTTAAACAGTTTCCACATATACTTAACAAAGATTTAACCTTATTGTCAACATTCTGAGGCATTTTTTGGAATAGCTTATGGGCGACTTAACAAAGATTTAACCTTATTGTTAACATTCTAAGACACTTTTTAAATAGTTTCCAGGCATCCTTAACAAAGATTTAACCTTATTGTTAACATTCTACGGGGGATATCGCATGAAGTCCTTAACGGACTCCTTAGCCCACGTTGCCATCGTCAAGAGCGCACCAAACCTTTCCGCGCGCTTCAGACCGCACATTTCATCGTACAACTCCTGCACGCGCTCTTTTAACCGGTCTATCTCCTCCCTTTGCATTTCTATGGTGTCTCTTTTATCTTTTGCGTCGGCGACAATTCTTTGCACTGCTTCCACTGGCTCCATATATATCAGGGAACAAGTTCCCTTCGAAAGAAGGGATATAAATGAACCCAGATCACATGCCTTGTAACGCTCTGATAGTAGGACCCACCGGCTGCGGAAAGACCCAATTCGTAGTAGAGCAGCTATTAGGACCCTTTAGATACCGATTTGACTACATAGTGCTGCTCTGCCCCACCTACGTGAATAACCGCACCTGGACGGGCATAGGAGTGAACGATGACGACTTCTTCGTAGATATCTTAGACCCCAATGAGTTATCCAGCCATCTTAAGTTCTGGCACAAGCAATTCCCTAAGGATACACAGACACTCCTCATACTGGATGACATCGCCTGCGGGGACGACGTAAAAAGACGCACCTCCGAATTAGTGAAGCTCGCCTTCAGCGGTAGGCATGACAATATCAGCGTTTGGTTGCTTTCCCAGCAGCTTACCAGTGTCTCTAAACCCTTCAGGGAAAACATAGGCTCTCTCGTAGTATTTTATACTCCAAGTAAGTCTGACCTGGAAACCATCTTAAGCGACTACGGCGGTGAGATATCCAAGGAACAGTTGCATGAATACATGCGGCATTTAAAAACACACCAACATTCCAAGATGATCTTCTCTTTGAGGTTTCCGTATTCCATAAAGATCTGCGATCTTTAACTCCTAATGTATATGGATATTGAGCAGCTCTTAGATGAAGTCCCCACACAGTTAGATGAAAGTAACCTCAAGGAACAACTTAACATCCTTGTGTCTTCGGGGAAGTGTAAAGAAATGATAGGCAAGGAACTTACCCATGAGCAAGTTAACAAGCTGTCGGAAGAGGAGGTTAAGAAGTTCCATAAGAGGTACGAGGCCGCCCTTGCAAGTAAGACCACGGACGCCGTAGCAGATTCCGCTATCCGACTTGCAACTAAATTGCTTGGACTTGCGCTGCCCATAGACGACGTGGAGCAACTACGGAAGGACATTAGCGAGGACTATGTCATCGCCCAAGAACTTAAGATAACCTGCGGGTGGTTGTCTTTGAAGTGCGGTAAGTTAATGGCAGTCGCCTCTGCGGCTTTGCACGTAGCTCAGCACGTTGACTTGAAGGAACTTGCGGGCACCTTTGGTGCCTCTTGGAAGGACTTCAAGAAGGACAGAGAAGTCGAAAAGGTCTTCCAGGCGGCACTTGCTGAGGTACCTGATCAAGTCGCCTCAAGTACTTAGTTAAGTCATTCGCGGGAATTGCCCAGGTCGCCTCAAGTACTTAGTCAAGTCGTCCTTAAGTCATTCTCAAGTACTTATCAAGTCCTTCAAGTCCTTAGATATAAATGAGTGAACCAGAGTCGAAGGTAGAGCAGCCCCAAGAGGAGCAGAAGATTACCAAGGCTAAATCTCCAGGCAGAGTTGCTGCCGGAAAGAAGCTCGCGGAGATGAATAAAAAGAACAAAGCCAAAAAAGAAGAAAAGGTGGAGGAAAAAGAAGAGGAATCCTTCATTAATCCTGGGTACGTCATTGGCGCGTTGGGAGTCATCATAGCAGCAGGTAGCCTTTACTTACAATGGCGGGCTACGAAAAAGGTAGAACCACCAACATATCACGCACCTGTGGAACGAGCTGTTAGAAAAAGTAAGATCCCTGAAATGGAGTAATAACCTTCTCGCTCTGTAATATAATGTCAACCGCGTTATTGAAAACTGTTGAAGAAGCAGCTATTATTACTTCCATCGTTGCGGGTATTGGTTGGGTAGGTAAGAAAGTGCTCAAAGAAGACTTTACTGAAGACCCAAGCAAGAGCTTCGCTAATTTTGCTAAGATGACCGCTGCCGTAGGCGGGGCTATCATGATAAAGGATTACCTACGGAAGGAAAAGTACCTACCTACGACGTAACTCGTGAAAATCCCTGTGATTTTCTAATATATAATGGCTAGCGTGGTCGTAGGCGGAATTGTTGCAGCTTTAGCATTCACTGGAGCTGATTATGGTGGTCAGTATTTGGATAGATTAGTTAGAGGCGACAAAAGCGGAGATTTAGCCGCTGAGAGGAAAAGGCATGATTTAGCGCTGGAGAAATATCAGCGGGACGTGGCGGCTTGGAATGAAAAAAGACAAGCTTACAGGGATTGGTTGGACAAGAACTACCAAGACAAAATGCAGGCGGATAAGAACTTCGAAAATACAGACTACGCCTTTAAGCTTTATGCGCAGGCGCACCCCGACTTTAGAATGAGAAAGCCCCAGTTTAAGGATTACTATCAGCCTTCTAAGAAACAAAAAGATAGCGAGTTGGTCTTCGTAGGAGTCGCAGGGCTGGCGGGGGGCGTGGCCTTGGCGTATCTAATATAATGATCGTCTTTTTGGAAAGCGACAAGAATAACTTTACCGCTTATCTGAATCCTCCCATCCGCGCGGAAAGGGTTCGGTTGGTTAGTTGCTCTTTGTACAATTCTTGGTATAATTTGATTGGCGGCTTTGTCGTCGTGACTTCCACCAAACCAAAAATACCAGATTCCCATTACACCCCCATAACACTGGCTAAGGAGCTAGCAAAGCATGGATATACTCTTACCACAGGATTACCCCATGAAATGACATTCAAGAAAAATAATGGGAGCGCTAATTTAAAGGGCAGTCCATTGGTAGAACTCCTGGGCCTTACTAGTACCACGATCAATGGTCAACTTGACGTGAAATGGAAAGTCGCATCCTCTTACGAAGTCTATTGCGACTTGGTCCATAGTTACAACAATGGAGAAAAGTCTTCTCTTATGTCCAAGTTTCTGCCCAAAGGTAATCCATTTGACCCAGTAGAATACACTCCCATTTCTTTAAGCTATGACTTGTCCAATTTGGTAGAAAGCATAAACATCGCCATTAAGGTGGACGGAAAGACGGTGGATTTTAACGGACGTAAGATCAATCTCGTCCTGGAATTCATATAATGGGCCGCGTAGAGGACAAACTCAAAAGGATTTACTATGGGCCTGAAGGCTATTGGAAAGGAGCGTCGGCCATCAAGAAACTCGCGACCGCGGCCAGGGTATCAGAAGAAACGGCTAAGAACTGGTTAAGAAAACAAACCCTCTGGCAGGTCTATCTTCCCGTGCCTAAGTACATTCCCAGGCCCAGCTTTACCGTAAATACCCCCAATGAAGTTTATCAGGCGGATTTGCTTTTCTTACCGCACGATAAGGTGAGAAAAAAGACCTATAGGTACGCTTTGACCGTAGTCGATATCGCAAGCAGATACAAGGACGCCGAACCCATAACCAGCAAGGATTCTGGGGAAGTCGCAGAAGCCCTAGGTAGGATTTATAAGCGCGTCTTGAAATGGCCTAAGCTGCTGCAAGTGGATGCGGGGACAGAGTTCATGGGCGTGGTAACTAAGACCCTGAAAGACCACGACACTAAGATTAGGAGAGCCGAAGCAGAGTACCACAGGGGTCAGAGCATCGTCGAAAGATTTAATAAGACCCTGGCCGAGCGTCTCTTTGGATACCAGTATTGGAAAGAGCTGGAAGATCCCTCCAAACGCAACAGGGAATGGACCCAGAGGCTCCCCCAGGTCATCGCGGCTTTGAATAACGAGGCGGCCAGGGCTACGGGAATAAAACCCAGGGATGCTATGAAAAAGAAACACGTGGAGCACAAGTCCTACGTCAGAAGTTCAAGGGCGGTCGGACTAAAGGAAAAAAAGCTCCCCCGCAACATAGTGGTCAGATACCTCTATCAGCCGGGGGAACTCGAAGGTGGCAGTAAGAGAGCCACGGATCCTAACTGGTCCCTGGAAACGTATGAGATTTCAAAGTCCGTCACCAAGGAAGGGCAGCCCGTGTTGTATTACCTAGATGGCCCAAGTCGTGGATTTGTCAAGGAAGAGCTGCTCATAGTCCCCAAAGACTCAGAGTAGTGCTGCTCCACGCGCCCGATTACACTCTAGGCATGTCAGTCTTACGTTACCTCTGCAATGGCCGCGCTTGTTGTTGATACGATCCACGGAGAACTGCTGATCGTCATTTGGGTCAAACCTCCATAGTAGAGGTATGTTACATTTGGCACACCTTGCCCCTTTCTTATAGACGTCGTCCACGCATAGGTCGAACGTCATATTTTTTTCTTCGTCGTGCCGCTTGTAGCGAAGGAGTTTCTTAGCAATGTTCTCCTTTGCTATGTCTTCTGGCGTCTTATCGTAGCGCAATTGCGGACCCCAGGCTCTTTTCAACTGCTTGGCATATTCTACGCGGCTTACGGCGGTGTAGATAAGGTTGCTCCAACACAGCCGCTGGTCTATGATCCATAAGGTTTCTTTTATGGTAAGCCCTTGCGCGCTGTGGACTGTCATGCAATAGCCCAAGCGCCAGTCTGGATGGGAGGTAATTCTTTCCACCTTTTCTATGGGTACCCAGGCTTTATCATGCGTTACCACATTTTGCAGTTGGATGTCGGTACCAGGTACCCAGACGTCTCTTTTTTGCATGCGGGTGTCGTGGGGTTTATAACAAACAGGTACGGGATGTGTAGGGAAGCGCTCTTGGTGTATATTTAGCAAATCCTTTTGTATGCGAGACTGTGCTGCGCGTTTGCTGCTCAGCACCAGATCCTTTGGATGCCATGTGTAAAGGAAATCCTCGTATTTCTTCACTCGTACGCGTTTGCGCAGCGTCTTGCATTGCTCGGCATCACTGAGCCCCCTTAATTCCGCTTTCAGGTTCCTTACTTGATCCTTGCTGCGGTAGTCGGTGTTAATTTCCTCCGCATGGTCTACGAAATCTTTCAGCCATTCGTTGGGCATCTCTCCGGCTATTGGTGGAGGCTGGCAGGGATCTCCGGCGAATATTACTTGACACTTTCCACGGAGGAATTCTACGAATTCTTTGAGGATTTCCAAAGGTACGGTGCAAATCTCATCCCAAAGTATCACCGGAGGTATGTCGTGGATGGCTTCTGGTACCCACTTTTGGCCATTCCAACGAAAGAAGCTGTGGTACGTTTGAGCGTCGTGGCCCATTTCGCAGAGTTCTCTTTCCAAACGGTGCGTTGGCGTTAGCACCTTTATCTTAGGAAAGAGTTCTAACACACGCGTCGTCTTACCGCTGCCTCCCGTACCGTAAAGGTAAGAGAAGCGTTGGTAAGAGATTGGGTCGGCAACTGAGGGCAGTGGCTCTTCCGTCGGCGTAATGGAACCGCGGGTGTGTTCTCCGTGATATTCTACACGTGCCCTCCAGGCTTTTATTTCTTCATCTTTGACGCGCCATTGGCCACTTTCTGCAAGTTCATCGGCAGTGTAGAATTCCTTCATCTTTTCCAACACGTGCGGCTTCACATATAAGGAATCCGTGGCTACGCGTGGAATGTCTTCTTTGTCAAACCGCAGTAGCATCGCCAATAGGTTAATGTGCGCATATGCGAGCATGCTGGCACGCAGATGGTAATACTGCGGTCGATGGTCCTGGTAATAACACAGCGCATTCCATTCGTGTAGCTTATCGTCGACAATGTAGTCCCATTTCTCTACGGATACCATCGTTCCTTTGTCATGCGCACGTTTTATGAGGAAGCTTAACTCGCCGGCGTCCGTTATTAGGCGTCGCTGCATATGTTTTTCACCCTCCTTAGCGCCCTGCGTGAATTTACCTATGACCACACGCGCCGTGGGGTTATGCTCCGGTAACCATTGCGTGAAGGCGCTGTGACAAAGTATGGCTTCATGCGCTGTGTATTTTAAAAGTTTGCGCTCTTCAAAGAACTTCAATAGGGGTATGGGCATCCATTCTTTCTCCTGCAGGTGCTTCCCATACCACGCATAGATTATGGGGTGCAGACCCGCTGCTAATTTCCAGGTGGTCAACCGTACAAACCCCGTTGCTGGGGCGTCGTAGTGACCATCCAACGCAACACGAAAGAACTGTGAATCTGGATGTCCGTAACGGTCGTAATATTCCTTACAGTCTCCCAGGCCCTTAAAGCTTGCGGGGTAACAATGTTTCATATCCAGCGACACGTATTCGTCTTCATCGTATTCCATGTTCCACAGACCGCCGTGGCCGTGTTCTACGCAAGCTTTAGCTATGTCTTTGAACTCCTCCGGCGTGGATTTCCAACCGTTTCTTTTCTTTGCGGCTAAGAAGTCCAAACTGCGACTGCTAAGCACTTCGTCGGAGAAGTCTTCTCCTAAAGTCTCACAGGCGCTTTGAATGCGCAGCTGTTCCACTTCAGGACGATACAAAGTACCATCTTGGGTCATAAATTGACTTCCCTCCGCATCCATTAACCAAATAGAATTCTCGTGCATTAGTTCTGCAAGCGGCGACTCCTTGTAAACGCGCGTCTCCTTCTTCTTTGGGAACCTTAACTCCCTCCACGCATGTGCGTTATGCTGGTAAATTACAATAGGCGCACCCCGGCCTCCATACTTGTGCGTCCCGGAGTAAATGAAGCCGTCGGTGATGTCTTTCACGTGTATGCGCCTTTCTAAAGCAACCTCTAACTTCTTGATGTTTTCAATGGTGGCTCCTGCCCTACGAGTAGCATGCTCCCATTTCCTGATGGCTTCTCTTCTCTTCAACGTAAGCTTACCTCCCCTAGAGGAATCCTCGAAGAACTCTCTAACTAACTTACCCACGCAGTTACCCGGATGCCGCATTGGTTTGAGCTTCTTAACGTCCGGGTTCTTAATTTCATACGCACCGTAAATAACCACGGTGACCGGGTAAGCAACTTCGTAGAACAACATGTCGATGCCCACCAGCGCCCCATGACGTGTGTCCTTGTTTAAAACGAACAGGTCCTTCCTGCCAGACGCCCGTATTGGATTCCTGCCCTTTTCTATTATCCACTCGCCGTCTAAATACTTTATAAACGTCAACTCCAGGCGGTAATTACCTTCGGGCATTAAGTCAATTATCCTTTCTGCTCTTTCCTCGCTCATCGTCTCATCTGTATCTCCCTCCATAAACGTTGTGAAGGCAAAGTCGGCGTCTAAGCGGTCCAGCACCTGAGTTCGCAGTCGGCGCACAGTCTTGTTACTAATGCTTTTGATGGTGTCCATCTATATCTAAGGAATATTTTATCCTCCGTTTGCGACACAAACATAGCAGCAGTAAGGAAATCTTCGCGCAACATATAACAGAACACGGGTAATTCCCGCGGGGGACGCTAGTGCATAAACACGGGTAATTCCCGGGCGATTCCGAATGGTGACCGCGAGTCCCCCTTACTGCTGCTATTTGTAATACATAAAATAACTATTTGCAATAACTATTTGCAATAACTATATGTAATATCACTTGCGTTTTCTGTTCTGTTTCTTTTAGGGTTAATTATTGCAAGGAGATAATTTTCTGGTGTAAACCGCTTAATCCTATTTTATCTAGATCCCGCCTGTGGGGAAATCATTTAATGCAGTTCGCTTTTGTTGTCGTGTAAGGGGCTGGGGAAAAACCCCAAAAATTGAGCACAGCGGAAAATAATCGTGTAAGGCAAAAGCATAAAAGTAATATATCATGTGTGTTAAAAAGAAATCTTGCACAAAAAATATATCCTCCTAGCTACAAGGAAAAAACACAAATGGTTCAGCCCCTCTCCTCAAATATCAAAGTATTGAATATCGTTATTATTATTATTAGATTATATTATCATATATCTTTTTCTTTCCATTACTTTTTTTTTGGGTGTCATATTAGTTATTTCATATTATAAATACTGTAACTCGGGTCAATTGACACCGTACATCAATAATGTTAAAATGACCAACAACAAATTTACTATACCATTGAAAGGGTGTCAGTGACAGTGATCCTGGACACTAAATGGACATTAAATGCTTCTTGAATTTATAGACAAATTTTTCAGACATATTTCATGTATTTGGATTTTTTGTTTTGATCTGGTCTGCAGTCTGCGTTTGTCACACACCCGCAGGTAACCTCTCAGTTGAACTCAAGTCTTAATTGGATAAAAATCCTACTTTTTGTGATTTTGGTTGTTTTGACTGATCAATAGCACATTTCCCCCTTAGTTTTTAGCAATAGATATCACTCCAGTCCAAGAAGTAAAACATGTGTATTGTCTTCTTGAGTTATAATGACAATCCTGGCCCAGATGGCTACAAGTTGATCATTGCTTCAAATAGAGATGAGTATTATGAGAGACCAACTGAAGTAGCAAAGTTTTGGGAAAAGAATTCAAATGTCATAGCAGGTAAATTATGTACCATGTACTTTACTTCATAAAGGTTGGGTATTAATGTATTAAATCCAGAGATAAAGCACCTTCTTAGATGAGTCCTATAACACATCCCTTCTCATAATGGCTGACGAGCGCGAGAAAATGAGGTCACCCAGTCATCTTGCAAGGCTGAGGAGAGGGCTTAGGATGCTCATCACTCGACTTTACCCCACTGGGGTTTCATTATGCAGCAGTAATCCATGATCTGTAAGCAATAAGAGTGAAAAGTTCCATAGCTGCTTGATCTACACAGTAAACTAAGTTCAAAACGTTTTTGCCATTATGACAATTTTTTTCATTTCAAGGCATTTTCCCAATGAAGACGACAGCTGTTACACTGGCCTACAGGATGAGCTGCTCTCTGATGCCTACAAAGATGCCTGCAGGGCAATATTTGTTAAATTTGATGGACAAAGTTGTGGAACAAGGTCAGTATTCAGTATTAATGGTCAGTTATTAATGAACTATGAAAGACTATCACCTAATTACCTATCTTAGTGGAGGTCTTGATCTCAGTGGGAAGAGAGATCAGGATGATAGACCAAAAGATAGGTTCCTTATCGTAAACTTGTGTCATATTTTTAAAGTATTATATATTTCCATTAAATTATTAAACTTTTTAGCTTGCTTGCATGGGCGTAATAGTTTCCTATTTTATACCAATTGTCATTCCCTTGAGAATAAGATTCTTCGTTTCAGTTGTATCCATATATATATATTACTGTTTTTACCACAAATGTAAGTCTTATTGCTTTCTGATTGGTCAAGAGCCATGGTATGAATAAGAGGACATACCAACAAATTACGTCGACAAATTACAAATCCCTCTTGTTCGAAACCATATTTCTTTCAAAATTTGTGAGTGGTGTTTTTCTTTGTTCGTAGATAAAAGGACATTACATGTTAAACCATCAAAATTTGTTAATTCCTCCCATGATATGCAACCAACAAACAAAGAAATATTACTCTAGAGAATGACATGTGGTCTGCAATGGGAAAACATTATTCCCAAACTGAAAATGGTCATTGAGAAAACAAAATGTCAATGTACAAATATAGTCATTATGTAGCTTGCGTATCTTGCATGACACAGGCTAGTAAAATTATTATCAATGTTTTTCAATCTAAGTCAATCAAAACTTAGATCCATTTTCCCCCCACTCAAATGATTTTTATGATGACATACTGGATGATATATGATTGTACTGATTTGTAGAACAAACACAATAATCCTGGTTGATGCCAAAGGTCATGTGACTTACACTGAAAGAACCTTGAGTAATGGTGCTACTGATCCTGATGATGCAGACTAGGTTGTCAACTGCCATGAGTTTGATATTATCAAACACTAGATTTATATAATATTGCTAAAACTTTTGCTACACTCTTTAAAATATATATTCCACAATGCTTTTCGTAAGGTACAGTCTATATAATACAGGATAATAGTTTACGTTAATCTAAAGTTGTTTCATAAGAGTCTACAGTCATTCGTTATTTAAAAATATAGAGGATATTACATGGCGAGCGGAGATACGAAATTTATCTTCGAGTGTTGAAAAGATTTTCAACACGAGAAGATAAATTTCGTATCTCCAAGCGCTCATGAAATATTCTGTTTATTATATAAAATCAATCAACTTAACAAGCTTTTTATTATTATAAATATATGTTATTTACCGGCCAGGAGGTCCGGATAGGGAAAAACTGTGCCCGAGGTCTTGAATATACGTTTTTAAGACCGAAGGCACAGTTTTTAACTCGTGGATACGCGAAGCGTAGAAACGAGTTATTGTGAGGGGTCTGAATATGCAAATGTGTCACTCGCTCGCTCACTCACTCACTCACTCACTCACTAAGATGTTAGCAGGATCGATAATTAAACGTTTGTCGATCGTCTAACGTCATCCGATTACTACGCATTTCTATAAAATATTTGCTCAGTTCACAGTGTAAATAAATAGTTTCATCCGAAACAAATGTAGGAGCCGTGACCATTGAAGGTCAAGATAAGTAGTAATGTAAATCAACACGCATAACGCAACGCTTTATGTTTATCGTCCCGATCGACCGATTATCTTGTATATTTAGTTTTTGAGCTCGTAGGTCGAATGTTTGCTGGAATAAAACACACAGCCCGCCTTTGAAATTAAAAACAGAGAAAGTGTTTTCAAATAAATCTTTTTCAATTATACTCTATACTTGACTCAGTTGACTCTATCGAAGTCGTAGTCGAAGTCGTCTTTCGTATTAATTGAATCGAAGTTCAGACAATTAATTCATCACAGAAATCGCTTTCAAACTCAACAAAATAGCGAAGAACTAGGTGTTAAAAGGAAAAAAAAAAGGACGATTACTCATCTTACTAGATAAATTGAGTATTCAAAATATTAAATCGAGCGAAGTATTTGGAATCCTTTGAGAATGTCAACAAGCTGAGGGCACAGGAAGACCAATCTAAATATTCGAAAAGTGCAACAAGTATCCACGAGTTCGCCTAAGGGCCTTTGATTGCCTATCCGGACCGACCATAGGACGGCAAATAACGTTTTTCCCCCTTATTTTTTTACTTGTTTTTGTAATCGTGTTGTTTTGTTGTTTAGCGGCAAAGTTTACCGGTGAGCGAGCGCGGGCAGATACATGTACTGACAAAATACCGCCCGCTCAAACAGCCAATCAGAACGCACGCGTTTTTAGGATAACGGACCGGAAAAAAATAAAAAGTTTTTATTTATAAACTAATAGCTTAAATACACATGGTAACGATATTTTCACATGTGAAAATATCAGTTTTTCGAAAAGGAGAAATATGGGTATTATAATTGAAATTGCTTTTTTCGTTTCTCGCTCAACAATGCTCATAGTAAACAAAGTGCTCATAATTCAAGGAAAATGTGGGTGGCCCAAACCAGATGGCAAGTTAGAAATGAAAACTGCTTATCGTAAGACAAGATTTTACGCCTCCTTCTCACTCGAAACTAGTTTTCATATCACGAAAGGTCCCACGAAAAGGCCATTTATACTCCGTGAATCGTTTCTCAGTTGACTGTTCAATATCTTCCCCTCGCTTCCGCTATTTTTAAAAATAGTGACAAAGTTAACTCCCACAACTATGTTCTCAAAGAGAACTTCTTTGAGCGCTTTATTGATCTAAAGTTTTCTGAAAATTCTAAGCCACGAGCATCAATCATTTTTCTCTACAGTACAAAAAGTGCTGTTCGTTGGCAAATTTGCATCTTAATTTTCTGTGAAAATTTTTGTTTTTTATTCGTTTGTGAATCTAAAAAGACTTTGGAATATAGAGTTTTTGTGAAAATATTGTGATTTTCGGCGATTGAATTGAGCTACATTCGTATTGGTTTACTTTCAATGTACATCAATAAACTTATGCAAAAGTTAAACCAACAAAAACATCTCTCATGCAGTGTTTCTTGTTTTATTTTTCTCCGAGGCAAGTACAGTTTGCATTAAAAATGACCCGAAGCTATTTATATCAAAAAAAATAAGTATCAAGCAGTGTATGAAAACAAAATAAATGTAACGGAAAATAAAAACGAAATTCAAATAGATGGAAAAATAGCAAGGCTAAAAATGATTTGAAACAGAATCAACGAGAAGTGCATGGGATTTAAGTTTGGATTTATTACTCGCGGCTTTGATTAAATGTTTAATGTCAACAGCTTCAATGACTTTAAATGAGAAAAAGTTAAAAAAAATGAGGCTCGCGAACTTCTTTACTCCAATAACCGATTGTTTGTCAATTCTAATTTGGTTGAAGTGAGAGATCAAGTTTTTGAGCCGGAGCAATCCGCTTTTTTGCCAGGTTTAATGGTAATATGACGTGTTTTTCAAAGATTTTTTTAAATTGAGCTATTAAATTAAACTTAAGATCGAAGCTGTAGCGTTTGATTTTATAGTCTTTTGAGTCTTGTGACCAGGCTTCAATTAGAAAAACGACTTCTTTTTTTTTATTTTTACGTGCATGCCATCTGGCTTTGGTTATGGAGAGTGGAACCTTTATTTGGATGGGGTGGCCCATTTAGTTAAAAGCTGTTATCCAGAGGGACCCTGTATTATTATTATGATGATAAAATATATGCTATATACATACAAAGAGATCGTATAAGAAAACTATACTGAAACTGTCATAATATACATACAAAGTGAAAATTGATAAAGAAAATTATATAAAGATATAAAAGAAAAAATGGCTGCCGAAAGCTTACAATTCCGAGTTTGGTATTTTGGACGCAATTAACTGGTTGTCCTGTTCCTTTAATTGTAATGAACGTAGCCGTGGGGCGGCGGTGGCGGAGACGTTATACCAACACAAGTCAAGTCATTTCATCCCAAAAATATTGGACACAAAGAAAACTGGATGAAAACAACCGACAGGAAGACAAATTACTGATGAATAAATATAAGATTGGCTATGTTTAGACAAAAAAGTGAATATATTATCGATTTTAAATGAGCTATTCAAAGCTCGGAGTAGGATTTTAGGTTTTTTGTTTTTGTTTTTTTTTCCGCAAACCGCCGTTTCCAAAACAAGATTATTTCTCAATAGCCAATAAAGATGGAATAAAAATTTATATCAAGAGACATATAAATTAAGGAAAATCGTTCAAAAGATTCCTATCGGCGCTTTGTTTAGGCCAAGATAACAGGTGCGGTAAATAGAGTCTATTGGAAAATTTACCGCTTTGAAAACTGATGAAGAGAACAATGGATCGTGGGCATGTGCAACGGAAGTGATATTTTCCTTAATTGCTTTCTTAAAATAGATTTTGATGACTATCAAGTCCTTATAAATGCGCATGTTCGAGATTAGCTATGACGTCAATGCAAATGAGTTTTTCTAGGGGATAAAATATGGTGCAGTGTGCCTATCCTCAAACGACCTTCAACGATTTACTGAGTGAAAAAGCCTTGGATTTTGTCTTGGATTGCAATCACATTTCTCTGAAAATGTCGAAAACATTTAACCAGAGCGATAACTTCAACTCTCTCAACGAGTCTGCTTCGAGGAATGTCGAAGGGCGAAGGCATTCTGGGTTTTGTGTGCCCTCGATTTTGATTGAAGATTGGAGTGAGGTTAACTTCGAAGAAACTCTGGCTTCTTCTTCTTCTCGAGGTGCCCCGACAGCTCTCAAGGTTAGTGTTGGTCAGGTTTCCTTTACTGTTGCAACACCTTATCTTTGGCACATTTTAACATTTGCGAGCATGCATTTTGTGTTAAATTTCTCAGTTTCCATGACCTCGTTTTTTTCATTATCCTTTGTTGTTTATTTTATGCGTATTTTCGTTATTGTTTTTAATGTCGTCGTTAGTGATACATAATGATAAAAGGGTAAATTTTACACCGTGAAAAGATGAAAAAACTTACTGACGTTTGGGACGCTAGTCCTTCGTCGGAGTTGCTCTTTTACTCCGACGAAGGACTAGCGTCCGAAACGTCAGTAAATTTTTTCATCTTTTCACGGTGTATAATTTACCCTTTTATCATTATTGTTTCATTAGAAACACCGACGCAGCTCACACTAGTTTTTAGCTAGTTATCTCTTCTTAGTCATATTTAGTTTTTTTCAGTCTTTCCTTTCCCTTTCGCTTTCCCTTTTTCTTTTTCTTTTGTTTCCTTTGATTTTCGTTTTTCCCCATTCACTATCACCACTATCAGCATTGCACCATATGCCATAACACCTTAGCGTGACTGTCATTCCGATCCATGATACATGCACTTACCCACGTACGTGCTTTTAAGATAATCCATTTTTCATCAAAATTTTTAAAAAGAAGTTAATGATGGAGAGAAGTAAGGATGTTCATTGACATCAATTTGTATTGTTGAGTGATGTTTTAGTAAATTACTATACTGAACTGACTTCCTTTTTAACTAACATTTTGAATACCATGCAGTCTATCCTCCTTTTCATTGGAGGTTTTTGAGGCAAATGCGTTTTTTTCGGCCCAATTAACACGGAAGACAAAAAATAATATTGGTTCTGATGTCAAGGATTATAAAACAACCCGGAAAAGCTGAAAATAATAAAGGCCTAAACCTAAAAGGCTATTTAAATAGAGACTAATTCCTGACGTAACCTTTATAATTTACGATTTTGTTTCAAAATCCCGAAAGATCCATTTCACACGGCAGTGTGCTTGGTGTTTGCTAATCTTGATTTTGCCTCATTTTGTTTATTATTCTCATTTCCGTTCGAGATAGTAAGAGGAGCGATCTATGAGAAATCGTAATTTACTCGAAAAAAATTTCCCGCGCTTTGGGAATGCCGCGTTTGCAAAGTTTTTCCCGCAATTTGTCATCGGTATCCGATCACAACACTTTTTAAATCCACATTGAATCAATCTAAAGTTATTAATCAATTTATTTTAAGTACCCTGATACATTTTTTTATTAATTTGTACAATTTTTTTCTTCTAGGGTTTGGTTGAACCACTCCGCTCCTGTAACCGCCAAATGTGTCCTCAAGCAGTATTGCAAGACTGCAAGTCACTCTGCCAAACCGTATAGACTAGATTATTATTTTATCAGAAGATAGACAGAAAGACTGTGTACTCTAACGTTATCAGGCGATATATAATCAGAAGGGCTGTATACCAATACTAGTCGTGTAAACAGAAGAAAACGCGGACTGGCTGACAAAAGGACCAGCGAATTCATCTCTCACATCTAGGATTTTTTGTTCAACTTGAGCGACTGGCCGTCTAGGAGCTTTGGCTCTATTTTGACAAAAGCCCGTAATGATTTAAGGATTTCCTTTTACAAATATAGAAGTGATTCAGAAAAGCAAAATTTCAATTGAGTGGGAAACATGTACACCGTATTTAGGCGTGTCAGTCAGTGAATGACATCAATATTCGTCCGTCGCTTTTTTAATCAAAGCCATTTGAATGTCATAGTTCAGTTCCTCGATTTTCCTGCTCAATGAAATCTTCTCAATCAGCAATTTACTATATTTTTTGACTTGTTTTTCTTCAAATTAGTGCAGATGAACGGGAAGTCAGAAGTCAGGGAACCCGAATTTGAAAAAATATATATATATATGTCAAATGTCGATCAGAAAATCATATATCTAAAGCCAGAGGACGAGTAGAGCTTTGTTGAGATATTTGTACTAAAGTCTAGCTCCCTCAAACCTCAAACACTAGAACTCACAAACCTCCGTATTTATAGTGAAAAACCTTTTCTAATCCACGCGTTAAGCTTTGGTACTGCAAGCTTTTCATGTGAAAAAATACAGTGTTATCAATGCGGTTTGAGAGTAGTTACGTATTTGTAGGAAAATTTCAAAGCCTACCACTATCTGTATAAACGAAGCTTAGCAATTATACTTCATCATAAGAAAAAGATTAGCGTCGTAAATATATAGATTATTAGCAACTTAAAACCAAAATTTTATGTATTGTTCATTGCCATCTTATCGCCTTTTCAATAAAACTATTACTAACTAGATAAAGCATATCAACTAAAGCGAGAAACAAAAAGGTCGCTATAAATAAACCGAACTGATTTATTTATCATTGTGATCTCATAGGAAGTTATTGTGAACGTCACACAGAAATATCCAGACTCTGTACATATCTTTGTGAAATCAAATATTTATGAATAAAACCACGTATTTTGTATACGTATATATATAGTACATTTTAAGAGAAAGAGAACGAAAGGGAAGAAAGAAAGGGAGAAAGGGAAGAAAGGAGAGAAAAAAGGGAAAGTATGGAAAGAAAAGACAGAATTTTCCGACTATCCTATAGCACGCACTCTACATTCGATATTGCGTAGCAAGTTTCGTTCAGTCCGTTTGGAAATGATTAATGCATCAAATTAGTTTTCAATTCTAGGCACTGAAAAGATTTTCTGTCATATTATACTTTGTTTCCCAGCTGTTGTCACGGCATTTTGTCCAAATTCTCTCTATTAGTACGTAGCATGACTCTTCGTACGTCAGTACTGTAGTTTGAATTTAATCAAAAATAGAAATTCAAGTTGAAAATAGCTTTCAAGAAGATTAAGAAGGAGGATGACAAACGAATGAATGACTCAGGAAGAAGAAAATCGAGACTGAATAATTTGCCACTATCTTTGAAAAATGCCTATTACTTTGATTAAACTTTTCGCCAATAACTACTCTCACGTACCAACCCCGAATCAAATATCGTAAAGTTCTATTCACAAATTACGTGCGCTCAATATTGTACGAAACTATTTATCAGCTAGGAGAAGTAAATATTGCGAAGTGACTATTTTATTATCGTCCCTCGTTGACGTCGCTTCATTTTAATGGCTTCCCTGCAATTCACTGGCTTCCTTATTAATATAAAGTGCTCACGCCAGAACATTCTGTCAGTTAAAAAGAAAATCCATAAATATCGTATTATCAGGCTAAAAACCATTGAGGCTATGAACGACTATTAAATTGATAGTATTCAGCTAATCTGTTCAAAGCTATTAAAACGTTTCCTGTAAATAATGAATAGCGAAATTCAATATTGCTCCCCTAGTACATCTTTGCGGTAAATTTATTCTTTCCATTCTATTTTTTCAATATTAGAAAGAAAAATTGCTAGCTTCTATAACGAAAATTACGAAGGTAAAAACAGACTCAATTTCTAACTTCGTCTAATGGAAGTGATCACGTGATGGCGCTCAGCAAATCAACTTCCTTCTCAACGCTCACTAAAAAAGATGACATTGGAAGATTGACAATAAAGTGCCTATAAATATAGCTGAGATCATAATTATTAATAAACTAGTTTGAACTATACCTCGAAAAATAATATGAGAAAAACAATAATTATAAAATTATAAATTTTGCTCACGCTGACCAAACAAGTTTTTTTTATCATTGATCAATAGCCTACTTTAGATGCATACATGAGTAGATTAGAATTGGAAAAAAGATGCATATGAGGGATAAGGGAAGTAAAGGAGCAGAATAAGCCTCATGCCTGGCCTTCTCTGTTGAGAGAGAGAGGTCTGGAGACAAGTGAAGAGCTCCCTCCTACCAAACTCGCTTAGATTAAACCACGACCACAGTAACCATACCCCAGGGTACAGTAACCACGGCAAAAAAGCAGAAATTTATATTAAACGTTAATGAAAAATTTTCAAATGAAAGGCTGCCAAAACTTTACCATAGGAATTAAACCCAAGCTTTCTGTCCCCGTTCATTATTGACAGGTCTTTTGTGCTGGAAACTTTCGAATCGTAGGATATAACTTTAAACAGGTCTGAGATGGAAAAAACAGCTAGAATGGCTTAAGAAACTTGAGTAAATTTTGCATCAGCCCGAATTCTTCGATTGCACGTTACGTCATCGCGGCCATGTTGGTGCCATTTAACGATAGATTTTTCATTAGTATCCGTCATTAATGATCCCACAATGGCCGCCTTGTTTTTATCTTTTGACTCTCTTGGGAATGCTTGCAACCCATCGATAAGGCATGTCATCCAACGTGGTAGTTCGCGTTTGATGAACCGCGCGCGTCGCGTCCTGTTCGCGCTCAAAATTATAGCACACAAAGCTGCACGCCTCGGTTGTGGCGCCAATTTGAATACCAAACAATAAAAGCGTTGGTTTTCAATACTCTTTGTCGACAGAATAGGATTTGTTTTTGTTTGCATAACACAAAGACCTTTAATTTTACTGTGATCTACTTGACAAAAACAAAACAAGAGGATTAAGATGAAGGATTAATACCATAAAACTATTCAATAACTAGAGTAGATATGAGTTTACCTTTGATAGGGCTTCCACGACGTTTTACAGGCCAAGAAATTCAAACCTTTGCATCAAAACTGACTCATTCAACTCTCTATTTCATTCCAAAGATTTCAGTCGATTCTTTAGTGTTCATGTTGGCGATCAATGGAAGTTACCTGAAAGAAAAAGACTAAATAGCCAACAAAGCGAGCATGCATTGAAGAGTTTGTCCGACGGTTGGTCAACACTGAAACAACCAAAAGTAAGTTGGATTTCTTAAAAACTATAATTTTGATAATTAATCATTACAAAAAATTCTCAATTTTATGTGCTTTGATTACGACATTATTGATATTATTGTCATTATTATCATTTTCTATTGATATATTCACTTTAGTTTGGTTTAGTTCTAGTTTGCGCTTCGTTGTTGCCATAGTAGTGTCACAGCTCACAGACACGCAACTTATGTTTTCTTTGTGGAAAAGTTTGAATTTATTTTAAAACTTATGGACTTAAAATGTGTCTTCAATTTTGACTGACTGCCAGAATGTTTTTGAGTAATAAGAATATTCTTCCTGTCAAAGAAATTGGGTGAGCTCTGTTGCTTTTGTTCTTAATATTGCCTGCACGTTAATGGCTCAGTAGAGGTATGACCCAGTGCTTATTTTGTTATCAGGTACTGCAGAACTTTGTGAACTTTGTCCTTTCTTGTTTTTTCTCTATCTTACATTTAAATCATATGTACTTTAGTCTAAAAATTTTCAATTAGTTGAAAATAACGTCGCATGAATTGGCATAACATCAAAGTGGCTTTCAATTGTTTTTCTTGGCTTCGACCATATATACACTATTAACTGAAGCTTAAAGCATGGAAAAACGCTAAACACAAGTTAAATCCCGTTAATTTTTATCATCAGTCTTCACATTTAAAGCACCTGATTTCCACTGACGAAATCAGTGCCACTGATTTGATGATAGGTATTATTAACTATGATTTGGTCAAGAAAAAAAAACCTGTTTACCGTTCCCCCTCTATCATCTATGGTTTTTAAAACATCCCAGGAAAAATTGATATTGTAACGTTGCAGCACGCGTAAGAATATTACACTGAATATTATTTTGTCTCTTCATCTAGAATCAATCATACCATGTTGAAAAGAATCAGGAAGATAAGCAAACAAAAGGTAAAGATTGCTGTCTTATTAGACTTTGATTGTTTGGAGAAGTTCTTAGAGTTATTGACTTTAAAAGCTATTTTTGCTAAAGTGGTTGCTAATTGAATATAGCGCACAGTGGATTCTCCTGGTTAAGTAACCTTGATTAGCCTTGAAATCAGTTCTTCACAGAAAATTACTAAATGACTGTTCTTGGATTCCTGTATTTCTGGTGGCAAATAACCAATACTTTTCCATCTTAGCGCTTTTTTGTATCTTTTTTAGATATGAATAAATAATTAAATAAAAATATCTTTTAAGAGTCTAGCTTCATTACGATCGATATCTCATATGGAGCAGCCGAGCTTTCGTTCATCAGAGCTTGAGGAATAGCTTACGGTACATCTCGAGTGCATTGTGCTTGCTCCTGCTCTAAACTGAGAACGAAAGCACCCGAAGATATCATGAACAAAAAATTGAAGTTGCTAAAAATAGGACCATGTTCTGAATTAGAAAATAAAATGAAAAGAAACATAAGTAAAAACACGAATAACAACAACAAAATACTTGGGTTGTCCTCCATAGTGTTTCATATCATCACTTAGACTGAAGTAAAATGTTTTCTCTTTAGTTAAGAACAGAGGGGAAAAGTAGATAACATCTTCTTGTGGATGAGATACATTAGGTGCTAATGTGTCATTATCCTTGTTTACTTAGGCTAGTGGCAAAGAACAAGAAGAGATGGCCAAAAGCAAGGACAAAGCCGCGGGAAACAGCCTTGATGACACGATGACAGCTTTGCTAAGCGAAAGAGGCAGCTTACTAGAAGAAGTGAAGAAACTAAAAGAACAATTACAGAATGAAAATGTTCGCTACGCAGAGCTGAAATCCCTCAAGACCCAACAAGTATGCGCACTGACGTTCAAACTGGCCAAAGCGATGCGAGATAAAGAGAGGGCAATTGAAGAAAACGACAGTCTGAAACAGGAGCTGCTAGACATCAGAAGTACAAGACAAGTGCGCGAAGAAAGTGTTTTGGAAAACCGGTCTGAGAGTGTGCCATTAGACGTGGTTGAAGTTAAACAAAACAGCATTCCTTTGGAAGAACCTCAGCTATACACGAAAATAAATGACAGTGATAAAAACATTCCATGTGAAAAGATGTCCTGCTTCATCATCACCGGTGAACCAATACACAAAGAAAGATGCCAGGAAGGTGTCCAGGAAGAGGTAAAGCAAGACTTGGTGGAGAAGTCCGTTGTTGGTGGAGAACCAAGGGAACCCCCCGAAGATGCTTTGCAAGGAGATGAAAACAGCGATTGCAGCTCAAGTGACACTCTTTCCCTGAGCCAATGTTCTTTTAAATCGGATGACCAAAATACGAAGAAAAAAGTTATGGTCGAATTTCGTAGAATTCAAAAAGAACTGCTTGACGTCAAGAAGAATATGTCCATGGTTCAAGGACTGAACGAGCGGCTCTCACGTGACCTGCAATCACTCGTTGATAAAAAGAATTCCCACCCTTTGGTTAGGTCACAGTCACTGCGTATGCACAAGAATGGGTCGTCTGATTTCCCTCACGATAATGTCGATGGCAAACGAGAAAATTTGTTTGTTTTCCCTGTTACTGAAACGACTAAAAAGGATCAAGCGAAGACCACGCAAGATGCAAGTACAGAAACTGAAGTATGCGGCCTTGAACAAATTGATGGTTTACAAAAGAAAAACGAGTTCCAAGACGAAAGAATCGAACAATTAAATCAAGAGAGTTTGGAGGAAATCCCAGGTGATGGGCTCCCTGTTGAATTAGAACCAGCTGACTGTGCACGAAGTAAAGATGGCGATGACAAGGAAATACAGGCCAACGTGATCGAGGTACGAAAGCAATTGGAAAAAGCAATGAAAGAGCTGGAAGAACTTCGAGCCGACAACAAAGAAATGAAAAAGAAAATCAACAACATCGCGTTCGCGACAGACCACGGTGACTTTCTGCGCAAGACTACGCAGTTCACTGGTGCTCTCTTGAAAGAAATGAGGGAGAGAGAACAGAAGATCGAACGAAAGACGTCGAGAACCACGCCAAAGGTCGAACAACCTCCATTGAGTGTCCTGGGTACACGATTGAACGAGATCACAAAAACAGTGGATGACATGACAAAGCCAGACTCCACCCTTTCATCCCTTGAGTCTGTCTGCGTAACTTCAACTGTAGAGTCTGCTTTGATGACAGAGCCTATCCCAAGACCGCACTCCGCTGGTCTGCCAACGACGCATATCTTTTCCAGGCAAGTCGATGCAAAAGTTAAACCTCTCCCTGAACCTAAAAAAAGGCGTTTCACGACGGGAAAACTTGGAGAGCCATCGCTTGCATATCGACACGTTGGACTTATTAGCAACGATGGTGGACTGAAAAGATTAATGGAGCCTTTGGCAAAGGAATGGAGATCAACAGAGACCTTGTCTCCTCGTCATAGCTTTAGTGGTCCCCTCGGATACAAGGACTATATTCAAAGACACATTGTTATGTCTTCAAATGCTATTGCTAAAATACGAGATCTGACCCCTGAGGAGCTCAATGGACATATCGTATACTAATGCTAAAACATTTCGTACATGCGCCCGCACTCTTAGCGGTATGTATAATATTATTACTTACCGCTGACCAAATGTATTCATGAGTGAATGTATTCCATAAACACTGATTTGAATTCATTTTGAATGAAAGTAGTTCAGTTCTAAATTTATCTATAATACTTTCCTTTTTCCATTTGTTTCGAATCATATATAACCGAAAAATCAAAAGCATGTAAATATACCTTATTTTTATATATTAAAAGAAATCGTTTTCGGAAAAAGTTCAAAAAAGTACGCATTGTTTTGACTGATATCGCCTGACTTGAAGTCATGTTTTTTTCCGGTTTTCATTTATTGTAAATAGAGGTAGGAAAAGAATCGTAACATACATTGAAACTGTACACCGTTTGGGATCCCTATGCCATTTACACATATTGATCTTTGGAGTAAGACCGGTGGGATCCCTGTGTTATTTATGCAAGGATCCACACACAATCATTAGAGTAAGAATTCACCCCGGTCAGTTTGCCGTTTCTGATTGCCAAGTATTTTTTGCCATAATTAGCATACAAGACGACAGCCCTCTCGCCATTGCTGGAATGCTCGTCTGCCTTCAATATCCATTCCTCCGCGCCGTAATGTTGACCTTTGGTGTAAGTGTAATCCCCATTTGCATCGTACCCTGTTGGATTAAAAAATAACCAATCATAAGTCTGTATTATGATTACGTGCTAATCCTGGTTTAGAAGAGCCAATCACAAGGTATATATTGATTCTCGATTGATCACGTGATAAATTTTGAATACCAAATTACAGCTCTGCATTTAAATCACCTGATGAAATAGAAAAAGCAAAGCCCGATTGCAAACAAAGACTATATTTATCGCAACCACGTGACCACGATTTCCTATCACGTGATAACTTTTAAAAAACAAATCACAACTAATTTAAATCACGTGATAAGATTTTATAAAAAGCGAAGTCCAATCGAACAAAATCACGTGATAGTAGTTTTCTTACCCAAGTAACCATTGGTTGCATAGTTCTTGTAAAACACGATGCCCGATTCTTTTTTGCCTTTTTCTTCCACCCAGTAACTGGTGTCCTCTGAGGTATCCCTTAGCACCATGGTACTACGATTACCGCTGGCTGGATGAAACTTGACCTGACCTTAGAAACAATAGGTACAAAAACGTTATTTATGATCAAAACCACTCTAATAATGATCAAAACCAAGCTTGGGCGTAATGTTTTCTCATTTCTTCAGACCATGTGTCATTCCCTAAAGGATCCTTTCTTTGTTTAACGGTTGTGCATGAGAAGACACATAAATATGGATGCCATCCAAACAAAGAATCTTATGCTCAAGAGAGTAAAGCATGCGATATCTGACAAACACTGCATCCAAGTTAAAGAGGTCAATAAATTAAAACAGAGAATAAACAGAGAATAAACTTACCAGACTCGGCCAAGAACTTCCCAAGCAGTTTATGACGGAAAGCTCGCCCTGGCTTCTTCTTGACCACCGTCTTGGGAGCCTCGGCTGGGACATGGGCCACAGCCTCTTTCTGCTCGGCTTCAGAAATGCTCACATC
This sequence comes from Actinia equina, assembly GCA_011057435.1. NCBI lineage: Eukaryota > Metazoa > Cnidaria > Anthozoa > Actiniaria > Actiniidae > Actinia > Actinia equina. The sequence goes on along the minus strand of WHPX01001077.1, from coordinate 9,423 downwards.
TTCTTCTGCTGCCTGCATGACTTCGTTGGCCAGAGATTCAATACTCTTGTTGAAGTTATTGGGATCCCTGAAAACAGCAGGCATTGTAGAAATAAATGTAAAAGCCCGGACCCGCGATGCGACGTCGCCTGCATGTAACTGGGTTTTTGAGGGATGTCACACGTAGCGACTTCCTTGCAACATCGTATTAGATTTGTCGAAGTCACGTGCAACAGTTGCACCGTGGACACACGCTGCGATTTCTCCGTTACAAGCAACGTCGCGAGCAAAGACGCATCGTTTGTCCGGGTCTTAATTCTCTACCCTCATGAATTCTTGCTAAGTTATTTTCATCGACGAATAACACAGGTCTGAAAAGATGAAAATAATGCTAAGCAAAGCAGAATTAAGAGTTTGTTATCTGCGCTCCATTATATTGTTGTTCATTACTTTTTCTCTGTAGATTAAGTTGTGGACTCGCGTTGTGGACAGTGTCGTACCGTGATCGTGCCGGATGGCTTTGTGTCTTAGCATTTTGATCGTGAGCAATTGCTGGGTGACCGTGCGTCTGTCTGTTTCTACCCACCTGAAATCAATCCACAGTGCCCCAGCTGTTATAACACCCAGCCATCCCTTTGCTTTGTAGCCTTTCTCGCACATGACGGGCACGACAGGAACATCCTGAGCGTCTGCGTAATTCAATTCCTTTTTACAATTTTTTGATTCCTGATATCATGAAAAGTAAAAACTTGTGAGAAGACCTTTTTAGCTTCGTTGTTTGTTGTGCACATTTCAGACCATGTGATGTCACTCTTGGGAGTTGATTCTTTCATGTGTATTTGAACATGTTGGTCATAAAAGAACAATTCTCAAGGGAATGTCATGTGATGTAATTTGCATACAAAGCTAAAAAAGTCTAGGATAATGCGCTGATCACTTTGAACGAGGGCCGGCGGTACATTATGCACGCTAGCAGTATTCCGAATTTTCTAACGAAATATCGATGCTTCGTTAGAAAGCAGAGAAGAGTCTGTGTACGAGAATAGGGAATCTTCGTCCGGTGAACAAAGAATTAAATTATTAATTAAAGCTTAGGGGATCGCCATCGGCTGGCTTAAAGGTTATAGTTACCGAGTATTTAGTTGTCATAAAACAGCACACAACAGCAGCGTTGTCGACACCTTCGGCCATGCTAGAAAAAAGTTAATTATAAAATGAATTGTTTACGATATATCTTATTTCGGCGTGGGGCAACGCTTTTCCATTTCAGACCACGTGTCATTCCCTAGAGTATCATTTCTTTGTTTAAGGGTCGTGACATGAGAAGACACATGAATATGGATACGACTCAAACAAAGAAACTTATTCTCAAGATAATAAAACGTGATCTTAAACGGAGTAACATTTCACCCGAAGGTAAAGAGGTCTTGGAAGTGCATTTTATGGACAAAATAGACGCCATCTTTAAAATATGTCAGCAGCTCCACAAAGCGTTGTAATACAAACTCGACCAAGTTTTCTCCTCAACCTCGAAATAACCAACAAGTTTTCTATCTGCTAACCTTTCATTGATGTTTCCCTTCACTCCACCATGAATGTCCATCCACGTCTTTATCCCCTGTGCTCGAATCGCGTGGTATACTTTTTCTACCAACGACTGGTTGTCCCATTGATAGGACAGCATCACATGCTTCGACATGATGCAAAATATTTCCTGTGGGGAAGGGAGTGGAAGAATTGAATCTTAAAAAATCCTAATACAATATACCCGATAGGGATGATTCACGGTGTACATTTTCACGCGATGACCAAAAGCTCGAAGTGATCAGAGTTTGATTGTTCTGACTGTAATTCAGCGTTGGAAGCCATTACAAATTAACATGAATAATAAATTAAATCCCTTGGTGTTGTAAGTTTGGCTTACAGAAAACATAAAAATCGGTATCGAAATTTTATTGTAAAGCCGTTATCACCAGCTTAGTTTATTTAACTATGATGTCAAATTTTCGGCCATCGTTAGATAACTCGATTACTGATAAAAAATAGTTTAAAATATAACTGCTGAAACTTTAAGACTCTTTAAGCCCGTGAATAAATTATTTGTCTAAATATTCAAACCATCCTTTAATCGACCATGGGCGTCTAAAAAAAGTCATGATCTCGAGGTTCGTCAGATAATAGTTGCTGTTCGGTCGATATATCTTTTCTCATCTCAGTAAACTTATATATTTTGCACAAATGAGTTAGAAGTTGGTCGAAGATATATTTAGCTTCCATTACCTCGAGCAATAAGAAATTTTCTGAGTTAGGTACTTGAATAAGTAAACTGTAGTTCATACTTACCAATATCACAGGTGAAGGAAAGGAGGACGAAAAATGACGGTCGAAATAAGGCTGTGTAATGTAGAAGATGAAGAAGTGTTTCGCTTCCCCCTCCTGCTGCAAACGAATATGTAATATGCAGCTGCCCAAAAGTATTTTATGCTTGATTTGAAGTTTTGTATTGGAGAATGAAAAAAATTAGCATTACAATAATATTCATTTATATTCATCTCCGTAATCTATAATTGCAACCTGAAAATCTGGAATTTGGACCGATTGGAAATAGGATGCGACAGAATGTAAAGTAAACAAACAAACAAAAACGTGCGTTTAAAAAAGATCAAGGGTTACGTTTTGCAAATTCAATAATCCATTTTTTCATACTTCAAATAATGATATATAGTCAAAAAGAGCTTCATATTTGATGCAAAAAATTCAAAAGGAAAGTTAGTGAAGCTTTTCTTTGCCCGAAATGCATATGAACAGAATGGAATTTTACTAAAATTTGTCTGTACTTAATTTCCCGATATATTTTCTTCTGTATTGACAGTTACAGCAACATGCAGGCTGCATGCGACAAAACTTTATTAACCAAACTTTTTAGAAGTAATGGCTGGTATATACAGATGAATCGAAAGCTGTTACATTGCCATGGAGAGGAATGTAATGTTGCATGTTGCATGTTGCATGTTGCATGTTGCATGTTGCATGTTGCATGTTGCATGTTGCATGTTGCATGTTGCATGTTGCATGTTGCATGTTGCATGTTGCATGTTGCATGTTGCATGTTGCATGTTGCATGTTGCATGTTGCATGTTGCATGTTGCATGTTGCATGTTGCATGTTGCATGTTGCATGTTGCATGTTGCATGACAAGCCCGAGTTGTACTATGGGTGAATTCAAACAGTGAAAAGTCACACCAACATGAAATTTCCCCCAACTTATTTTCCGGCATTAATTCTTTCCTGTTGACATTAATATTATTTACATTTAACAATTATTCGCCGAAGGCGAAGTAAATATCGGGGAATATTTACCGCCGGACACGAGTCTTCGAGCGGCGAGGTAAATATTCTCCGATATTCACTGAGGCTGAGGCAAATAATTGTTTTAGTATAAATACACAGGTGATTCTTTCAAAAAGAGGAAAAAAAGAAGATAAAAGATATTTTTTCCGGTAACAGCAACAAAGCGGCTGGCCGCCATTTTGGATTATCGCTGGAGGTGATTATCGTGTGATAGTGCGAGTTTCTCGACCAATCAGCGCGCGAGATTTTCAATAATCACCAGTGTATTTTTACTAAATTATTATAATACATGCATTTAAAGCTTAGTATAAGCAACACTATATGAAGATGCAAGAACCTTTTTTAGAAAAGCTGTATCTAAAAATAGCTGAGACTCTTTAATGCCTCCCACAATTAAAACCATGTTCGATAATTATTTTCAGACATCTTCGGGGGTGGGGGTGAGGGGGATCAATTTACATGATAATCTTGATCAAAGTAGGAATTTAAGTAAGAATAATAAAAACACACTTTATCTGTAATTACTTTTCATATTTTAATATGAATGAAGAATTGTACATGCAAAACTTCAAGGATACTGATCAAGGAATAGTTTCGTTAAATCCCTCTTAAGAAAACATCAAATATTTCCTAGAGTAAATAAAGTTTGAAACTAATAATCTAAGAGGTAAATCTCTATCTGAGTTATTTTTCGTAGCACATAATACGCCATCAAGAAAACGGCTCAAAATCTCTTGAAATTTTTAAAAGAACAAGCGGTTGCTGAGGTTACGTACTCTTATTAAATCACAGCTCGTTCTCAGAGCATTCTACAGACAACTTATCATGAAAGCGTAATGAGTAAAGATAAGCATCCAAAATATAATAAATTGTAGCTGAAAATGTTGAAGAGGAGATGGAAAAATATTAGTGGTATTTTCAAAAACGACGAGGACTTCGGAGAGGAAGAGAATAGAGAAGGTTAGTTTATCGAATAAACAAAACCTTTTCTTTGGTTCGTTTATTTTTCTATTTTATCCAGGTACTCAGTTCTATGATAGTATATTTTTTGAAATAAGGTAGCTGCGTAACTGGCTAAAGAAAATATACTAATGCTCAGCATCATTAAGGCATGGCTCTCAGATGAAAAACTGTTTGGCTATATCATAGTCAATTTTCTACGAATCTTCCCCAAACTTGGCAAGTTAATGTCTTTTGTGAAAAGAAGGAACCTTAGAGCCTTGGTTATCATGGAAGCTAAGTCACGTGACCACAAGGCCGCCATCTTGGATTTTTAAACAAATCGTTTGTAGTCGCATTGAAACTACTTCAAAAGTCCTGAAAATCCATATTCCTTTTTATATTTCCAATACCTATATGGATCTAATTGGATATCTTGGAAATTATATTAAGTTTAATTTTTAGAATATTTTCTGTATTTTCCAAAAAAATTAAAAATATTAAAAATATTAAGATGGCGGCCTTGTGGTCACGTGACCTGGTTTCCATGGTAACAGATATGCGGTAATTGCTTGCCTTGAAGAATTACTACTACGAGCCAAATTTGGGAAAGATTTATAGTAAACTGTCAAAGATATGAATAAATAACTGATTTTCCATCACTTCCTCCAAAAGAGCCATGCCTTAATGGTGCTGAGTGCTTTAGCACTACATAGCATAAATAAAACGACAGTTAGCACAATCAAATTTTTGGTTAAATGTAGTTCAAGATTTTAAGTACAGAGACGGTAATTAATAGGGTCCTAATACTATCCGGAACAAGTACCAAACTGGATTTTTTGTTTTCAGTTTTAATATTTTTGATATTCTATACTTTGTTTTATCGAAACTAAAATCACGAGAAAAATAGTTCGGATTGTAAGTATCTTATCCAAAGAGCCAAAACCTTAAGTTCTTCTTTTTGTAAAAACTATGAGAATTTCAAGACCAATGACAGATCATAGTAATTTGAAGATATTATTTTATGAAGCGTTTTGAGTTGGTTGGCAGAACAAGAGATAAGTGTTAGGAGAAGTACGCCTCATAGCAGAGTGCTTCTCGACACCTCCTCGTGTTCTGCCAATCCCCAAGTGTTATAACTCCACACAGCACAGCAAGCAAATTTTTTATTTCTTTTATAAAATACAAATTACATGAATGACGGAACTGAAAGGGCGCTTGCGTGCTGTGTGCTGTCATAAAGCACGCGCTCCTAACCAATCAGAAAGCGAGATGGAGAGCAGTTATTTTATAATATTTAATAAATTAAAAGCATAGAACTTGAATAGGACGTTTGCATGATGGCGTCATTGACCTCTACTACCAGACTCCCTTGCACACTTTCTTTTGTTCAGTTAATTAGCACCAATTGTCTTACTATTCTCATGAGGGAATACAAATTTAAATAAGAAAGAAAATTCACGAAGCATTATGGTAGTGGGAGTCAAATGACGCCATCATGCAAACGTCCTATTAAACCACCCCGTAATGGTAATCTCTTTCAATTTATATATAGTCAAGTTTAATTTATGTCTTTTTACGAAATATTTTCATTATGTTTGTTGTCTTTTGTATGCAAGTAGTGAATAGGGGATCATTTAAAAAAACAACTGTCGAATACTGAGTGATAATTTTAAAAGGAATCTAAGTAATTGCTTACTATCAATCACGTGACTTTTTGGAGTTGACTGGGGACAAACAAGCAGTTGACTGGGGGGCAACTAGCGGATGCTAAGTCAAAACATATCAAAATAAGTCCTCAAAACTATTGTATTTGACTATTTTCACGACATCAAACCAGAAAACAAGAGATCAAAACAACCTCCAGGATTCTACAAGCCATCAAAAAAGAGCTATTACCGGAAGTGACGTCTATTGATAGCAACCTATAGTTGAATAAATTCTGGACGAACGCCACAAACTAATTCATTATTTTCTAGGGTTTGAGTCATTTCAGTTTTTTACCATGCAAGCATAGGTCGTCTTTTCCCTCGTAGGGCTGAGGGGCGGAAACGCCTCTGCAATCAGATTAGAGTTTTTTCGTCCGATTGTCAACACAGCACAGTAGCCCAAGCTCGGTTTCTGTGGTGTCATGTTATAAGGAAATGTATGGGGATTCTTCAAAAAATTCAATAAAATCATTGAAACGTGAAATAAAGCCTCGAAATTTTACCCGATCATTGAGAAATAGCACTTCTTTCGCTCTGTGTGGTTGTGTTTTTAATTTAGACCGATTTAAGGATTTTCCCCCCCACCAGTAACACTTAATACTTAATTAATACTTAATACTGGTGGGCGGGAAAAAAATCCTTAAATCGGTCTAAATTTAAAAAATAACCACACAGAGCGAAAGACCTGCTATTTCTCAATGATCGGGTAAAATTTCGAGGCTTTATTTCACGTTTCGATGATTTTTTTTGAAATTTTTGAAGAATCCCCATACATTTCCTTATAACATAACACCACAGAAACCAAACTTGGGCTACCTGTGATTTGAGTGACTAAAGACATAATTGAAAGTACCCGTTGTTTTGGCAAGTGTTAACTGGTGTCAATCATTACATATAATCAACAGAAAGATATTGAGTGGAAAAAAGCCATTTCTTTTCTTGCAAGATGATAAGAAACGAAGGCAAAATGACTCCTTAAATAATTGTCTAATATGTCTATAATAACACAATCAGTAACAAGTCAACTAAAACAAATATTTTGAAGCTAAGATATTTAGGAAGAAAATTTTAACGTTTCGGGCAATCGACGAGGACCGTTTGAGACAAGTGCCATATGCAGCTCGCTAGAACACGAGGATTGTACTTCACCATCAATGAATTCAGCTCAAAATAAGACCAATATATAGCTAAATGTTTAATATTCATACGACATGGCTTTAGAAACATTTCTGGCAAAGACGCTCAAAAAAGAATATGGACAATTACAAAGCACGGACGATGACGTTCAGCTTCAAGATGTTAGTACAAGGGCAACAAGACAAAGACGAAAAATGCGACGAAATCAAAGGTAAATATGATGATTGACTGTTAATGGGGCTGTGTGTAGAAATATGGATCCATCTTAACCTAGTTCTGGTCTCCAGACGTTTTTTTGTTTTTGTTTTTTGTTTTATTTTGCGATCATAAACTAGTCATAATATGCTTTGGGCTTCCTGTGTTTATCATACCATTAGTGAAATTTAGATTCATTCTGCTTACGTGAAAAATAGTTGTAAAAATGGATTCGAACCTTGAGACAAGTTCAAAACAAAAGTTTCATCTGGTATAATTCCAAATGTTTTACCTTGTATCTTTTCTTCTGCAAACCAAGTACTGGTAGACATGCGATACCATTCTCACCTAATGTCAAATTCTTAATTCTTTTGCTTAAATTCTGCTAAAATATTCTCTCACTATGATTAGACACACAATACTCTGACAAGTGAATGAATAGCAAAGTCCAATACTGGGAAAGCATTTGTGCATGCGACACTTCCGTTAAAGCGCCCCCGAAGTGAGGTTTTTATTTCGTATTCATATTCTTGAAAAAGAAACTTTGATACTTATGCGGGTTCCTATTCTCACAAAACACTGTAAAACTGCTTAATTTTGCCTAAAGTCCTCATGGGGTGATCTGGTATCCGTCAGCCATAGCTGTGTCGACATTTTTAGTTTTTCTAAAAGCGGAAAAGTATCCGCAATTGAGGCGACTTCAAAAGCTCTAAAGAGAAGGCTTTTCTTCGGATATTCTGCAGCGGCAAGTTCCTTTGCCGAGCTCCTAGCCTTTCCAGATCAGTCTACGGCAAAAAATGGCATTTTCTCGGCTCAAACAATATGGCGTTAAAGAAACAGACGAAAGTTTGACAAACTTCAGTATGAAAATATTCCAACTTCAGATAGAAAAGGTATGAAAATCAAACGAGAGAATGTTAGATTAATGGGCCTTAATTCATTGTTAACTTGCATCGGTATTATTATATACATAGTTTTGCTTTAATTTTGGTGGGCTTGATGCTGATGATATAGAACCTTTCTTTTTCATTTATTTTCGTTTCGAAACTGTACTACGCAGCATGGTCATTTGAAATTTAATAACTTTAATCTCAAGAATTTGTTTATAAATTAACTCGATCTTGAAAGACGAAGGGGTAAAGGAAGGGGAAAAAATCCTATATTCACTTGAAAATTTGAAAGTTTTTGGAAAGGCAATGTATTTTTCCCTGTTGTAACTTAGCAGGGTTCAAGGTATCCCTAATTCGTGTGTATGAGATAGGTCCAACTGGACTTGTATATTGAGACGTTATTATTAAGATAGTTATTTTTAAGACCATTTGCTTAGTGATAACCGTATTTACTATATAATGTTTATAACTGTTTCCCTAAATAATATTACGCTGTGATTGATGTCAAAACTGACATTAATAAAATTGATTATTAGAGTAATTATTTAAGCGCATTGAGAACATGTATTTGTTTAGTGTGAACGTATTTTAATCCTGTGTATATTATAATGTTTATGTTAGCACTTGGCCAGCCAGACCCCGTATGCTACTCCACAGTGGCTCTGTTTTTTTTTTAACTAAAGCTTGGTAACTCTAGTGCTTAGTGCTTGGCCTATCCGGTTTGGAAATATACGTTTAACTTTTCACTCCCACACATCGCGCTGAGAAAATGCAAGACAAATTTTGATTTGAAAGTAATAATACCTTACTATACATGGGCGTTCCTGTGTTAAGAACAGGGCATTGTGGGTAGATCAGCACAGTTTTTAGAAGGTAATACTAAAGCTGTCTGTTCAAGTAGTCTGGTTCAGCGGTACGAGTAAAGGATCTAAACTCCAGGGAGAGAAAAAAAAAAAACCTCTCAACCAACATGTCCTGACGACGACGAAGAGCAGCTTGTCGGAGATTTTGTCAAATCGTGCAAATCGCTCGAGATTTATTTTATCGTAGTCGTCGGCGACGACATCAACAGAGTTACGATCTCCTCCAGGACTCCTATACTTGCCGACACTTTGAACGAGAAAAAATCGCGCAGAAAATAAATAGAAGATGTCCAAGTACTGAAATGTGAAGGTAAGATTGAGTTTTAGCACAGCGCAGGCAGTTTACCCGCGCAGGAACCG
>WHPX01001076.1:20000-170117 GCA_011057435.1 Actinia equina | reverse complement strand
TGATAACGGCTCCAGATGTACAGTATGAGGATTGAAACTACGCTGGTTAATCAGATAGACGATCAACTGAAGAATTTCTGGTTATGTTGACCTAAGCTAAGCCAACGCCAAATAGGTTGAACACAAGCCGTGCAAGGTGGTCAAAGGAAGTATGCTTGGTACCAGTACTTATCATACCCGCAGTTACGTTTAATGACATCCACTTGGACCTAACGTTGAAACTGAGGTCTGCTAACAACCATCCTCTTCCGTAAGGTGCGGAGATATCTTCAAAAACGGGCCACTTGTTCATACCCCGCTAAGGAATCTCATGAATGGTTAAGTGGTCCTAACATGCGTTATTGGCCGCAGCAACTAAACTTTGCGGTTTGGGTGCCACAGCGGCTGCGGTGTAAGTGCGAGTGATGAAGAATCCATATTTATGTTGCACTCCATTTACGTCAGAAGAATACGGCATTGAGATGGGTGTTATGCGCTGCGGAGATACCGCGTTTGATACAAGAGATAACAAATACAGCGTGCCGGCTTATGAAGAATTTGTAAGGAGTGTGGTGTTGTAGGGAAAGGATTCCGATGACTCGGGCCGCTAAACTGGTGTGCGGAATATTTGGGCTTATTGGGGGATTGGTGGACACGAGCTAAGCAAACGGGAAGTGCATGCGCTGCAGTTGCGATGGGACCGCGGGATAGCACAAAGAAGAAACTCACGACAGTGAGCACCTTCTTTGAACAAATGCCAAAACACTAAGGAAGTCGAGAGGACCTCGGTTCAAAGAACGAGGGTGGTAAGTATGCCGGGCTAATCATGATTATAAGATACCAAGACGAGCAAACGAAGCAATATCTAATTTCATACCCCCAGAAGGTAAGGACTAACTAGAAGCCGCCTTGCCCGTTTTAAACCGCAGCAGAGAAGCTTACGTGTATTCTATCCGTGAGCTCAGGTAAAATACCCGATCCAAATATAATTTGGAAATACCGGCGCCGCAGAAGAGGAAGGCTGAGCAGAAGCCTGAATATTATTTCGAACAGTTCGATCTTGGAGGGCGAATAGCAAGGGCGTACGGCGTACCAACTTAGCTATGACAAAATTCTACGGCAGAGGTTGGACTATGCAGTTAGCCCGGGGTGTGGTTAATGACTAGAAATTATCTTATAAATACTGGTTCTGTAGTAGTATACAACAAACAACTTAACGAGCTACTAAGGATAGAAGTTTGGGGTGAACGAGTGAACTCTGACACTCTTAGGAACATTCCTCACTTCGTAGAGAAGCCAAAAAGTCACACTAACGAAGCTACCCGTAGTTAAGAAACCATCAAAGAAGGTTTTGCCTCGCTACCTGAGGAATATGACCATACTTACGAAGGCGGCCTAGCAGTCGCGGGTGTTGGTCTGAGTTATTATATAATGGCGATGAACAACCCTTACGTCACTGGAGTAGATTGTGTCATACGACTTACACAGGCGAGAAAAAATACACCCAGGCATCTTGGTTGATGTCACCGATGTCTGTGAATTTGAACTACTCAGGAAAGAAGTTAAGCCTTTGTAGTATTTGCATTGGCACGAGCAGCCATGCCCAACGTCGGCTTTAGGTTCATGGATGAGAATGGCATACTGCAGCCTATGAGAATAAGACGAATAACAGAGAGCCTGCGCATTTTTCCGTAGGGCCCGCCAACGAATAGCGCTGAGAATCTTACGACTTGGACTTTTCACATGGTTGCTGATTGTCCATGGGGAAGGTAAAGTTGCAAATGAGAAGTAGACGACACCGGGAGCGTTTGCATAAATAGTATAGAAAATCAGAGAGATACGCTTATAATCACAAGACCATTAGCACTCTTACGGTGCTTAGTCTCTAGAAGCAAATTTATTTGCTGAAATATAGGAACCGCACGTAAAGGAAGAAGACTTCCATTATTACTCTAGGGGAGATTTACTACCAGGTGGATGAGTGGCACGATACCGGAATTTGGGCAAAGGTTGGGGGTTAGGATTGGTTATGTGTACCCTTAACATAACCTAGGAATAGCCGGTAATCTTGGGTTTAGGATTGTAGATGAGGCCAACGCCCCACTTTTTACCATATAGGAAAAGGTAAATAGCAGGCACCCATCACACTTCACGTATGAGGCTTCGACATCGAGTGCGGAAAACCAGTCGCCCGGTGACTTTCATATGATAGTCAATTGTCAATATGCGAAGCTTCAACTTCGTCCCGGCGACGTCATCCCAGGCACCAGCTATAAAGGCTTTGTCGTATTTAATGCCACGACGTCAAAGGGCAGCGTGGTGGATGCTACCTGGAATCATAAGACCATTAGCACCATGACTGCCATACCCTTGATACCAAATTATCAAGGCGGTGCGAATACTATCTTTACTTATCCCCAGTCGAGGACGCCTCGGCGCCTGACGACGATAAGCCACCAGTAATACGCAAGGATAAGATCAACCCTTCATCTTCTTCAGGAGTACCACCCCAATAGCTACGACTAATATCCAAATGTTATTCCCCACGAACTTTAACAGTTCGCCGCCGGCCCTAAGTGCCAGGCCAAGAACACCACCAAGCAAGCCCGGAATGCTTGCTGCCCATTTTTTTTTCCCAAGTCCGTCAGCCCATTGCCTAATTTCTTTACGCCCGCGCCCGTAGCCTTAGCGCGGATAGGATTACTCCTACTACGGTGCTAATAGCGACCGCAAATGCCAGTGGAACGCCATACTTCAAAAGGGCTCTTTTTACCTTTTCCTTGGTGGTAAGCCCCAGCTCCTTTTCCAGGTTTTCCTTTTGCGCCCGTAAGTCCGCAAGGCGGCACCTCTAGATCTTCTGTGTCCCTTTGGGCAGCCTCCCTTCCTCTTCGGTACGAGTTTGTGTCCGCAACTACTTCCTCGCTGCCGCTCTATTTGCCCCTCCAGGTCTTCGATGGCCTGATCTCTTTTGCCGGATTTGTTCCTCCTTAGTATTGATTTCAGCCATTACCGCCGCCTTTCCACCAAAGAGCCAGCTATGGTGGTTTGTAGGTTTTCGGTATCGTCTCTTGTAAGTCCAACTCCTGCAGGGCAAGGTTAAGAGCCCTTTGGGTTTGGTTTCTTTCGCGACGAATTTTGGTTCTTTGTTCTACCAGCTCCCTTATTTCTTGATCTTTGAATTCGACCTCCCTTTTGTGTGCGTCGGCGAGTCGTTGGTTTTGCTTCTATGTATTCCTCCTCCCTTTCTTCCAACGTTTCTCGTAGCGGCGTCCACCGAGGCGCCTGACTTTTTAGCTTCTTCTAAGTCCCTTGTGCGTTATCTCTTTCGCGAGGGTTTTATCCAACTGGTTTCTCATTTCTTTCATCTTTCATCTTGTATGGGCGGACTTCTTCTCAGCATCCAGCGAGTAGGTGACCTTGCTTTGCGTATTCTGCGTCTTTTTCTTTTAACTCCCTTTGCAGCTCCTCGGCACGCTTTTTCAATTTCAACCCTTCGGGTAGGGCTCTCAACCTTTCTAGCATGCTTTAGTAGCCTGCTGAAAGCCTTTTAATCTTAAGACGTCGCCCCTACGTCACCATTTCTCATCAAAGAGGGGTTGCGGTTTCGTCCAGCGGTCTTGTCGGGAAATCTCAGGTCTTGGACGCTTATTAGGACTTTGTTTCTGCGTTCTGTGAGCCTTACCTCGTCAGCATCAAGGTGGGTGTAGCGCAGCTCTAGCTCCTGCTTTGCCCACTCTACGGTTTCCCGCGCGGCTGCTTCCGGCTGGTCCACGTTTTGAAGTTCCAAGTACTCAGGAATGGGTTTGCTGGGGTTTTTCGACTGCCACATGCGCCTTAGAGCGTTCTTAGCACTTTCCCATCTACCACCCAAACTTATTTTCCAAGGCTGCGTCGTAAACTAGGGGGTCGGTATCCGCGCCTTGAGTCCATGCGTCGTATTCGTCGTCGTTAATGTCGACTTGACCTTCTTCGGTAAGGGGATCGAAATCCGTTCCTTCTACTTCCATTATATATGATAAGCTCAAAGTTAAATCCCAACGTATTACCTAAGCAGGTTGGCGGACTGAAAGCAGAACGCACCTTTCACCGGGTTACATTCACGCCTTCTAGCGCGAAACCAGGAGAGACGCTGTATGTAGGCGTACCCCGCCTAACGGATAACCTAGTCTTAGTTCCTGGCACCTTGGCGTTAAGGTTCGACCTAGCGGTGCAGTCAAGCCCCACAGACGAAAGGATTATCGTTAACAACGTGGGTCGCAACATTGTTTCTAAGATGCGCGTAAAGTTCGCCGGGGAATCCTTGCTGGACTTAAATAGGTACGATCTGTATACCACGTACAAAGACTTATGGTTGACAGCCTTTGACCGCGCGCAAAGGATAGAACAAGGAATTGGTAGTGTCATTCTACGTAAGGTCCGCACACCTACGAAAACGCAACCTACTGACGGCAGCGGAGAAACCGCAGTGGCAGACGCAAAGCGAATAAAGACAGCCTATGGTAGCAAGTATGTCATACCACTGGACTTTGAAGTAATCACGAATCACGGCGCGTATTACCCAAGACAGTTATCCGAGCTACAGTTTGAAGTAACTTTAGCAGATGCTAATAACATTATTGGTGGGCTAAGCACTGCACTTACCACAACAACCCCATACTCTATTACCAACTTAGAGCTGCAGTATGAGACCGTGTACAGCGAAGAGATGGCCCGTAGCGCCGGTATGGAATATAGTGCCGGAAAGGCATTCCTTTACGACCACGTAGTGATGTATAAGACATTTAGCTTCTTGGATAAGACGGATGAGGTTATCAACCAAAGTATTAACCTCCCCCGAAGAAGTCTCACGGGGCTGATGTTGGTGTTTGCCAAACCCTACGAAGCCGGTAAGCGCGACTCCGAGGCGTTCTTTAACCCCAACATTACTAACGTGGGGGTCAACATAAACGGCGTTCCAAACAAGGTTTACTCCCAGGGGATAAAGCCCGCAGACGTGTACAGAGAGGCCATGCGCAAGTTTGGCGACCAAATTAGCCCCGAGGAATTCTTTAATGATAAGTACGCGCTGTGGATCGACATGCGCACAACGAACGACGAAGACCTACATGGTCAGGGTTTACGTCTAGTAAATACGCAGGATGGTATAACATTGGAGATCAAGCGCACCAAGAACGCCAGTGCAGGCGACGGCGATAAGATAAACTGCTACGTCTTCGTGGTGTCTGACGCGCAGTTAAGCGTGGAAATGAATCAGCTAAAGAGCGTCGCCTACTAGTTTCGTGAACGAAGTGAACGAAAAATTAAAATATTCCTTACGTATAATATGCTTCGCGTATTTCAAAACAACGAAACCAAACTGCAATGCATAGTGCAAGGCGACAAGCCTTACTTTAAAGCAAAGGAGGTGGCGTCTGCGTTAGGATACGAAAACACCAAAAAAGCTATTAGTGACCACGTCTCTGAAAAACATAAGAAAAGGCTGAGTGAGTTAAGGGTAACGAATCGCATCCCTTCTACTATTCACCCACATTCCGTGTTCATATCCGAACCTGGGTTTTATCAATTAATATGTAGTTCAAAGATGCCAAAGGCAGAAGCATTTCAGGATTGGGTATTCGAAGAGGTCCTACCCGCGCTGCGTAAGGACGGTCGATATGCAATAGAAAAGCGGTTTGACGGTCCAAACAAGTTGGTATTCAAAATAGAAAATGAGTTTGACCTGCATAAAAAGGTAGTGGACTACATTCGCAGGTTTTACCCCCAAATGCTCGTGGCCCCTGGTCTAGGCGAACTGCAGGACGGCGACAGTAAACGTATAAAGTGTTGGCAGAAAGGATATCAACGCGGTCAGCCCGACCTGCTCATCTTGAATGCGCACACCCATTACCGTGGATTCTGCATCGAGCTGAAGACTCCAAAAGGCAACGGGGTGTTATCCGAGGATCAGCGACTACTCTTACAGAGGTATGAAGAAAACGGTTATAAGGTAATGATTAGCAGCGACTACGACGTCATTTGCAGGGAGATCACGGAGTATGCAGAGCGCCTACGAATTCCTTGCAGGTGGTGCTGTAAGGCCTTCAAGACCTCGGAGACCTTGGCAACGCACTTAAAGATATTCCATAGGTATAATGAGCCTGCGGCAAATACATTGGCGAGATCTAATAGAAGGTATTGCGTATGAAATAAAAAATTATGTCGTCTTCGAGGATATCAACCGCTTGCGGCTGGTCCTCAAAGACAGTGACGGCATAGAGTATTCCCTGTGGGCGCCTGATAGGGTCAGGTACGTCATACAGGGCGAGGAATTCACCCATCTGCGCTCGCATGGTAAGAAGAATGGGAGGTGGGAGTTCGACATTGAAAGGAAGGTCACTCCATCTCCTCTTTGTAGTTAAGCGCGTCTGCTAAAGTCCGCTGCGCTTTAGGATCCGCGGAGCACCAATGCCCCACAAAGGATCCTTCGGGGAATACCTTGTCACAATGAAGGCAGGTGTATTTTTTCTCCTCACGAATTGCGGGGGTTTCAGGGATTATGCAGTCGCTTGGTAGTTCGCACGTAATACAGTCCATATATTGAAAGGGCGATTAGGAATCCTCCAAAGAAGGCGGCTGCGTAGGCTAGCATATACCTTTAAAAGGGGTCCTTATTTTTATTGTTGTTTTGTTAAATGTTGATCCCTAACAAACAACAAGAAAAATAAGATCAGGATTTGAGACTCTTTGCACAAACCCTGCTTTACTATTAAAGGCCCCCAGAAACTATTTCAAAGAGTGTCTCAGAATGTTGACAATAAGGTTAAATCTTTGTTAAGACACCCCGGAAACTATTTCAAAAGTGTCTCAGAATGTTGACAATAAGGTTAAATCTTTGTTAAGGATGCCTGGAAACTATTTCAAAAGTGTCTCAGAATGTTGACAATAAGGTTAAATCTTTGTTAAGACAGTTGAAGATATGTTCCTCTTCTCTAACACAACCACAACGATCGCACTCCTGCCTCCAATACTCCCTTTTAGTCCACGGAACGCCTTCGGCGCGTTCAAAAGAGGGGAAAGTACGGACTATCTTCTTATGGTAATCTATGCGATTCCTTAAGTAATCCTCTTTATGCGGGCAGCGACACATCAAATCCGCACATTGGTAGCAATCCACGCCTTCCAAGTCGTAAGCGCGGGAGAGAAATCGATAATTCACTTCATGCGTTCTCCGGTGCGTCTGTAAACGTTGACGACTACTAAGTATCTTATTACAGAAACTACACTGTCTGGTTCGATTACAGACGCCCCTTTTCAGATGCTGCTGCATTTCGAAGGGGTTGAGGAATTCCTTATTACAGTCCTTACGAAGCCCACAAATGCGTTTATCCTGATGTTGTTGCATCTTTTGAACGGTGCTGAATTCCTTACCGCAATCCTTACAAACCTTACTAATTGGCTTCTTCGTGCAAACTCCATGCCGAACATGGTATTGCAGTCTTTGTTTGGTGCTGAACACCTTTTTACACAACAAGCAGTCCATATATACTTAACAATATCTTAGCCTCCATTTAACATCCTTAACAAAGATTTAACCTTATTGTCAACATTCTGAGACACTTTTTAAATAGTTTCCACATATACTTAACAAAGATTTAACCTTATTGTCAACATTCTGAGACACTTTTTAAATAGTTTCCACATATACTTAACAAAGATTTAACCTTATTGTCAACATTCTGAGACACTTTTTGGAATAGCTTATGGGCGACTTAACAAAGATTTAACCTTATTGTTAACATTCTAAGACACTTTTTAAATAGTTTCCAGGCATCCTTAACAAAGATTTAACCTTATTGTCAACATTCTACAGGGGATATCGCATGAAGTCCTTAACGGACTCCTTAGCCCACGTTGCCATCGTTATCAGCGCGCCAAACCGTTCTGCACGCTTCAGACCGCACATTTCATCGTACAACTCCTGCACGCGCTCTTTAACCGGTCTATCTCCTCCCTTTGCATTTCTATGGTGTCTCTTTTATCTTTTGCGTCGGCGACAATTCTTTGCACTGCTTCCACTGGCTCCATTATATAAATATAAAATGAACCCAGATCACATGCCTTGTAACGCTCTGATAGTAGGACCCACCGGCTGCGGAAAGACCCAGTTCGTCGTGGAGCAGCTATTAGGACCCTTTAGATACCGCTTCGACTACATCGTGCTATTATGCCCCACCTACGTGAATAACCGCACCTGGACGGGCATAGGAGTGAAAGATGACGACTTCTTTGTAGATATCTTAGACCCTAACGAGTTATCCAGCCATCTTAAGTTTTGGCACAAACAATTCCCCAAGAATACGCAAACACTCCTCATATTGGATGACATCGCCTGCGGGGACGACGTAAAAAGACGCACGTCAGAGTTGGTGAAGCTCGCCTTTAGCGGCAGACACGACAATATCAGCGTTTGGTTGCTCTCGCAGCAGCTTACCAGCGTCTCTAAGCCTTTTAGGGAAAACATAGGATCGCTTGTCGTATTTTATACTCCGAGCAAGTCTGACCTGGAAACCATCTTAAGCGACTACGGCGGTGAGATATCCAAGGAACAGTTACACGAATACATGCGGCATTTAAAAACGCACCAACATTCCAAGATGATCTTCTCTTTGAGGTTTCCGTATTCCATAAAGATCTGCGATCTTTAACTCCTAATGTATATGGATATTGAGCAGCTCTTAGATGAAGTCCCCACACAGTTAGACGAAAGTAACCTTAAGGAACAACTTAACATCCTTGTGTCTTCGGGGAAGTGTAAAGAAATGATAGGTAAGGAACTTACCCATGAGCAAGTTAACAAGTTGCCAGAAGAGGAAGTTAAAAAGTTCCATAAGAGGTACGAGGCCGCCCTTGCAAGTAAGACCACGGACGCCGTAGCAGACTCCGCTATCCGACTTGCAACTAAATTGCTTGGACTTGCGCTGCCTATAGACGACGTGGAGCAACTGCGGAAGGACATAAGCGAGGACTATGTCATCGCCCAAGAACTTAAGATAACCTGCGGGTGGTTGTCTTTGAAGTGCGGTAAGTTAATGGCAGTCGCCTCTGCGGCACTTCACGTAGCTCAGCACGTCGACTTGAAGGAGGTACTGGTGTCTTGGAAGGACTTCAAGAAGGACAGGGACGTTGAAAAGGTCTTCCAGGCGGCACTTACTGAGGTACCTGATCAAATCGCCTCAAGTACTTAGTTAAGTCATCCCTAAGTACTTAGTCAGGTCATTCGTAAGTACTTAGTCAAGTCACCGTAAGTACTTAGTCAAGTCATTCGTAAGTACTTAGTCAGGTCATTATTAAGTCGTTCTCAAGTCGCAACCAAGTTACTTGTCAAGTCCTTCAAGTCCCTTAATATAAGATGAGTGGCACCGAAGAACAACCAGAAAAGGCTCCCGTAGAAGATACCAAGATTACCAAGGCTAAATCTCCAGGCAGAGTTGCCGCGGGGAAGAAGCTCGCGGAGATGAATAAAAAGAACAAAGCCAAAAAAGAAGAAAAGGTGGAGGAAAAAGAAGAGGAATCCTTCATTAATCCTGGGTACGTCATTGGCGCGTTAGGAGTTGCTATAGCAGCAGGCAGCCTTTACTTACAATGGCGGGCAACGAAAAAGGTAGGACCACCAACATATCACGCGCCCGTGCACGCACCTGTGGAACCGGCTGTTAGAAAAAGTAAGATCCCTGAAATGGAGTAATAACCTTCTCGCTTTGTAATATAATGTCAACCGCGTTATTGAAAACTGTTGAAGAAGCAGCTATTATTACTTCCATCGTTGCGGGTATTGGTTGGGTAGGTAAGAAAGTGCTCAAAGAAGACTTTACTGAAGACCCAAGCAAGAGCTTCGCTAATTTTGCTAAGATGACCGCTGCCGTAGGTGGGGCTATCATGGTAAAGGATTACCTACGGAAGGAAAAGTACCTCCCTACTGTGTAATATATATGGCTAGCGTGGTCGCAGGTGGAGTTATTGCAGCTTTAGCATTCACTGGAGCTAATTATGGCGGTCAATATTTGGATAGATTAGTTAGAGGTGATCGCAGCGGAGATTTAGCCGCCGAAAGAAAGAGACACGACTTAGCGCTGGAGAAATATCAGCGAGACGTGGCGGCTTGGAATGAAAAAAGACAAGCTTACAGGGATTGGTTGGACAAGAACTACCAAGACAAGATGCAGGCGGATAAGAACTTCGAAAACACAGACTACGCCTTCAAACTTTATGCGCAAGCACACCCCGCGGCATCGACGGGGTTGAAAAGGCCTCAGTTCAAGAATTACTACCAGCCTTCTAAGAAACAAAAAGACAATGAATTGGTCTTTGTAGGAGTCGCAGGGCTGGCGGGAGGCGTAGCTTTGGCGTATCTAATATAATGATCGTCTTTTTGGAAAGCGACAAGAATGACTTTACCACTTACTTGAATCCCCCCATTAAAGCCCATAAGGTTCGGTTGGTTAGTTGCTCTTTGTACAATTCTTGGCATAACCTGATTAGGGGCATAGTCACTGAGCATACAGGAGGATCTAACTATCAAGCCGTATTGCTGCCCGATGGACATTACACACCAATCACACTGGCCAAGGAATTAGCAAAACACGGTTATACTCTCACCACGGGGTTGCCGCACGAAATGACCCTCAAACACAATATGCCAAACTATTCAATGACTTTTGGAAAGTCTGACCCATTGGGATCTTTATTATGTGCCTCAGGCAAGACGATTACCAACACAGCCATACCTGTGAAATGGAAAGTCGCATCCTCTTACGAAGTCTATTGCGACTTGGTCCATAGTTACAACAATGGAGAAAAGTCTTCTCTTATGTCCAAGTTTCCACCTAAGGGTAATCCATTTGACCTGGTAGAATACACCCCCCATTTCTTTGAGCTATGACTTGTCTAATTTGGTAGAAAGCATAAACATCACCATTAAAGTGGACGGAGAGACGGTGGATTTCAACGGATGCAAGATCAATCTTGTTTTAGAATTCATATAATGGGCCGAACTGAGGACAAACTCAAAAGGATTTACTATGGGCCTGAAGGCTATTGGAAAGGAGCGTCGGCCATCAAGAAACTCGCGACCGCGGCCAGGGTATCAGAAGAAACGGCTAAGAACTGGCTAAGAAAACAAACCCTCTGGCAGGTTTATCTTCCCGTGCCCAAGTACATTCCCAGGCCCAGCTTTACCGTAAATACCCCCAATGAAGTTCATCAGGCAGATTTGCTTTTCTTACCACACGACAAGGTAAGAAGAAAGACCTATAGATACGCTTTGACCGTAGTCGATATCGCAAGCAGATATAAGGACGCCGAACCCATAACCAGCAAGGATTCTGGAGAAGTCGCAGAAGCCCTAGGTAGGATTTATAAGCGCGTCTTGAAATGGCCTAAGCTGCTGCAAGTGGATGCGGGGACAGAGTTCATGGGCGTGGTTACTAAGACCTTGAAAGACCATGACACTAAGATTAGGAGAGCCGAAGCTGAGTACCACAGGGGTCAGAGCATTGTCGAAAGATTCAATAAGACCCTGGCTGAGCGTCTCTTTGGATACCAGTATTGGAAAGAGCTGGAAGATCCCTCCAAACGCAACAGGGAATGGACACAGCGGCTCCCCCAGGTCGTCGCGGCCTTGAACAACGAGGCGGCCAGGGCTACGGGAATAAAACCCAGGGATGCCATAAAAAAGAAACACGTGGAACACAAGTCCTACGTCAGAAGTTCGAGGGCGGTCGGACTGAAGGAAAAAAAGCTACCCCGCGACATAGTGGTCAGATACCTCTATCAGCCGGGGGAACTCGAAGGTGGCAGTAAGAGAGCCACGGATCCTAACTGGTCCCTGGAAACGTATGAGATTTCGAAGTCCGTCACCAAGGAAGGGCAGCCCGTGTTGTATTACCTAGATGGCCCAAGTCGTGGATTTGTCAAGGAAGAGCTGCTCATAGTTCCCAAAGACTCAGAGTAGTGCTGCTCCACGCGCCCGATTACACTCTAGGCATGTCAACCTTACGTTGCCTCTGCAATGCCCGCGTTTATTATTTATACGATCCACGGAGAACTGCTGATCGTCATTTGGGTCAAACCTCCATAGTAGAGGTATGTTACATTTGGCACACCTTGCCCCTTTCTTATAGACGTCGTCCACGCATAGGTCGAACGTCATATTTTTTTCTTCGTCGTGTCTTTTGTAGCGAAGGAGTTTCTTGGCAATGTTCTCCTTTGCTATGTCTTCTGGGGTGCGGTCGTAACGCAGTTGCGGCCCCCAGGCTCTTTTCAACTGCTTGGCATATTCTACGCGGCTTACGGCGGTGTAGATAAGGTTGCTCCAACACAGCCGCTGGTCTATGATCCACAGCGTTTCTTTTATGGTAAGCCCCTGCGCACTATGGACTGTCATGCAATAGCCCAAGCGCCAGTCTGGATGGGAGGTTATTTTTTCCACCTTTTCTATGGGTACCCAGGCTTTATCGTGCGTTACTGCGTTCTGCAGTTGGATGTCGGTACCAGGTACCCAGACGTCTCTTTTTTGCATGCGGGTGTCGTGGGGTTTATAACAAACAGGTACGGGATGCGTAGGGAAGCGCTCTCGGTGTATATTTAGCAAATCCTTTTGTATGCGAGACTGTGCTGCGCGTTTGCTGCTCAGCACCAGATCCTTTGGATGCCATGTGTAAAGGAAGTCCTCGTATTTCTTCGCCCGTACGCGTTTGCGCAGTGTTTTGCATTGCTCGGCGTCACTGAGGCCCCTCAATTCCGCTTTCAGGTTTCTTATTTGATCCTTGCTGCGGTAGTCGGCGTTAATTTCCTCCGCATGGTCTACGAAATCTTTTAGCCATTCGTGGGGCATCTCTCCGGCTATTGGAGGAGGCTGGCAGGGATCTCCGGCGAATATCACCTGACACTTTCCACGGAGGAATTCTACGAACTCCTGCAGGATTTCCAAAGGTACGGTGCAAATCTCATCCCAAAGTATTACCGGTGGTATGTCGTGGATAGCTTCCGGTACCCACTTTTGGCCATTCCAACGAAAGAAGCTGTGGTACGTTTGTGCGTCGTGGCCCATTTCGCAGAGTTCTCTTTCCAAACGGTGCGTTGGCGTTAGCACCTTTACTTTTGGGAATAACTGCAGTACGCGCGTCGTCTTACCGCTGCCTCCCGTACCGTAAAGGTAAGAGAAGCGTTGGTAAGAGATTGGGTCCGCAACCGACGGTAATGGCTCTTCCGTCGGCGTTACGGTGCCCCGGGTGTGCTCGCCGTGATATTCTACGCGTTCTCTCCAAGTTTTTATTTCTTCATCTTTGACACGCCATTGACCACTTTCTGCGAGTTCGTCGTCGGTGTAGAATTCCTTCATCTTTTCTAACACTTCGGGCTTTACGTACAAGGAATCCGTAGCTACGCGCGGAACGTCCTCTTTGTCAAACCGCAGTAACATCGCGAGAAGGTTAATGTGCGCATATGCGAGCATGCTGGCACGCAGATGGTAATACTGCGGTCGATGGTCCTGGTAGTAACACAAAGCATTCCACTTACGTTCTCTCTGCTCGGCTTCTATGAAATAATCCCATTTCTCCACGGACACCATCGTTCCTTGGTCATGTGCGCGCTTTATAAGAAAGCTTAGTTCGCCTTCGTCCGTTATCAGGCGCCGCTGCATATGTTTTTCACCTTCTTTTGCGCCCTGCGTGAATTTACCTATGACCACACGCGCTGTGGGGTTATGCTCCGGTAACCATTGCGTGAAGGCGCTGTGACAAAGTATGGCTTCATGCGCTGTGTATTCGAGCAGCTTACGCTCTTCAAAGAACTTCAATAAGGGCACCGGTATCCATTCTTTCTCCTGCAGGTGCTTTCCGTACCACGCATAGATTATTGGATGCAGGCCCGACGCTAATTTCCAAGAGGTCAATCGTACAAACCCCGTTGCCGGGGAGTCGTAGTGACCATCTAGAGACACACGGAAGAATTGGGAGTCTGGATGTCCGTAACGGTCGTAATATTCCTTACAATCTCCTAGACCTTTAAAGCTTGCAGGGTAACAGTGTTTCATATCCAAAGACACGTATTGGTCTTCGTCGTATTCCATGTTCCACAGACCACCGTGACCGTGTTCTACACAGGCTTTGGCTATGTCTCCGAACTCTTTTGGGGTAGGTTTCCATCCATTTCTTTTCTTTGCGGCTAAGAAGTCCAAGCTGCGACTGCTAAGGACCTCGTCAGAGAAGTCTTCCCCTAAGGTCTCACAGGCGCTTTGAATGCGCTGTTGTTTAATTTCGGGTCGATACAAAGTGCCGTCTTGCGTCATAAACTGACTTCCTTCTGAATCCATCAACCAAATGGAATTCTCATGGATTAACTCTGCCAATGGAGAATTCTTATAGACCTTCGTTTCCTTCTTTCTTGGGAACCGCAGTTCGCGCCAGGCGTGCCCATTGTGCTAGTAGATGACTATAGGCGCACCACGGCCCCCATATTTGTGTGTTCCGGAGTAAATAAAGCCGTCGGTGATATCTTTCACATGGATTCGCCTCTCCAGCGCCGTTTCTAACTTCTTGATGTTGTCTATCGACCCTCCGGTCCTATTAGTATCTTTTTCCCATTTCCTGATGGCTTCTCTTCTCTTTAAAGTCAGTTTACCGCCCCGAGAGGAGTCTTCAAAGAACTCTCTTACTAACTTCCCTACGCAATTACCGGGATGTCGCATCGGTTTCAACTTCTTAACGTCTGGCGTCTTTATCTTGTACGCACCGTAAATGACTACGGTAACAGGGTAAGCAACCTCGTAGAACAGCATGTCTATTCCTACCAATGCTCCCGGGCGTGTGTTTTCGTTTAAGACAAACAGGTCCTTCTTACCAGACGCCCTGATAGGATTGCGCCCCTTTTCTATCATCCACTCGCCGTCTAAATACTTTATGAACGTTAGCTCCAACCGGTAGTTACCTTCGGGTATTAAGTTAATTATTCTTTCAGCCCTTTCTTCTGTCATCGTCTCGTCCGTATCTCCCTCCATAAATGTTGTGAAGGCAAAGTCAGCATCCAGGCGATCCAACACCTGAGTTCGCAGTCGGCGCACAGTTTTATTTCGAATGCTTGTGATGGTGTCCATCTATATGTAAAGGATATCTTAACCTCCGTTTGCGATATCTTTGATTCCCGACACAGCAGCAGTAAGGACTTGTCGCGCGGGTATTTCCCGCTGCCGGCGCCTTCCTTAAACCGCCTGTAAAACCCGTAAATCTTTGATATTGACCGCGAGTCCCCCTTACTGCTGCTCTAAGGAACCAGTGATTGATTAAATACATTCTTGCTTATCGTTTTATTAATTTCTTTTATTCTTATTGTACACTGTGATAGTAATTCCATTCCGTAATTGCTCTAGAATTTAAAAAGTTTCAAGGAGTTATTCGCTTGCACAGAAATCCACGAACTCTGGAAGTGGAATCCTTGATTTTGACCAAAAACAATTAAAAGTCAAACAGCAGAAAAGAATGTATTGTCTGTTGGCATGTCTGCTAATTAAACAGACCATTTGTGTATAGAAATGGTCACGAATCATAACATATAAAAAAACTTGTATAGAGTCTTTGCACCATCACGTGATGGCAGCCAAGACAGGAGGCACAAGAATAGAGTTTTTCTCCCCTGGGAAACTGAATTTTTTCTCGTATAAATCAAATTAGACAAGATTCAATTTTTCCTGATTTCCGTCATGGTTGCCATCATGTGATGCTGCAAAGCCTCTATTGAGATCTATTGAGCAGGTGAAATGGAGTAGTAGAGGGGGTATTTATCGGTATCTACTACCCGAGATCAATACGATCGCGGGTCGCATTATTTCAACCTTGCTCTTTAGACAGCGTAGCCGGCGGCCCTCAATAATCGTGGGGTTAAAAATTTTCTTCCCAGTCCCTGGCGTCCGAACTCTTGCCACACGATTATTGAAGGTCCCTACGCAGGCTACGTGCTTCAACCTCAGTCATTGTTGCTGTTGTTGTTGTTGCTGTTGTTGCTGTTGTTGCTGTTGTTGTTGTTGCTGTTGTTGTTGTTGTTGTTGTTGTTGCTGTTGTTGTTGTTGTTGTTTTTTGCCCTTTTGTGGACACTTTAGATGGTTGCTATTTTGGACTTATACTACAGGCAGCCCAGTATTTTTGTTTTTTTAACTGTGATCTCTGATGTCCAGTCTTTCTTTGTCGGCGGTTAACTTGAGTAAGCTGATCTGTATGTGCACTGAATATAATATAAAGAATGTTGTCTGATACAGGTAGCCCACGATACTGAAACTGAATCTTCGACTCTCACCACAGGTAGGTCGTATATCATTTTATGACGCATTTATATGACTTGATTTAACATTCAATTACTTCCCAATGGAGTTGATAATAATTAAGATGATGCACAGGTGGGCATAAATTAGATGTCACGATGTCACGCGTCAAAGCATCGTGACAGAACACTTCTTTGCGTGACAATCAAATGTGCATTCTCCTTTATTAGGGTCACACGCTTGGATGCAATTCTCGACGCGTGACGTGCACCGCATTCGGCATCCGCCACCAGGGCACAGTTGTGTGCAGTTCTTAGCTTGGCATTCCATTTCGCAATCCGCACCCCTGCAATCCTGCACACAGGTGTTGGACTTGCAAATCATGGATTTGCACTGACCATCCTCACACACCTGATTACATTTATTCAACGTGTAGCATTTAATGCTGCGGCAATTTCCTTCGTAGCAGAGCTGATCACACGAGTGGAATAACGCGTAGTACCTTCTACAAATACAGCTTCTCTTTGTGTGACAGTTTTGTTGGCATTCCCCGGTAGATACCAAACACCGGACCCTTGTGGGCAACGCTCTTATTCGGGGCTTCACATTCGACGTCAAACAACCACCGGCTTTGCATTCAGGGTAACAAAGCTTGGCTTGGCAAAACAGCTTGCAGTCACCACCAGCACAAAACTGATGGCATTTGTCGACATTGGACAGACAGCGCATTGTAGTCAACCCTCCTCGTGAGATCTGGTAACATGTTTTCGATGCGCATTCCATCTCACATGATCCTGCGACGCATTCCTGAACACAGTACTCGGAACTACACGAATAACGCATGCAGTTGCCTCCTGTACAGATCTGGTTGCAAACTAATGGAGCTTTGCAGACAAACGAGCAGTTACCGCCATGGCATATCTGCAAAGATCGCTCAGTACGGCCGTATAAACTAGCAATCCTGCAACGACCTTCGGTGCAGTTTTGATAGCAGGTTTCTTCGTTCTCTGGCTTACTACAGTCTCTTAGGGGTCTCAAATTGTTGTTGAGTAATATTTCTTTCCTTTCTTCGTAAGAACAGTCTCCATCTTTACAAGAATAGATGCAATTTTTAGCATTGCAAATCATTGCGCACTTTCCTCCGTGACATGTTTGATTGCAATTCTGCACTCCAGCATCACACTTCATTTTACATTTCCCCGAATTGCATATCTGTGTGCAATCCTTGACTCCTGCAGGACATTTGATTTCGCATCCGGAAGCTTCACAACTTTGGGAGCATACATCACTCCGACATTCCATCTTACATCCCGAACGCACGCATTCTTGTTTACAGCTGCGTGACGTACAAACAGCTGTCACGCAACGACCAGCAACGCAGGTTTGATTACAGATATCAGCGTTACATTGTAAGTAGCATTTTGCGCTGTTACATATTTGTCCGCAAGCGTTGTACTTCGTTTTATCACATGTAACCCGGTAGGTACCGAGTGTACGGTACTGTCGGCACACTGATCCCGTTATCATGTTGCAGTGAGTCGGTTCTCGTACTGTCTGCGCCACAAGTACAGTTGCTATTGACATTAGCAAAATATAAGAAAACGAAAATGCCATGGCGGATATCTGGAATAGAAAGAAAAACATCTACGTAAATTAAGGTTTTGTTGCAGCGCGATTTGATATCACGTATTACACTGCCAAAAACCTTTCATCAAACATTCATGCATGTTGCGCTTAGCTCTTCGTTGTCTATTAGCCTTGAAGTGCACGAGTAATCTAGCGCTCCAGGATGTATGGAGTTGAGCCAAAATGCGCAAGCTGAACCGAAGAAGCGGCCAGCATCGCGCACCTTCTTTCCCTCGTTGGTTTCCCAAGAATTTTTTCCACGTTCGTCCTCACTGAGTGTTTTTCGGCAAGCCTAGCGTTGGATAGAGACAGGGCTGTTTTTGGTACTGGCTATTAACCGTAATGTACGCTTAGGTCTTGGTATATTACCATGAATCACCCTCGTCCGATTTAAAAAGACCACAGGAATATATACGCTTCGCATATCTAGTGTTCAAGCGTTACTATACTAGCTCCGACTAAGGGTTTCACCAGGGGATAGAAGATTGTAATGCGTTACACGACACCGGGTAGACATAGAACCGAAGAATCATGAACAATAGTTCTCTCGTATCATGTTCTACATGCATGACGATGGTTGAAAGTTATGAATCGAGGGAAAACTGCCAAAAAGTATCGCAAAGCTAAAACTCGTCTAGCCGAACCTCCGCCTGTTTTGATCAAGTTTTTTTTTTCTGCGCTGATGACATTATAACCTTTGCAGGTAATTCATAAGCTTGATAAAAAATAAAACTTTCTTCTTTTCCGCCAGATGTTATCGTTTAAAGACGACTTTATTAAAACCGCACCTCTTGTTTAAATAAAAACGTATTAAGTCTGACCAGAAGCTCATAAGAGGGTTGAGTATATGATACTATAACCATGTTCTGGAATAGTCCGATATGCAAATTAGGAGTTTTGATACCATATTTGGAATTTTAAGCTTCTTGATTCAAGATGGTAGCTTCCGTCACACGTCAAATTTCTTACTTTACTAAATATTTCTCTGGAAAGTTTGGAATATCTGTCTTTAAGTTTAGTTTCGAGAGTTTTTAAAGCAAGAGAATCTGATTTACGGAGAAGAAATTCATCGACAAAAATGTGAATATTCTGGAGCATCGCACTCAATCACTAAAAGAAATACATGAGTTTCTAGTTTGACGCTGGCTTGATTCCAGATATTAATTGTAGCCATAATATCATAGTCATCAACAATATAGTGCACAAGGTTACCTTAATTACTCGCCAAGTCAAGGACCGAAAACCAACTAGAGGTTTGCTGGGTCTCATATCTGTTGCTAATGGCAGACACAAACATCCTTACATAAACAATACACCTTGGATTGATATCAATTTAATGACCCATATTTAGCACCTTTCCAGCTTCATCCGCAAGACTTGGCAACTAGCACAGTGTATGAAAAGATGACGCATCATAAGGACATATTTCCCAGCCAGGACCCCCGGGGGAAGGAGGTACTCCGATTAGAAAAGGACAGATTATACTAAAATAATTGTCAGAATAGCATTTCTGATTCATGGTATTTATTTTCAATTCGTAATTGGTACCTCTTAGGGGTAAACATCATTAGTTGCCACACCCAACTGGACAAGACCCATGTACCATCTAGGGTCGGGTCATTGTTATAAATTTCCGACGAGCATCGACGTCCTCCCATATTTGGGAGCACCCTCCCAGGAGGACAAAAATACCTAACTTCAAAAACAATCTAGAAAGATCGTTACGTTATGAGAGATTTCGTGATGTGAAGGAATTTGTGACTCTCAAAAGTACCGTAGAGATTTAAAAATAACTTTTTATAGAAGAAAGGAACCTTGTTACTTCGGACTCGCCTTCATGCAGGGCTGGTATTTAATGATAAGGCATTTTGCCTGCAGCAACTGTCATAGTGAGTGTGATGAAAGACTTGATTCCATATGGAAATGACATGCATAAAACAAGTCTAAATTGGCAAGCTAAACGAAGAAAGGATCAGTGAAGAGAAAAGTCTATATAGTCTTACGCATTTAATTCGTTGCTGCTATAGAATGAAGAGAACTCCCTGATCTACTTCTAAATGGAAACGACACGCTAAAGCAAAACTAAATTCGAAAAAAGGCTGGCTAGCTAAGCCGAGAAAAGGTTCAGTGAAGAGAGAAGTCTATATAGTCTTGCGCATTAAATTTTGTGCTGTTGTAAGATGAAGAGAAAACAAGCTAAAACAAGACTAACTACGAGTAAAACTTGGCTAGCTCAACAAAGAAATCCAGTTGTCGCAACAAGATAGCTGAAAATCGGTGCGCGCGCAATCCAATTGAATTTAGAAAACCCTGTGCGCAGATATTTTTCGATTTAAAAATAGATAATTTTAAGTATCGGCGTAAACGACTTACTTGAGTATATTTCTAGGAGCATTTAAATCGATTATTGCCCTCTAATACTTCCTATAAGGACCATTATACTACTGATCATAAATTGCGCTATGCGTAATCTTAGTACGAATGGAGCTTATGAACCTATCTATCCTCACAGAACTGGATTAAACTATCTATACACAATTTATACACAATGCGTGGATTGATAAAGGAGGTTGAAGAGCGTCTGAATCTCATGATTAACGATAAGGTACAAGGGGCACAGAAGTATCACCAATGATCGATTAAATGTAAAATGATTGAGACTGGAGTAAATTTAAAAGGGCGCTTAGGAGAGCTGCTTGGTAGGTCAATCAAGGAGAAAGCCAGTTGAGAGTCAAGTTACCTTGCGGCTAAATAACTGAAAGTTGATTGGATACTGCATAGCGAGCTTCGTTAAAACGTTTTTCGATTGGTTCAGGCAAATGAAAGGACTGTGCGAGCAGTTCTCATTAGCGCCACACATTTTTCTCTAATGATACGCAATACGTAAAGGTTTTTCCTGCCTTCTGCTCACTTTCTTGGCTTCTTTACGCGCGCAGAAATCTATAACTTGACGTCGCGCGACATTGTAGGTTATTATGGACGTCAATCAAGGCGTTTCCATGGCAGCTATTCTTAAAACGTTTCGGGGTTCTTCAGGATCAGCACTGAATTCAACAGCCACAGATGATAAACAATCTCGAATCTCTCTGAATTGATTGTGACATTTATACAAAGTTTTATATACCCTTATCACTTATGTTTTTGAGGACAGTGGACGTGCAGTGCCATGACGTGAACTTGCAGTGCCATTAAGATTAGATAAACAGTGACTTTGCGCACTGCAGTTACTTCAAAAAATGTGGTGAAATTTCGTACTGTGACAACTAGCAAGTTTTGGAGTTTGGCAGTCGTAACATAAAACACAAAAGTAATTATTTACATCGAACATTCAGGGAGTGATTTCTCTGGCAGTCTACCCAGCGGTAGAATCTCATAATTAAACCACTCCACGCCATATCGAATCGGAATTTAGGAGTTGAATCGAGGTCTACTCTAACTATGTGGATCCTTGCAGAGTTGTCTTCTCTGAGTTCATGCTTAATTAATTACCCCGGTATCTTTCATCTTTCACCCAAACAAGCCATTTAGTTTTAAATATAGACTGGTTGAGAGCTGTGCTGACAGATCCAAATGCGCATCATTCTTCTATATCGTTTATAATACAAGCATTTATTCTCCTTATTCTTGCAATGAATTATCGCCTTAAAATTACTCAAACTCTACAGTTGTGGATCATTGATTGATCGCTCTTTCGATGGTGATGTATACGTGTGTTATGACCCTGGTTTGTAATTCAGTATAAACTGACATACGTAGTACGATTCAGACAAAGGTGAACTTAGACGACCTGTGATAGTAATAGTTATTAAATATCAGGTAATTCTTTCGGCACTTTCAACGCGGGAGAATACGTAACTGAATCCTTGTAAGAGCGTGGAGATTTGATTCGTCACCAACACCATCATCACCATCACCATCATCCCCATTACCATCACCATCATTAGCAGCAGCACCATCATCATCATCCCCACCATCAGCAGCATCATCATCGTCACCACCACCACCATCGTCAGCATCATCATCATCACCACCGCCACCATCAGTATCATTATTATCATCATCATCATCACCATCGTTATACCATCAGCAGCATCATCGTATCATCATCCTGGCACCATCATCGCCATCATCACAATATTTCTGTTTACGTTTGGATTAAGTATGCCTTCATGGTTAAGCTATACATACAACCATTTCAAAAAGGATGGTCTCAAGATTGCTCAACGTTCAATGATATTCAATAGTGCACATCGCAACGCTCACAGTGCGCCTTATAAGAAAATAGTTTAACTAAGTAACGTTTATTTCCAATTGCTTACAAGGTCCGCAATCCACTTAAGGCATAACGTTTTGCAATTTGAATTTCAAATACTTTTTTGGCATTTCCCAAATTAGCTTTTTAAAATATTGTTTGCAAATGTGGAATCTTTTCTCCTTGTAATTATCAAAATGGGTGTCACGATTAAGACCAGGAATGCTCAGCACGAGAAGATCGATGTCAATAATTACTGATCTTATCAAAATCCATTGTTTTCAGTCTGCATTATCCCAACGAATGCATAGAGGAAAATCAGACATATTTAGTTCATTCATTATTGGCTTTGTTTCTATGATAAACAAGCTAGAAAGAAAACAATTGGATTTTGATAAGAACAATAATTATACTAGATAATCACTTCGGCACGCAGCATTCGTAGGTATAATGCAGGCAGCTTCGGGCTACGCCCTCAGCTGCCTGCATTATACCTACGAATGCTGCGTGCCTCAGTAATTATCTATTAAATAACGATTGCACGATGCTTGACTGGAAAATGTACTGAAATATTGTAACGTGACGCAGCAGCATCAAATATTTCCAGCTCATCCACAAGTTATACGCTTAGCATTAAATACATAATCCTATTATAAAAACATTTTAAAAGGCATTCGCAATTATAAACAGGAAACTTCCACCACCAAAGATCTTCATAATTACGCTTCAATAGAGAACGCTGGGTCAATTGACAACAAATTATGCTCAAAAAGTGCTTGGGGCAACCATCTGCGGTCTCGTTTCGTGATTGCATGCACTGTTGTAGTCAAATATGATGAACTGATTACAAACATACGCCTTATTTTTTTGCGTCAAAGTGAAGAGAGTCGAGTGAGATAGAGCAAAGCGTGGAGTGGTTTCATACACTGAAAATCTGAAGGTTATGGCTTTGAAAGTTCCTAGAGCTACGACGGTACTTCAGATGTACGAGAATAGGTTGATAGAGAGTATAGTTTAGAGTGACAAACGCATCTTAACAGAAAATAGTTTTTTCATTAAAGAGCCAGTGTCTGGCAAATTCAGCACGAGTTCGTTCTCGAGACGATTAGTTCTTTGTCTGTCTAATGAATGACCCTATACCTACGAGTTCCAGTCTATTATGATATTAAAATCAGATCATATTTCAACACAACCATCTCAAACTACAATTAGAATCACTACTCGACATAAAAATATAGCCAATGATATCGGCCAATGTAGTTTCTAAAATACAAAATCATAGGAATTACATTAAACAATAAAGATTTTGAGTAAGAGTTGAAGGATTTGGGAATTCCTGAGTGCGCTTGTCGAAAAAGAAAATGGCACGCGCTAGTTTGCTCGCAGTAAGAGATTGCCAAATTTCCTATCAAAAAAGACACTATTGAGGGACTTATTGTAAATATTTTTCACCAGAAATAGTGATTATTCATATCTTGATCGAAAGCGTGCAGCTTTTAGCGCGTTCTATAGTAGTCTGTGTCGTATTTACCAAACACTAGCTACTGAAGATCATTGCTCTTTCGCACTTCATTCATAGACTATCGTATCGTATACTTGCCTTACTTATCCGGTTCGTCTTTGGTTTTATTTTGCAGGCTAAGAAATTCCGATGCTGTTGTTTTCACGTTTCGAGCGAAACTCTTTGGTCAACCATTAGTTACAGCCACGCAGAAAATCTAGAAAACCAGTTAGTCAGTGAGATTGACTGACAACCCTATGGACATAGAAGATCTTGTGTTTTTCACTGCTTGGTCAAGGAAGGTCATGGAGCCAGTGAAACGGAAGACGCTATTTATTTGTATCTTTGACCGTAAGTGAGAAGGTGCTTAAAAATACTACTATCACCACTTATTAGGCTCCCCGCGCCAGGCTACACGTCATTCTTTGTTGGAAGGTGAAAAATTCTTTATAGTTGTATTATATTGAGGGTTTTCACGGTGACGTCGTGCTGTAGAAACTTTTGTTTTGTTTTGTTTCGTTTTATCAGAATGAAAAGTTTGCATGTATTCACGTTTGAATATCAAATTAGAAAACAATTGTAGAGTTTGATGAATATTGTTCATAATCCAGAGAATGTACACCTACTTGCAAGAAGGTTGTCATACACAATAGAACATTAGTAATTTAGTGAGAAAGGAATGCATTAAAAGACAACAAAAAACAAAAACAAAACAACAAGAAAATCAGCTTCAGTGATCTTCTTTCGTTTTTTAATATAATTCCTATCCCACTAAATCACTAATGTTCTATTTTCGTATGACAACGTTTTTGCAATTAGGTGTACGCATTTTTGAACTTTACAAGTTTACAAAGAAATGCATAAAGTCGGGCAAATTTCAAAATTTCTTGTTTGATTCACATCTTTACTGATATAAGTATGACAAGTTAGAAGTTTTAGAATAGGCCGTTTGTACGATGGCGTTATTGTACTCACCGAGAAAATCAAGCCGTTTTTCAACTAGCCTCGTCCCCTTAGAGGTATAAAAGTGGTCCATATCATGTTCTTTCTCATGATATGTGCGGAAAAAGGGACCAATTATCGGGTCCCTATATCATGAGCCTTCATTATTTACTGTCAGCTGTTATACGTCGAAGCTTGTCCTGGATACCTGGATACTTGTGTCTTGTATAAGAACTTTATAGAAATTAGAACTTAGATAGAAGCAGTTTACCTCTTTCTAGAAGTAGTTTACTTTCAAGGCCTCGTAAAAGGCACACGAAACAAACTTTTTGGCTTTCGGCTTTCGACTCTTCTATGTTACGTCATGGTCATTAACATATTGGGAATATTAACCTTTGTATCTCAAAGACCCAACATTCAAATGACGAATTATTTTCACAATCAACTATTCACTATTTAAAGAATCAATTCTGAAAATATTGTGTAAAGGTTTATAAGCACTTTAAGAGATAGAGTACACAGTTTTATTCTCCCATCAAAAACTGAGCGTTTTAAGAAAGTTGTCTTAAATAAATGCCCAGTTTTAGATAAGTATTTAATAATTTATTTTTGCTGTAGAGTGCATGCACTAAAACCGTGAACAATAAATAGTACTAATTAGTACTATTTCATACAGAATCCTTTGTTTCCTATTGTTTAATATTTCTATTTAGTGCTAAAAATTAGTATTTGTTTCATGGATTTAGTGTGAGCACTCTATCATTAATTATATTTTATCATAATTTTTACATATATAATTAGTTTAGTTAGTCAATTTGTCATTAAGGACGTTCGTCTTCTTAATAAATAAAGAGCTATTATTATAAGGTGGCCTTCAAACACACATGCTTGATTCTGTGGTAAGCTAGAGTCTATCATGTAAAGCGTTTTGAAGTTATTCTATGCATAAAAGTCTCTGAAAAGACATTGTAAAAAAAGAGTGCTGGAAAAAGTATTTGTCCTGACGTTGTAAGCAAAAACAGCACAACCAATGTTCTGCTCTACCGGCTAAGGATTCGTGAATGTAGTCTAAGAAGATTGTCATGTAATTATATATATGTAAATAGAGGATATTACAAGGGCGTGCGGAGATACAAATTTACACTCGATTACAGAAACGTTGCAGTATACATTTATTCAA
Organism: Actinia equina; assembly: GCA_011057435.1. Lineage (NCBI taxonomy): Eukaryota > Metazoa > Cnidaria > Anthozoa > Actiniaria > Actiniidae > Actinia > Actinia equina. The sequence goes on along the minus strand of WHPX01001076.1, from coordinate 144,346 downwards.
ATATCTAATTTATTCAGTATATTTAATGATATGCAAAACAGAAAAATCGCTTTATTTATCGTTTGTTTCATTCAATGACTGTCAAAATATTTTTTCATGTCTAATGATTATAAATCAGTTGGTTTTAAGCGTTGAAAATGGTTATTTTGCATTATGCATCTCATTAGATATTTGTATAAATGTATACTTCAACGTTTCTGCAATCAAGTGTATCTATAAACTAACTTATAGATTTAATTGTAATGTACTGGAATTTAGAATAATGGGCAAGACTAATAATCGAATAGACGCTACTCACATGTGATATATATGACATATGGGTGAGGTACTAGTATCTCATATTTTCCGATCCAATCCTTCTCCCACTTTTTCTCCTAGTCTCTTATATTTTCCAAACTTGCGCTCCCTACCACCACTTCCAGAGGTAGCCGCGCTCGTAGGATTGGAATACAGCTGACGATCGAGTACAAGAGAGTGGTTGATCATGAATGCATTCATTACTGTTATGGGAAGGGGGAATGAATATTGAGAGTGTAGCCGAGTGTGATACAAGAGGGTCAAGAAATGAGTGCATTTGATATCATGCTCTTACGGACGATATTCAACCAATGTATGGGATTGGAATATAGCTGGCGATGGAGTACAAGAGAGTGGTAGGTCCTGAATGCATTCATCACCGTTATGGGAATAGAGAATGAATCTTGAGAGTGTGATACAAGAGGGTCAAGAAATGAGTGCATTTGGTATCATGCTCTTACGGGCGATATTCCGCAAACAATGTATGGGATTGGAATATAGCTGGCGATGGAGTACAAGAGAGTGGTAGGTCCTGAATGCATTCATCATCGTTATGGGAATGGAGAAGTGAATCTTGAGAGTGTGACACAAGAGGGTCAAGAAATGAGTGCATTTGGTATCATGCTCTTACGGGCGATATTCCGCAAACAATGTATGGGATTGGAATATAGCTGGCGATGGAGTACAAGAGAGTGGTAGGTCCTGAATGCATTCATCATCGTTATGGGAATGGAGAAGTGAATCTTGGGAGTGTGATACAAGAGGGTCAAGAAATGAGTGCATTTGGTATCATGCTCTTACGGACGACATTCAACCAACGCATGGGATTAGAATATAGCTGGCGATGGAGTACAAGAGAGTGGTAGGTCCTGAATGCATTCATCATCGTTATGGGAATGGAGAAGTGAATCTTGGGAGTGTGATACAAGAGGGTCAAGAAATGAGTGCATTTGGTATCATGCTCTTACCGATCTGTTTATTTGATTTTTTTTTTTTTTTTTTTTTTTTTTTCAAAAATCAAAAACTCACGGGTGCCTGGTATCTAGATACTTCGATAAATATTTGATCCACGGAAATTATAATTTTTTTAGGTTATTGAATTTTGATTTATAATTAAAATGATGTACTGAATCATTTTTCAAACATTCAAAAATAAGAGCAAACAGCCTGAGATAAATGTTTGAGATACTTAGCTGACTAACATCTACTTACCGTTCAACTCAGAGATATTTCATGCCCACACTCGTGTTTGTCAGATGTATTCGAAACGATGTACTTATTCAGTAGTATCTTGCACCAAAGGTATATAGAGATTATAAAATTATTTATGTATTAATTTCCATCATGAAAGCACGAATTCTTTCGTATCATTTTACTAAGATATGGTTTAAATTATCCACTGCTAGTTTGAATTTATTTATGACCTTGAATTTGTATCAGGCTCATGTGTATCGCTAATAAAGGTCGCTAGATATGATTTTTAACGATGCTGACTAACTGACTGACTTAGAATATGGTTGAGCCACAGGCTTACCATCCGAAGTATCTGTGGTTTCGGATGTGTGGGCTCCCTGTGGTCTCTTATGGCGTTCGCCCGTTAATAAAATTTTGAATTATCGAGTGATTTCAGCTTATCAAAAATACATCTTCTGAAGACTTCCTAAGAATTAAATGCCGTCAAAATAAAGTTTAATCATTCACTTCATGAAATTTGAGTGTTATTTCTTCGTCCGATGCGTTTTAAGGCCGGTTTTTGGCGTTTAGCGTGAGCTATGTTTGTGTGTGTGAGAGAGGAGAAGAAAGGGGAAGGCAGGCAACAAAACTCGACCACCGCCCGATCTAGCCCATCAGAATTCAAATCCAAGAAAAATCTCACAAAAAAAATACCACGGCACGATCGAAGAGATCCTAAGCTATACCTCAGCAGAGTTTCACGCTTATAGACAAATTCTTTCTATCAGAAAAGGCAGGATTTTCGACCTTTTTCGCCGCCGTAAAAGGATAGAGGACTCACTCGAGACGGAAGGAATTCGAAATATGCAGACTAGTTTGAATCAGCCAATCAGCGCTTCGCTCATATCAATGCATCGATTACGCTGTCTACCGGGGAGAGGAGAATTTGCTCCTCCGCTCCAAACAACGGAAAAGAATCTGCATATTTCGAATTCCTTCCGTCTCGAGTGAGTCCTCTATCCTTTTACGGCGGCGAAAAAGGTCGAAAATCCTGCCTTTTCTGATAGAAAGAATTTGTCTATGAGCGTGAAACTCTGCTGAGGTATAGCTTAGGATCTCTTCGATCGTGCCGTGGTATTTTTTCACGCTAAACGCCAAAAACCGGCCTTAAAACGCATCGGACGAAGAAATAACACTCAAATTTCATGAAGTGAATGATTAAACTTTATTTTGACGGCATTTAATTCTTAGGAAGTCTTCAGAAGATGTATTTTTGATAAGCTGAAATCACTCGATAATTCAAAATTTTATTAACGGGCGAACGCCATAAGAGACCACAGGGAGCCCACACATCCGAAACCACAGATACTTCGGATGGTAAGCCTGTGGTTGAGCGTAACGTAAACGCCATTATATACGCATTTAATAGTTTTTAGAAATGGAAATACAGGTATATGTATACAAGAAAATGTGCGCATTTTGTATCATACTGAAAATTTTCAACGATAATTTGCAAAAACTTCGATGTTATCACAGGTAGCCCAAGCTTGGTTTCTGTGGTGTCCTGTTATAAGGAAATGTATGCGGAATCATCAAAAATTTCAATAAAATCATCAAAACGTGAAATAAAGCCTCGAAATTTTACCCTATCATTGAGAAATAGCACTTCTTTCGCTCTGCGTGGTTATTTTTTGAATTTAGCTCGTTTTAAGGATTTTTTTTCCCCACCAGTAAGAAATAAGAGAAGGTTGGAAACTCGGGATCCAAAAGCGAGCCATCACGAGTCTTTGAAACCTCGTACGTCTTCGAATTTTCTTTCCAGCGCCAAATTTTAGTCATGACCCTTCTCTCACATCCCTATAGAACCGAGAAAGTCGCATTAGAGATTAGTCTTCGCGTCTTTAAGCCATGAAATTTGCCTGTATTCACATACTACCTCGCTTGTTCTGACCCGTACTTGGAGCTCACTGTACACCAGTTCAACGGATTTCTTTCGGCAACCGACCCGAGGTCACGCCGGAAGTCTTCGTATCGTAAATGCGGATTCGATTTGGATATCGTATTTCTTCGAAATTATGGTGAGTGTATTTTTTAACGGCCTAAGATACAAAAGTATTTAACTTATGATTTCGAAAATTATGGTGAGTGTATTTTTTAACGGCCTAAGATACAAAAGTATTTAACTTATGATTTCGAAAATTATGGTGAGTGTATTTTTTAACGGCCTAAGATACAAAAGTATTTAACTTATGATTTCGAAAATTATGGTGAGTGTATTTTTTAACGGCCTAAGATACGAAAGTATTTAACTTATAATTTCGAAAATTATGGTGAGTGTATTTTTTAACAGCCTAAGATACAAAAGTATTTAACTTATAATTTCGAAGAAATACGATATCCAAATCGAATCCGCATTTACGATACGAAGACTTCCGGCGTGACCTCGGGTCGGTTGCCGAAAGGAATCCGTTGAACTGGTGTACAGTGAGCTCCAAGTACGGGTCAGAACAAGCGAGGTAGTATGTGAATACAGGCAAATTTCATGGCTTAAAGACGCGAAGACTAATCTCTAATGCGACTTTCTCGGTTCTATAGGGATGTGAGAGAAGGGTCATGACTAAAATTTGGCGCTGGAAAGAAAATTCGAAGACGTACGAGGTTTCAAAGACTCGTGATGGCTCGCTTTTGGATCCCGAGTTTCCAACCTTCTCTTATTTCTTACTGGTGGGGAAAAAAATCCTTAAAACGGGCTAAATTCAAAAATAACCACGCAGAGCGAAAGAAGTGCTATTTCTCAATGATAGGGTAAAATTTCGAGGCTTTTTTTCACGTTTTGATGATTTTATTGAAATTTTTGATGATTCCGCATACATTTCCTTATAACAGGACACCACAGAAACCAAGCTTGGGCTACCTGTGATGTTATCCGCATATTCGATATATAAATCACCTAAATGATACTGGTCAATAATTTAACATACTCTAAAATGCAATGAATTCATATTTTTATGAGTAAAAGGCTCATGATATAGGGAACCGATAATTGGTTCCTTTTTCCACACATATCATGATAAAGAACATGATATGGACCCGTTTCTTAAGTGCTTCCTTAAGAGTTTTTTTGACTCCTGACCAGTGCTTATTATTCACAATGCCATGCGCGCCTGATGACTTGCGGGGAATGCCTACTGCTTCTTGCCTTATATGGCACATTTAGCTTCTCAAGATTGGAACACGTTTACTACGTATAACCTTTTATAAATATGGATAATAGTGATAAAAACCTAGAGCAGCAAGAGGATAAACCAGTAAGAGAGATAGGGTTGAACATGTCCGATGTACCTGTTGTTGATAAACGTCCAATAGATTTTGCGTCAGAGGAACGCCGACTGAACACGATGGAAGCAGCCTTCGAAACGATTCTTGAAGGCGTTGAAGGCAAGCAATATAAAAGACAAGGCCTTTTGAAAACACCAAGTAGAGCAGCAAAAGCCATGTTATTTTTTACTAATGGATACACCCAGAATCTAACAGGTTCGCTATTATTTTTGTTTGTTTGTTTGTTTGTTTTTGAAATCATTATTGTTAAGACCTGCAAAATTTAGGGCAAATATTCCCCATTAATCTTGATTTCTAACTTGGTTTTCAGAGGTTCTCAATGATGCTATATTTGATGAAGATCATGACGAACTAGTTGTTGTTAAAGACATTGATTTCTATTCTCTGTGTGAGCATCATCTTGTCCCTTTTATGGGAAAGGTTGGTTGAATACTTAAACAATTATATAACTAATATATGATAGCTATGATGCCTACGCACAACATACTCAATCTATAATTTTATGCTTAATCAAGCTTGTGTCGGCAGCCTGTATGTTTTGGCTGACCTTTGTCACTGTGTGCTAACTTATTAGGGACCATTAACATAAATCATTACTTTAAGTCTATAAACCCTCCCCTGCTTTAATTTATACCTATTATTGATGCCTTTTATATTCCTAGGTACATATAGGATATATACCAAACAAAAAAATTGTTGGTCTGAGTAAATTAGGAAGGTAATGTGAAAGGCATAATCTCATTATAAATATCAAAATCCAACCTTGAACATTTTTCATTTTGATTTTTGTGTTTATCAGTGAATATTTCCCGAGCAGTGAGTCTTTGACTAAAATTTAAAATTTGAATATTTCTACTCTAGAGTTGTGGAAATGTTCAGTAGAAGACTTCAAGGTATTATGTAATATTCAGCTCTAATAACACTTCTCTGTTCTGCCAACACCCCCTCGGTTTATCATTGCACACAGCATGCATTCATGCACGGTTTTTATTTCAAACGTGTTCCAAAGTTGTTTATTAGAAACCCAAATTTTTTTTTTTCACGCAAATTTAGATGAAAATTCATTTATTAATAATTTTGATTTTTCCCCTTCTTTTTTTGAATTAATTCATGAGTTTTTTGAAATTTAGTGCTTTGAATTCTTTAGTGCAGGAACGACTCACTAAAGAGATTGCTTGTGCTGTAGTCAATGCTGTTAATCCTGCAGGAGTCGGGGTTGTCATAGAGGCCACGTAAGTACTGGAAAATACTCTCATAAAAGGTGATAGATATGGATGGCGTTAATACTGCCCTATGCCCATTATCTTTCTTTTCTAGTCTGTCTTAAATTTTGAATAAAATTCTTCATTTCTAAAAGCCATGCAGACCCTGAGGCGATACATGTCTCATTATGTTAATAGTACCACAATAAAGTATTATTTATTGTACAAGATGTATCAGACCAAAGGAGACTTGCATGTTCACATAGCCTGCTCATTTAAAAATATTATTAAATAAAAAATTTCATACCTAAGGTAATTTGGTCTATAATTTGAATTTAGCTGGCGAAAACATTTATCTAACAATTTCTCTAGCCGAGAAATTGGCAATAAAATTCCCTCTATCATAAAAGTATCCCTAAGTATGAAACATTGGACCTTTATCACACAACACCATGTACCCATGTGAATGAAAAAAAACATTTATTTTAACATGCATAACCTTATCCTGAAGCCATGAATGCGAGGCACACATTGTTCCAGTCAACATGGCTGCCGGATGATGAAGGTGCATTGATGCTTGTTTATCACAGGTACTCCCACCCAACCCCCTCCCCCAAAGGAATGAATTTGACACATGAATGTTTTTCAGGCATATGTGCATGGTAATGAGGGGAGTCCAGAAGACCGACAGCAAGACACTCACTAGTTGTATGTTAGGTGTATTACGCGAAGACCCCAAATCCCGTGAAGAATTTCTGACACTCATTAAGAAATAGAATGTTGCTATTATTATTCAATGTAGCCAGCCTCCTTTGCAGGAATCTCTGTTCTGTATTTTTCTATTGTTGGGCTACCTGTGTCTTTGATTTGGCAGGGAGAGAAACAAACGTTCCCCTGTTCTCAGTCTCCCTCTTCTGAAATCTTCCACAGAAAGTCCAGAGACGAAAAGACAATAACAGATGTTTGCAAATATTGGGGAATGTTTGCCGAGACATGAGTCTTCGAGCGGCGAGGTAAATATTCTCCGATATTCACTGAGGCTGAGGCAAATAATTGTCTTAGTATAAATACACAGGTGATTCTTTCAAAAAAAAGAAAAATATAAGAAAAAAGATTTAATAATAAGATAAAAACATTTGAAATTAGGAAAAATTTTAATTGAAGTGACAAACGCGGCTTTCAATTACAACACAGGCGAACTCCGACTTTGCGAATCAAAACAGTTTGTTTGAGTTTATTTGATTGTTTTTGTCCTTTTTTACCTTTGAACGAAGTTAGTGCAAATTTGTCAGCCTCTTTAGTCCTTTTGGGACAGCATTTTCTTTCATTATTTCTAATTGCTCTCCGGTAACAGCAACAAAGTGGCTGGCCGCCATTTTGGATTTTGGATTCTTTGACTACCTTTAAAAGCTCTTTAAAAAATTATTAATTATTTCTTAGACAATCAAAAAACTTTAAATCATTTCATAGTATGATTTAGTTCATTCTATTATTATTGTTTTGTTGTTTTTTTATAGCTATTTTTAGATATTATTTTATATTTACTATCTTTTTTTTTTTTTTCATTCAATAATAATTATTAACTATTAGTTTGGTTTTTTTTTCGTGTAGGGGTTTTTATCTTGTAGTTATAATTTTATAATTTTCTACACATATCTTCATAGTTTAATATATTAGAGGGTCACAGGTTTGTTAGCATATTGCTATTTAGTGTTACCCTCGGTAAATATAGAGTTTATTATTATTATTATTATCATCGCTGGAGGTGATTATCGTGTGATAGTGTGAGTTTCTCGACCAAGATCAGCACGCGAGATTTTCAATAATCACCTGTGTATTTTTACTAAGAAGAATTACAATGAGAAATAATTCAATCTTATACAGTTGTTTCAGAAAAGATTGGTGAAGGTTTTGTGGAATGCTGCTGCTTACTAAGCTTGAATGTATCATATTAGAAGAAGCTATGTCGGAAAAACGTGCAGCTGAAAAAGTTTGGGAAAATTTCATATTGTGACCTTTCACTGATTCGCATCGCCCATAGCAACGAGCAAGATGCAACAAAATCTTTACTAACTCTCTTTAAAACAGCTCAGTGTATTTAGGTATGCTAATATGTCAGGAAAAACACTTTTTATATAATTCAAAGCTATGTATTTGTGTGCATTTGTGTGTAAAGTTACACATAATTCACCTGATGCTGCTAACTAGGTTTTAATAAAATTGTATTAATATTCCATTTCATTTTATTTTATTTCATTCTATTCTAGTATTCTATTACCCCATTCACACCTAAACGTGTTTAGTTAAACTATGTTTTAATTAGGAAAAAAATTGAGAAACTGGACGAACCTACAATATAATGAAACTTTCTAAAATATTGTCAGAGCAAGCAAAGGATAGCTTACATGCATTATTTCACCAAATATTGTGCAGTGTTCGTAGATAGTTTTCCAAACCTGTTTAGTTAAACCACTTTAAAGCATGTTTAAGCCTTGGTGTGAATGGGGTATATGTCTGTCTTTCGCATGCGCAGATGATGATATTGCAATTTCGATCGTATCTGGGGTTTTTTTCATAGTTTTAGTGTGGATGGCAAAATGTCTTTACTTAGGATACGATCTTTCTACTGATTGGCTATCAAACGACCAATAGTATCGATAATACGGCTACCACGTGGGCAAGTGATAAGGTCTAAACTCGGTGATTCGATTTTTTCAGCTAATAGACGGTCTAGCTCGCCACGCAAATCACGAACCAACGTCGCGATCTGGAAAAAAAAGGAGAAAAAAGTTATAAACTGATTTTTTTTTTTTGGTCCCTCTTAGACTTCCTTGTCAAACTGCTCACAAAAACCGCTAAAATAATGCGATAAATGTTCTCACTTATTTATCCTCCACCTAAGACAATTAGAACTTTGGATGAAAAATCCTGTGGTGAAGAAAGAAGAAAAAGAAACATCTTTATAGAACTCGGCTCTTCGTTTTGACCCGGAAGTCGTTTTTTCCATACACTTGACGTCCCGCCTAATAAGCTAGACTGTCATTGTAGACTAAGTCTGGTTATTCGGACTATTTCATACTTCATCCAAAGAGAGTGGGAGAAGGGACCGAATGGGAGGATGAGATGGATGGGAAAGGGATGGTAGGATGGCAATATAAAATGAGGAAGGAAAGGGAGAAGGTTACAAAAACTATTACAATCTGTCTGTTGGTTATCTTGGGTGCACTTTAACTCCCACTTTAACTGCACTTTGACTGAAGGACCCGAGAGGTGAACATGATGAAAAGCATTGCCTTACCTTCTGTGACGATGCTGTAAAGCGCACCCATCCATCATCGATGGAGATGACCAACGCACCTTTCTCCAGGTCTAGACTCAACGAATCTCCGCAAAATAGTAACAGCGCGTACACAGAAACCATACTTGTATCACGGATAAACACCTGGAAATAAAACAGATTTTCATTAAGAAAAACGCCTCGTGCAACTCCAAGGCTTAGGTCAAACGTGGAACTTCACATGAGTCGAACAAAGTGACAACAAAGAAGACAGCCTTGTTATTCATTGTTTCAATTAGGTTCGGCTCATGTGAAGTTCGACGTTTGACCAGAGCTTTACACTTCCCCTCACACCCATAACTCGGTGATGTACGCTAAGCACGTGAACCATTTTTTTAGATTGGTTATTTTGAAGAGTATACAAACCTTTGAAGTCTTGACTTTCTCGTGGTAAATCAGATAAGGACTTTCAAAATAGTTGACATCAAAATTGACAGACTTGGGGTGTATAAAGACCTGCGAGTAGCAAGAAAAATACCAGGTGAATTTGGGGATATGTTAAAATCTATCGATCATTCAATGAATGAATGAATGAACGAATGAACGAACGAACGAACGAATGAACGAATGGTAAATGGATGGATGCATAGACAGATGGATGGATGAATGAATGAATCATCAACCAAAGCGCCTACTTCCTCAAACCCTCGCCACTTTACGAATAAAGAAAATAACAAACAACAATAACTCCTTTCATATATAAGTTCTAAATTGACAAAGTTTCAAAGGAAAATTGGTTTTTAGGGTAAATACTTTAGATTGGTCTGTCGCGCAAGGCTGATGCAGGTTTAAGAGAAACAGTGGCCAGAGCTTTGGAATGAATGACTCACCTGGCCTTCGTTTTTAGTCCAGAACTTTATTTCATTTGCCTTTGGCTCTAACGGAATAGCACCTGAAAAAATTAACAAAGAAAGCTGAGTAAACTAAAATTCTCAGTTTCTTCAGCGCCAGGTTTCCTGTGGTCGTGAAGTAGAGAGGAATCTGGTATCGAAAGATACATAGAAACCAAAAAGGGCTCAACCTCTTGGCACTAGTTATCATATGTTTAGGAAGAGTGTTTAGCGTATAACATTGTCTTACAAGGTTTTACAAAGGAACCCCAACAAATCCTCTATAGTTGGCAGGTTTTGTGAGCACCACACAGGAAGCCCACTCGTACAAACGCTACTGTCTTACCTCCACTGGAAGCTTTATACTTCGTAGCAGGTTTCACTATATGTACTACATTAGGATACAGAGCACCACACAGGACTCCCAACAACAGTTTCAAGTTGTCAGCATTGGAATTAACCTGGATAACAAATATAAAAAAAGAAACAGAGTTGGGATACCTGTATGCGTAGTGTGCAAAATTCGTGTTCAGCGAAAAATGACAAAAAAAAATTCATTTTCTTTACCACGGGACCTGTTCCATTTAGTACTCCATCTCCTGTTCGTGGCGAGAGTCTTTCCAATTGCCTTGAAGTCATTTTAGTCTGTAGAAAACCAATGTCTGCAAGTAATTCGGCAAACTGACACTTGAGACTGGCTATCATCTGAAGACAAAAACAGAATTAGTAACCACATGCCATTCCCTTGAGTATTATCGTTTTTATTATCGTAGCAATGTTTTTCCATTACAGAAAGCACGCCATCCCCTTCAACATTATTTTTGTTTATCAAATAAACCAATCACAAAGGACAAAAAAAAAAAACGGTCCACAAATTACCGAATGATAGAGTGCATCTCTTATATCCGTGAAATAATTTGTAAGATATTGCACAATTTTACTCAATTAGTAAGTTCGGTAGACCTCAGTAGACCGTAAACCTACAAAACTTTGCACTAATTTCTACAATTTTGTTAGTTAGCTTTTTCACGCATATATGGTATATACTATATAGTTTGGACTTTACTGTCAAACTTATCCATTAATCGACCTCTCCTTTCACGTTTCAAGCCTTTCCGAAATTAAAAGAAAGACGCTTGACGATTTCGTTCCATGGTGAAAACCTTTGTGACATTAAATGGACCCTTCTCAAAATTATCGTGGACGCGAAGCTAACACGAAAATACGAAAGGAATCCCACTTTTTCTCGATGGCATTTGTGGCATTTCTTTCGTACTTCCATGTTATCCTTGCATTCATGACAATTTTGAAAAGTGTCCTTTCGGGTGAATTTTGATATCGAAAATCGCTTCTTACTGTCCTGAAAGCTAACCTGTAACGTCTTCATGGAAAGAAAATTGTCTTGACAAAAGCGATAACCAAACTTCGCGCCTCTAGCCATCTCTTCAAGCCACTTCTTGTAAGCTTTTAAAAGTGTAAGATGATCACTGTAGCCAGTACTGAACTCTTTCTTCTTTTTGTCTGCTTCATCACGCTTATCAAATGGTGCGACCTGTATGGATTTTTCAAAACGGTGTCTAAGTTTGTGCAAAATGTTCTCCGATGTCTGGTGATGAGTCATTGGTTGAGTATAATTTGATGAGGTGTATTAATATGAGGTAATGTGATCTATTAAGCTCATGTCCAAGTAAATTAGAATAAGCCTTTTCATAGTTTAAGAATCGATTCCACTGCGCATGCGATTTGATCCCGAATTTTTCACCTTCTTTTGTTTAATTAAGAACAAAAGAAGGTTTAGACAAAAGAAGGTGAGAAATTCGGGATAAAATCGCATGCGCAGTGGAATCGATTCTTAAACTATGAAAAGGCTTATTAAGAATAAAACGCGCAAGCTCGGAGAGGTCTATATATGACAAACTGCAGCTCTCGTTCCATGATTGTTTGGTGTTGGGAAAATCGGAGAAGCCGGAAAACCCGGAGGAAATCCCTTGAAGCACAGGAGAAAACAAAGAGTAACTTTTTGATGGCATGTCCGCGAACTTACGATCAAAGCGGTGAGATGCCACGCATTTGCAGCGCAACGCCGATTGTCTCACAGAACAACTCTTCTCATTTAGATGAGCCTCGATCAATAACAAAGAAAATCCAAGCAAAAAGATAATTTGAAAGATGAACAGCGTCGTACAGAATTTTTACTTACAAATGGAGATTTATAACTGAGAGAAGCTGCGATGGTTAGTACTGGATCAACACAGCAAAATATGGCTCCAAGTAACATCAGCTTGCCAATTCTGGTTCAAAAACCACAAAAGACAAAATTTACAGTTGTATGGCTGTGATAACCAGCTGACATTTTTCTGTCCCCCTCATTCCTTACCTCCCTCCCTCCCTCCCTCTCCCTTCCTCCCTCTCCCTTCCTCCCTCTCCCTTCCTCCCTCTCTATTCCTTCCTTCCTCTCCCAATCCCTCCCGCACCGCCACTTTTTCTTGTTTTCCCTACTGCAGTGACACAAACACAAGCGCAAGAGTCAACAGGCTCACAGCAAGCACAAGCAAGAGTGCAATCACATTCAGCAGGATCAAACATTTTCGATTTGTCTAATTTCATCAGTACGATGACGGTTTAGCAAGCTGAGTTTAAAAAATAAATCGTTCAAGTAAGGAAAATATGCATACCTTACGTCCACAGGTAAAGCTGCCAGGTGATACCCCAATGACGTCAGATTCTATTGATCAAAAAGGATTTGCTAATTGCTTTAAAGAATGAACTCACACCTTGATGAAAGAACATGACAGGCAGCGTAACTTAACCCGGCACTAGTCAAGAACAGGAGCCACTTTTCTCACTAACTGATTAATTCATATCTCAAAAATAAAAATTGATACCGCGCACGCGCAAAGAAAACAATTCTTACCAGTCTATTTTCCGCTACTCGGTTCATCTCCGCCGCGCGCGCATCGATAAGAATGGGTCCAGCTCTGGACTAAGTTACCACAGGCTGACAAGCAGCACATATATCCTATTCAAAAGCCTGTGTAAGCAAGTGTGAATAATGCATAATATTTCTTTGAGATCTCATGACCAACCTCTTGAGTGTCAAGAGCACCAAGGCTGTGTAACCTAGCCAACGCATCTGTGATAGATTTATCTTCGGGGGGCTCCAAAAGTTTGTTCAGGATTTGCTGTAAAATAAAAACACATTATCAGGTAAGGAATCAAAAAAATCTGAAAATATTGAAAATGTTTTTGTTTACCTTTACGTCACGTCCAAAGAACAAAGTCATAATCTTGATACGCAAACAAAGTTTTTCTAAAGGTATTCGCATTATTTCTGTCAAAGAGCAAAACCAAAAAAAAATCGTACAAATAGTTAACAGAAAAAAAAACACAGAAAATAGATATAAACGAGTGAAAACCAATAAGTGCTTAAACATGATCCATAACCAGTTTTAAACAGGTTTTACTAACCAGGTATCTGGTGCTCAGCCATCACGTGTTCGTAGCGATGACTCGTGAATAAATGAAAACAAACCCCGGATGTAACTCTCCCGGCTCGTCCGCGACGCTGACGTGCATTTGCGCGGGAAACCCAGGTCTCCTCGAGACTCTCCATTCCTTTACTGGAATCATATCTGTGTCAGAATAACACGAGGTAATTAATTTTCTGGAAATTCTGAGGAATTTCGTACAAAAAAAAAACAAAACAAAAAACAAAAAAAAAACAACAAGTAAAGTGGCTTGCTTTGAGCTTTTTCTATGACATGACAAGAGATTTCATTTTCTCTATGTAGAAAGTTTCTAAAGTGTTAAAACAAGACTGACCTGTTTTCCTTCATTTTCCCACAATCAATGACGTAGACAATGTCGTCAATGGTAACAGACGTCTCTGCGATATTTGTCGATAAAACTATTTTCGTGACTCCTTCCTTTGGCCTCCTGCAAGTCGGTTAATTCGAAATGGTTAGTTAAAAACCTATCTAAACTTTTACATTTTGGTGTTCAATAAGGCGGGAAAAATCACGTGTGTTGATTGGTCACTTGTTAGACTTACTTAAAGATGAGTCCTTGTTCTTCGCTGGACAGCGTTGAATGCAGAGGAAGGATAAGAAACCTGGTAAAACATTAAAAAATTGAGAGCGAACAAAAATATAATCGTCGTATGAATATAAAACTGAGTTAGCAAACAACATGGCATCTATTTTACAAGGAAAATATCAGCAACAACAAGGGTGACGTAGCGGTAGAGCTAGGCTCGATCGCCTTTGACTTCTGGGGTCTCGGGTCTGGTTCCTGGACTCAGCATCGCATGTGAGTAGACTTTTGTTAAGTCTCTCTCTTGATTCAAGGTGTTTTTTCTCCAAGTTTACCTGTTTTCCTTCCCGTCTCCGCAAAACGTAAAACCCTAAATTTTATTTCGATCTGTGAGTTAGCTATATGCACGCCCTTCTTTTGATCAGCCAAAAGGGTTCCGCTAAAATCTATGTTTGGTCTGACAACAAGACAACATCGAGTGACAAAAGTAATATTCATCTAGTTAATAATCACTCACTTGCCCTTATCTTTAAAGAGTATATTGGTATTCAGCTGTTCTAGCAATGTCGTAATTTCAGCCATTCCAGACAAAAACACCAGGATGGCCCCACTATTGGGGTGCTTAAAAAATCAAAAGAGAATGTTGGTTTTTACTCTAAGATACGGAAGAAACGGGAAAAAGAGGGGGGAAAAGTAAAATAAGGATAATATAACATACTTCGCGTTTTCCTCTGACAATCCATTCAAGTATCGAGACAATGATGTCATAGTTGGTCTTCTCGTGATCCATGTTGTACAAAGATGATATCGTAGTTTTACTATAACCTTTAAAAAACATTTGTATCACGTGACTTTGATGAATTTTGATTGGATAACCCAACTTCACGTGACTTTGATGAATTTTGATTGGATAACCCAACTTCACCGCGTGACTTTGATGAATTTTGATTGGATAACCCAACTTCACGTGACTTTGATTAATTTTGATTGGATAACCAAACTTCACGTGACTTTGATGAATTTTGATTGGATAACCCAACTTCACGTGACTTTGATGAATTTTGATTGGATAACCCAACTTTACCGCGTGTCTTTGATGAATTTTGATTGGATAACCCAACTTCACCGCGTGTCTTTGATGAATTTTGATTGGATAACCCAACTTCACGTGACTTTGATGAATTTTGATTGGATAACCCAACTTCACCGCGTGTCTTTGATGAATTTTGATTGGATAACCCAACTTCACGTGACTTTGATGAATTTTGATTGGATAACCCAACTTCACCGCGTGTCTTTGATGAATTTTGATTGGATAACCCAACGTCGCGTGACTTTGATGAATTTTGATTGGATAACCCAACTTCACGTGACTTTGATGAATTTTGATTGGATAACCCAACTTCACGTGACTTTGATGAATTTTGATTGGATAACCAAACTTCACCGCGTGTCTTTGATGAATTTTGATTGGATAACCCAACGTCGCGTGACTTTGATGAATTTTGATTGGATAACCCAACTTCACGTGACTTTGATGAATTTTGATTGGATAACCCAACGTCGCGTGACTTTGATGAATTTTGATTGGATAACCCAACGTCGCGTGACTTTGATGAATTTTGATTGGATAACCCAACGTCGCGTGACTTTGATGAATTTTGATTGGATAACCCAACTTCACGTGACTTTGATGAATTTTGATTGGATAACCCAACGTCGCGTGACTTTGATGAATTTTGATTGGATAACCCAACGTCGCGTGACTTTGATGAATTTTGATTGGATAACCCAACGTCGCGTGACTTTGATGAATTTTGATTGGATAACCCAACTTCACGTGACTTTGATGAATTTTGATTGGATAACCCAACGTCGCGTGACTTTGATGAATTTTGATTGGATAACCCAACTTCACGTGACTTTGATGAATTTTGATTGGATAACCCAACTTCACGTGACTTTGATGAATTTTGATTGGATAACCCAACTTCACCGCGTGACTTTGATGAATTTTGATTGGATAACCCAACTTCACGTGACTTTGATGAATTTTGATTGGATAACCCAACTTCACGTGACTTTGATGAATTTTGATTGGATAACCCAACTTCACCGCGTGTCTTTGATGAATTTTGATTGGATAACCCAACGTCGCGTGACTTTGATGAATTTTGATTGGATAACCCAACTTCACGTGACTTTGATGAATTTTGATTGGATAACCCAACTTCACCGCGTGTCTTAGATGAATTTTGATTGGATAACCCAACGTCGCGTGACTTTGATGAATTTTGATTGGATAACCCAACGTCGCGTGACTTTGATGAATTTTGCTTGGATAACCCAACTCCAGTTTCGAAATCTCTGTTGCTGAATGTTAGCCTCGATTTTGAGTGTAGAATATTCATGGCTTTCAGTGAATTTTAAAGTGTTTGTTTTGTTGAAGTTGTGCATGCTTTACTTTACTTTATGTATTTGTAAATATTCTATCACTGAAATTAGGAAAACCCCGAGAACATAAGTCTGTAAGTAAGTAACACAGTAGTATTTTGCAGATTCGAAAAAGGCTTATTCTGAAGACCAAAGTGACTGAACAACACCAAGACGCTTTTGGTGCATTGTTGGTCAAATAACAAAATACCTTGGTATCTCATCTCGATTTGTCTTTCGTTCAACTTATCGTCTAAGACGTTTACTCCTGGCATTCTACACGTGACTGCCATCTCCGCAGCCATTTTAGTGAGTTCTTGAGAGCTGCCTGCTCCTTTGAAGCTCTCATCGGTTGCCTTGGAAACTGTTTTGGATCGTTTCATTGGTCGAGCGTATGGTGAGCTCGGATCAAGAAGAAATCTGACAAAATAAGAAACGTTTGAAATCTTCGAAACATAAACTTCCTAACCTTTATGAATGCTGCGGTCGTCACGCAACGTTTCCCTTTCAACGTTTCCCTCCCTAAGAACGGCTGCAAAGGAGGCTAGGTATTTGCCAGCTGCGCGCTGAAATTAGATTTTTCGTTGCCGTCAATCAAAAATAATCAGTCAGTAACTTTTACATTCTTGACTGGCGGCAGTGATAAAACAATTTCACAACAAGTTATTAATATGTCTGAGTTCACAGAATATGGAAAACCACAGTAATACTATCACAATGCCCTAATACACAGACAAGCAATCTACGGTTCGTTAACCCTTCCCATATTTTTATCTGAGATATTTACCCTGTTTTCTCCAAAGCATCTTCCATATAATATTCTTGAACAGGAAATGTCCGTCCTTAAACAGGAAAAAAAAAAGAAGAAAAATATAACGAGACACTACACCCATAAAATAAATTTTGGAATATTGGTATGGGAAAGCTGGGTATGAAATGGAAGGCAGACAAAATTTGTTTGAATGTGTATAGACACTGTACCTGGAATGTGAATAACGGGGGCGTCGTAGAAATACGCGGAGAAGAGCTTGGAGTTGAGTGTAGCACTCATGAGAACAACACGGAGGTCACGCCTGTCCATGAGTAGGTCACGCAACACCATCATTAAGAAGTCACTGAAGGCAAACAATATATATAAAGATATTATCAATTAAAGTTTCAATTCAGCAAAGGAGGTGTGCTAACACTTCAAATTGTACAAATTGTACGATTTCGCGCGTGTGGTTGAGAAGCACTTTAAACTTATACCTCTCCTCTGTTCGCTCGTGTACTTCGTCTACTATCACGTGACTGATTCCTTTCAAGGTGGAGTCATTTTCAAGATACCGCAACAAGATTCCTGTAGTACAGTACAACAGTCTCGTGGAAGAAGACTGAAACACAACACAAGCAAATTGAGTTAGTCAAAACAGATAATTTTATCAAAATGTACAGTACTCACATTCCGAGGGTTTTACCGGCCCTCCGGTTTTTCCTCCCTTCTCTCAAATCAACCCTAACTAATTAAACTGGTTAGAGCTGTACTCAGGGGTCATGCGTGGACTGTAGAGCCAAAGGCGCCTTCAGATACTTTCATTTTTCATAAACTCCATCAGCACTTGTGGTCAGGGGTGTCCCTGATCTAGATCTGTCCCTTGGCGCATTTTTCTCTCAAAGCTCATTATAACTATATTTTTGCTTTATTTAGGATGCAATGCGCAATTTTTTTTTCTGAATTGAAAACGCTGAAAATATATGCCCGATGGCAGAACTCATTATTTATTTTTTGTTGTAGGTGAAGAGGAATCTTTTGAAGGGATTGTTCCTCTCACATTATTGGGAACTGATATCTATCAATACCTGTTTACTCTCAAGTCTTATCTTGTATCCAACCATATCACCCAGCTTATCTGCTCTTTCCGTTGCTACTCTCTCTGCTACAGACAAAGCAGAAATTCGTCGGGGTTGTGTGCAGATGATATTGCAGTCTGAACCTCGACCTGACTTGAGGTGTACGTCAAGTATGAACTGAGGAATCTGTGTGGTCTTGCCACACCTTAGAGGAAAAAATAGAGGGTCAATAGAGTGGCTTTATGATAGTAAAGTTCATGGACAGAAACAATGCAATGTGATTGCATGACAAGGGGTTTCATTTTCCAAACAAGGAAACAACCATGCCCCTCAACATGTCTGTCATAAAACCACTTTTTATACAGTACATCAAAGCTTGACTGTTCTTTCATGTATGACATACCCTGTCATTCCACTGATTACCAATACTTGGTGATTTTGTAAACTCTTGATGATGTCTTCTTTGGAATTCCAGGCAGGCAGCTTCATACGATTTTCAAGCATTGTTTTATAAGCAGATGAACTCTGAAACAACATGGAAAACTCAGTTAAAATGGGCCACAGGACACAGTAATAAACTGCATGAGGAGGCAAATATTAAAATATTTAACTTTAACACTTTATGGCAGGCCCAAGATTTTTCAACAGAGTTCAAGTACATACTGAATGAAAATAGATACTGTAAGCTTAAAGGTCCTGATACTTATAAGTTGACATAGGGGTTCAATGGTAGCCATAAGATTTGAGGGAGGAAAACCAGAAAACTGCTTATCAATATATCTGCTGCTTTCTCTATGACATGGCTGATATGAAGCCCTTTTATAGAGCTTATCAACTTCAGCATAACTTTACCTGTTGTTTTTCAAACTGATGCTTGAGCTTCCTATTCAAATTCTCCTTTTCTTTCCCTTCAATTTCTTTCTTAGAATCTTTTTTCTTAAACTCCTGTACTGGTTCTTTATCATCTAAGTCCATGACTACATCTTCTAGAATATTACTTTCTACTGTAGCTTTATTTCTTTCCGGCTTACTGAACTCAGGGAGAGGCATCTTGACACACTGTAACATCTCTTCCCTGTCCTCAAGGATGCTCAATAGAGAAAACACAATAGGAACTGTGGACTCACTTAGCGTCTTTGCTTCAGCACTCAGTCTTAGTGTTATATTGAGTGAAACATGAGGAGGTATGACCTCACTGGTATTGTAAAATGCTACTAAAGGTGGTTCAAAGGGATAAAGGGATCCTTCTGGAAACCTAACTTCAAGGTAAAATAATACTTCTTTTTCTTGTACTATCAAATGCTTGTCTTCAGGTAATTCTTCAGATTCTATATCAACATGCCTCATTTTACATTTTAGGCCAAATCTACAATTTCCTTTGAGGAAAAATTTACAGACATTCTTGGGTGAAGTTTTATTCTTCTTTGCTTTCTTCTGTTCTCTTCTTGGAACTTCTTTTGAAGGTTCAAATTCTTTCTCCAAAAATTGCATATCAGGGATTTTTAAAGTCCACAGTCTATCAGGAATTGCCTCAGAAAATATTTCTTCATATATTGATTTTAAAGCTATGACTTCTTCACTACGCTGTTGTTTAGCTTCTTCAAAAGTTTGAGGATCATACTCTGGATTATTTAAGCCTATATTTTCAATTTCACAGCAAGAACGAAGTAGATTTTCAAGTGCTACCCCTAAATCATGTTTAAATTTTGCCAGATAATTCAAACATCTGTTTTTCTCAAAGCCACACTGAATTAACTTTTTCAATGCAAAAGGGTTTACTTCATCACCACTAACATCTTTATCATCATCCTTTTCTGTAAATGCTATGACGTCTTGTATCTGAAGTCTCTTGTCAACAATCTTACCCCAGTATCTTTCATCTCTTCGTATATCTTCAAACTCAAAATGATCAGCACTTGATTCTACTTGAAGATCTTGTAGCATTTCTTGAACCATTTCTTTATTTTCATCAGTCATATGGAGGTTCTGAATAGGTGCTTTGGATCTCATTTTTCCAGATGGTAAAACCTCCTTTTTTCTCGATGAATATGCCATTGTTTACACTTAGTAAATCCAAATATTAATTAATTGGCTTGCTTTTTATGGACTTTGTATGAACTATAAGCTAGTTCCTTTTTAACTACAGTATACTGTACATGTATGTCTTGCTCTTCTGCTGTAATTGGTAGATATATATCATAGCTTCTGGTCAGTCCGGTCTTCTTGTCGAAGTCCTCTTTTGCTTCTAGGTCTACAATCTAAAGATATTTCCACTAACTGGGGCCACTGAAATTTCCGAAACTTCAGGATCAAAAACTTCACATGTAACATAAGCCACTGGCCAGTAGAGATTTCCTCAAGTCTCAATCATACAGTACATGTAGATACATGTATGTTAGTACCTTCATTCAAAATCATAAATGATTATCATAAATGTTCAAAAAATAAATCATCATGAAAATCGATGCCAAAGATACAAATGACGTCTTTAAGAATTTCCTATCGTTTTAGCAGAGTTGATTGCAAATATATGATATTCAAAGAGTTTTATGGCCGAGTAAATTTATATCGGACGTGTCTCTCGTAAAATACGAAAATCAGCAGGCGTTCCTCGACATGGCTGCTCATGCGTTAATACCATCAACCGCTGGTCAGGAAGTCCAAAATAGAAACTGACAAAATCAAACTAAAAAAGTGAAGGAAAAAACTGCAAGAAAGAAAGGAAAATTACTCCACAAATGAAAGGATCCCGGGCCTCTAAGATCCATAGATGAGTGAGCATGATCTTGGGGGAGTATTTTTAGCCGTGTATAAGTGGTTATTGGGATGTGTTAGTTGGCTGTATTGTGGTTTATTCTTAGTGTTTGGTACTTTCGTCTGGCATAAGTTTTCTGGTAGACGACTTAGACAACGTCCAAACCGTGAAATGGCGAGTAAAGCTTCTTCTAAGACGCCAGCAAAGGCGCATGAAAGTCTCCAGAATCTTCCATCACCTGTTAGAGATGTTAGGGTTCATCATAACAATGCGTATGCTTGTATTGCTAAGGCATTGGAAGTTGATGAAAATAAAGGTAAGTCTTAAATGTATTGCCACATCAGCAGAATTTGAAGATGTGCTTATTCTAGTCTTTTTAAATGTTAATCCTATTAATATTGGGCTACAAGGTTCTGTCTTTGCAGATTAATAAGATTGATAAGCCATTGTATGAGTGAAAATTAAATTGGTGCTTCAGGGGTCGACGAGCCTCCTAACAAGTGGTGGGGGGCTAAGATTGAAAAATATGAGACTACATGTAGTATGGGAAAACGTGGGGGGCTGTAGCCCACCCTACCCTACCCCTTCCGTGGACCCCTGTGCTTGCTACAGGATATTTTATATGCCTTTCAACTATACCCTCTGAAACATTCCCTAAATTCAAATTGAACTGCATTCTTTACAGGCTCTACGCTACAGACCAAAAAGAGAGTTGTGGATTTATATAGAAGAGGAATAAAGGAACTTGAAGATGCACTTGCCATTGACTTAACTGGGAAAGGTAACTTGATGTGGAACAACTTAAAAAGTGGGGTGGGGGGGCTAAGATTGAGACTAGCATGGGAAAAAGTGGGGGAGTTATAGCCCCACTGCCCCAACCTTTTAGCAGCCCATGCAGAATGTTGAATGAAAATAAGTGCACCTTCAGATGTAGACATTATAAACTCCACAACCTACTGTAAGTATCTATCATATATTTTTTGACGTTTAGTTTCAATAATGTTTTAATTTAGGAGAGGATTGGGATAAAGCTAGAAGGCTACAGGACAAGATGGAGACTACACATGAAAGTGCGCGTGATAGAATGGATGAATTAGGTAAGTTACACAATTGTAATTATATAACATGTACAATGTTAATAAAATTATTTTACTATTCTGCAAAATCAAGGTCTAATGTGTTTGATTCCTGGACTCCACCTACAGTAATATTTGAGTAAAGTTTGTTGAAGATTTCTCCAGGTTCTCTGTTTTTCCTCTCTCCTAAAAATCTAGCATTGCTAAACCGGACGTTTAATTAACAGATCAAAAACAGTTTTCCGTGTTTGATACTCTGATCAAAACACGCGGGATGTTGGGAGAACACGAGAGGAGCGTAGGAAACCACGACACGTAGCGGAGTGGTTTCCAGCTTCTCGAGTGTTCCCCTAACATCCCAAGTGTTTTGATCAGAGTATCAAACACAGAAAACTGTTTTTGATTTGTTTTATAAAATAACAAACGCGCGAAAAGATCGAAAAAAAGCAAAGTCTAAGTAAATTCTCCCTACGTGCCGTCTTATTCAAACTGACCAATGAGCGCGCGCGATAGATTAAGAATGACGATAGTGTGTTTTGATACTCTCATCAAACATGGTTTTCGACCAATCATAGCGCGCTTAGCATCCCAATTATTTTATAATTTATTATCAGGGGTGGCAGAGCACATTTTAGTTGGGGGTGGGGTGGGGGAGATGAAATAAAATTGTGGGGGAAGAGGCTAGAACTCAAACTAAGACAAAACCCCAGCTACTGTATGCCACCCTGATTCTGTGAGTTAATTAGCCGTGGTTTTCTGACTTTGATCAGCCCAAAGGTTATTTCAGGGTTCAATGGTTGATTTTAACTTAATGAATGGTTTTTCTTAAAGTACTGTATTTTTTTCTTTGTCTAGTGGCACACTTGCTCTCGGCAGACATGATGGATGACCCAAGCCCATCAACTAGAAGACCACAAACTGCACCTTCCAGTGTGAAAACCACAGTTATTAAGAAAACAAGAAGAAACAAGGCAGTGAATCCTAACAGTAACAATGATAATTCCAATGCAAGAAGCTCATCTTCGGGGACTTCAATAACATCATCTTCTTCTAACAGTTCTGAGTTATCTTCAACTTCAAATGCAAGAATTAGAACTACTGCAGGTGGGCCAGCAGCACAAAGAAAGTACAACTCCCAGGTGAGGATATATAGTACTGTTTAATAAACGAGCAGGAGTGTTTTATCGGGTATAAAACACGAGGCGTAGCCGAGTGGTTTTAGACCCAATAAAACACGATCTGCGAGTTTATTAAACGGCTTAAAAAACTCCTGATGTATGTTCTCATACTGTACCGAATTCTTTACGAAATAAACCAAGTTTGATAAAGAAAATCCAAGTTAAAGTTTATGCAAATGAAGACGAATCTATATCAGATATAAAACCTCCTTCATGGTCATGATTTCTATTGTGTTTCCTTCATGAATTATTAATGAGTTTTTTAAATATACTGTACAGTACTAGACCTAGGTGGGTGTAAAGTTTCAACATTTCAGACCAATGTGTCATTCTCATGAGAATAAGATTATTTGTTTGTATTTATCCATATTTATGTGCATGAGTTTAATGAATTGCATGCGTTCAAAAAGCTTTCAAAATATTGGTAGTAGGCCGTTAGTCCTAAAAAGTTGGGGGCTGAATCCACTGGTGTTTGTATATTATTTGTATATTAGTCTTTATTTGGCAGTAAATTAATTTTTTGTCAAAATAGCCTGCAGTTTAAGGTGAAGTATCCGGCAATAAACTGCCAGTAACCGCCTTTTACAGAAAGTTCTGTGCACATAAATGACACATGGTCTGAAATCGATGGGCATTACATGTATAATATGCCCAAGATAAATATTAATATTAATTGATACTCAGATGCTTTAACGTTGTTTATTGTTTTCATGTTGGAATATTTATTTAATTGTGCAGCCATATCGTGCACCAAGAGCAAGAGCAAGAAGTGCTGCTGATCACACCAAGCAAAGTAGAATCACTGAACAGAAGAAAAAGATATCATATTTGAAAGGAATTGAGTCAAAACTAGCCAACATTATTATGGATGAAATTCTTGAAAGGTACACAGTCATAATAACCATTAATAACACATAATTGATTGATCTTGTTTAGTAGCTGGTGTTAGTAGGGTGTGGTTGGACGTCAAAAAGGTACGTGCCAGTAGGGTGTTGGAGTGTTTTCCTTGGCGAACCCTACTGACTCCACTTTTGAGATCTGCAATTAATTGATCTTTTGTGGTAGACAGTGTTAATAATGGAGAGAATAAGAGAAAAATATCAAACACCCTTGGCTGGAATCGAACCCAAGTCTTCAGTATTCTAGTCCCATGTGTTAACCACTACACCACAAGGACCAACACACTGTGTTGGTTAGCGTTAATAATGGTAGGATGTGGAAACATTACCAGGAAGTTGTCAGTAGGGTGTCTGTTGGTATGCTGTACATGTACTTTTTCGCCGACATCTTACCACCACCATTATTCTTTACTATTAACTATTATCTATTAACTGAAATATTAATGAAGAAAATCTTGTTCATTATGACTATTTTTGATCATTTTTAGTGGTCCTACAGTACGCTTTGATGATATTGGTACGTAGACTTACAGTACATTATCAATTAACACAGCTTGTAAATGAACCTCTTTCATAACTATGACATGTTGGCAGCCTGGCTTAAAATAAGTTTTAGCTCTGTCATACCTGTACCTGTACCTGTACCTTATTTCTGGCTTAACGTCACTGAAAATGACTGACAAGGCAAAACTTTGACCAGACAAGTTCCAATTCTGGCCGGACATTACCCGATGTCCAGCCATTATTTTAATTGAGCCATGGCAAGTTTAATGGACATTTTAGGAAACCATGAGATATGAGGTTGTTACTTTTACTTTCAGCTGGTGTTGATGTTGCTAAGAAAGCTCTAAGAGAAATTGTCATCTTGCCATCTCTCAGACCAGAGGTAAGATACTCCTATCAAATGATTAGTGGTGCAGAATTAAAGATTTTTATGAAACCAATATCAGAACACCTCTAACACAGGTGACAGAGAGCGCTCGCATCTCATCACTGCAACCTGAGTTCGAGTCGCGCCGGATTTGGTGTTGTATATGAGTAGAGTTGTTTGTTGGTTCTCTCCTGTGCTTCGAGGGTTTTCCGGGTTCTCCGGTTTTCCTCCCTCCGCAAAAATCAACTCCTAAATTCCAATTCAATCACGGAATGAGGGCCACAGGTTTGTTAGCCACTGGCTATTAAGTGCTACCCTCATGAAAAAAAGGACAATTTTTTTTTAAACTCACAGATTGATTTGGAGCTTAGAGTGTTGGGTCTTGCAAAGGGACAAAAGAACCCTTGAATCAAGGAATGTTCAATCCTTATAAATTTTGCTTAGATGCAAAGCAATGCAATGCTGTGATTGTAGATTGAATGTATAATGTTTCATATTCATGTTTTACCGAGTGTCAGCTCCTCAATGATGTTTATTAATTAATAAATTATTGTCCATTGTCTATTATTATTATTCTGATTATATTAATTATCTATTCTTCAGCTTTTTACTGGTTTGAGGGCTCCAGCAAGGGGTCTCTTACTTTTTGGTCCCCCAGGAAATGGAAAGACAATGCTGGTAGGTAATCCATGACACAGTCTAGTGAACATTCTGAGAGAGCACTTGAGAAGCTTTGCATCCTGATTTCGTCCACTGTTTTCTCTAGTCAGCATCCTGCATGTTTAGATCAGAGTGTCTGAAGGAGAAAACTGGTTTATATATTTTTTATATTGGGTAACTTTATCCATAGGCAAAAGCTGTTGCAAGTGAAGCACAAGCCACATTTTTTAACATCAGTGCTGCAACTCTTACATCTAAATGGGTATGCTCAATAAATAACATTATTTTTTATCTTATCCTTAAATTAGTAATTTACATAAGAAAACAAATGAATGGTGAAATGACACATTTGTTGTATCGTAGGTTGGTGAAGGAGAGAAACTAGTACGAGCTTTATTTGCTGTCGCAAGAGAATTACAACCAAGCATTATATTTATTGGTATGAATGATAATTAAACTATAATCAAAGGAATATAAATATTGTAAAGGTTTTCCCATTTTTTGTTCCTGCTTTTATTCTTTTTTAATGTCACAGCATGCGCGCGTACTTTTTCTTAATTCACATTTTTTAAAAACGGTTATTGTAAGTTGTATATTATTTAACAAATAAAACAGCTTTTTCTGTGCTTAGTGACGTTAGAACAAAAGAAGCACACTTCGTGAGTGCTTTCGGCGCTAATTCCTAAGTGCTTTATTACTGAACCACTACGCGTCGTGCTTCTCCTAACACTTCTCTCGTGTTTTGCCAACCTTGCGTGCTTTGTGACTGCACACAGCACGCGCGCGCGTTTTCTATTTCTTCAATAAAAAAACTTGCTAGCTGTACTGTGTGCAGTTACAAAGCTCTTGGAGATTGGCAGAACACGAGAAAAGTGTTAGTATAAACGCGCTCGCTTTTTCTATTTCTTTCATAGGGTTTTTCTCCAGGTTCTCTGGTTTTCCTCCCTACGCAAAAATCAACTTCTAAATTCCATTCATGGGTTTACCGAAAATATAAAACTTATGGAAATTTAACTTTGATCACCAGATGAAATCGACTCACTTTTGACTGAACGAAGAGAAGGGGAACAAGAACACAGTAGAAGACTTAAAACTGAATTGCTTGTTTCCTTTGATGGGGTGAGTTTTGTACAAGGCCTACGTAGCTTCTATTAGTGTCGTCACGCAACGCTTTCTCCCCTAAGTAATAGGGAAGTTGTGCGTGATGACACTAATAGCGACTGCGTCGAAGACTAAGGCCCCGTCCACACGTATCCGCAAATTTTATTTTGCGGATACGGGTTGCGTCCACACGTGTCCGGAAATTTTGTATCCGTATCCGGAAATTTTCGAAAACGGTCTCCAGAGTGGAAATTTTCGAATACGCTCCGAATACGGATACGTGTGGACGGTCGTATCCGCAAATTTTCGAATACGATGACGTAAACACGATTTTGCGCATGCTCAATGAGAAAAACTATCCGTCAAAGGGACTAGGAACTAGCGTGCATCAGGGCGGATCAAGAAATTTCCGGATACGTGTGGACGGTGAAAACGATTCGAAAACGATTCAGCAAATAATAATTCTTAAATATTTACATATTCTCAATAATTATTTCTGTCGTCTTGGCTAGGTGATAGGTGATCCAGATGAACGTATTTTAGTCATGGGAACCACAAATCGTCCTCAAGAACTAGACGACGCAGCTTTAAGGTACATGTACTGAAATAAAGATGAATGAATTAAAAAACTGTAATGTCCCCGGTTTCCATCTGTAAATAAAGTGGATTAGTACTTAATGTATACGTTAAAAAAATCACGGTATCGTGCCGTGCCGTGCCGTGCCGTGCTCCAGCATTTTTGATTGGATGATCAGAGATATTGCGCGTGACCTTGACGTGACCGTGTCCACCCCGTGTTCATGCTGCTCTATTCCATACCGTGCCATGCCGTACAGACGTGCCGTTCTCAAGAATTTGATAGGCTTTGATTGGTTCGCTTAATATCATCAATCCTGTACCGTGACCATGGCGGCGTGTGTCCTACCTCTTCACAAACACGACAAAATCTAGTCTAAGCTACGATTTACCTTCAAGTATCTGGCGAAAAATCTTTTAAATTTGTTTCAAGCACGCATTATTTCTGAAGTAGTTTACATCTGTGTTTGCTTTTATTACAGACGACTTGTCAAGCGAGTGTATGTTCCTCTTCCTGATCGAGAGGTAAATTGACTGATTTTCAAAGTCTTGAACTCGCGCATGCGCAAAAGATACAGCTTCATAGTAGTCTCATCCACAGCCGTCATTAGTTCCGTCCCAGTGGAGAGGGCGCGTGAGGATCTTGGACCGAAGCTAGTGGCTTCTGCGGAAGACTCTAGCTTCTTAGGCCTCGTTCACATTAATACATTTTCAAAACGCTCCGCTTTCGTCTCACCGAAAACGCATCGAAAGCTTCGCGTCCACACTAGCGTTTTCATAGGCGTTTTCAAAAACGCAGATGATACGATCGGGAATAATGCAAACTTATCATGCGCTCATTCAATAAACAAATGTGGCGGTGTGAATGAAGTCAGCTTCAAAAGCCTCCGTTTTAGCCTGTCCACACTATTACGATAAGCCTCCGTTTTCAAATGTCTCGTTTCTGGAGAGCGTTTTTAAATGTCATCAGCGTTTTCGATCGTTTTAAGGTTGCGCAAGACCAAAACGCATCGAAACGAAATTCAAACAGAAAAGCTTTAATGTGGATGCGGTATCAGTTCTGAGCCAAGCCACATCGTCTGGTTGGTATACTTTAACTCTTTTGTGTCCATCTATTTTTCAGACGAGAAAAATTCTGCTGTCAAAACTTCTCGCTAAGCATCAAAACCCACTCAGTTCCTACGAACTGGACAGACTTGCGGCGTAAGTGAGACAAGTACTGAACTTTAAGATACACAAAGAAATGATACTCAAGGGAATGACACGTGGTCTAGAATGCGAAGACATAGGTCTATTCTTGGGGTGTATGTTACGTCATAGCCGCCATGTTGGTTGACGATAACAAAGCATTCCTCATTAGCTTCTCTTGTTAGATTAACCAACATGGCGGCTGTTTCATCGTTATTTATATCTCAAGGGATTTTGAGTCATGTGGTTGCACCCCGAGAATAAGAAAAAACACGTTAGCGTTAATGTATTTTTCTTTTTCTGATAGAATGACCGAGGGGTATTCTGGGAGTGACTTGACTGCCCTTGCTAAGGAAGCAGCTCTCGAGCCCATTCGAGGTAACATTCGTCGTTCTCCTAATTGCTTTTCCATACTCTAAACAGGGGGGCGGGCGTTGGGGGAGGAAATGAGACAGTAAGACAGAAAGTAAGGTATGTCATCAATGCGAGTGCATGCGTGTCAAGAGGTACTGTACACGCTGTGTCGCGTGAGGTAGAGGGCCAGAAAGCTTTGCATATGGCACGCTTTCGATTGGAACTAACCCTTTCTCTCGAAATCGACTGCTTGCTTATATCCTTGAATATTTGTTATCTAGCTATTTCACTATGTTGCACTACTTTGTCGATATTCCTGATGATATTTGCTTCATAGGTTTAAAGCCAGACGATCTGTCGTCTATGGATGTACGTGAAGTAAGTTACAAAACAACATTATATCCACGTATCCAGTATGATGTCCCTGTATCTTCAATTTATAAATCCTTCAAATTTTATCAACAATTTCCATGCTGATAAAGGCACAGCCAAATCAAAGGCACAGCCAAATCAAAGATCGAATTGCCCTAATTCACTATGACGCCACATCAAAACAATCTTCAACAATCTATTGTTTAAACCCAAAGGATCATGGTCGTCGGACGGGGTCAAATCAACGCAAATGCACCGAAAATTGTTCTAAAACCCGTATGAATCCACGAAGAGAAGTAGAATAGCCAGCAAACGCTCAGAATATTTTTTAGTGCATATTAACACATTATATCTGAAAACCAGACCATTTTAGATTAAACTGTTTCGCTAGGAGCAAATTTTGTCGAATTTTCTATTGGATTTGGCGATTCTATCCCCCACATAAACAAGCAGTGACGTCGTAGTGAAATAGGGCAATTGGAATTTAGCTCGTTAGGTTTTTTGAGGGATAAGGTGAACCAGAAGAAAGAACCCTCAAATTGCGCTATTTCACAATGACGTCACGGTTTGTTTACATCGGCTAAAATGATAGAAATTTAGGTTAAATTTAAGCTTAATTCTCTTCTTTCGAGATATTTAGCGTAATATTTAGTTGTTCTTGCCTTCACTAGCTCATAAACCAAATTTCATTGTGATTTAAGATGTGTTGTTGTCATTCCATCCCCCCTACAGCGACCGTGATCCCTAGCGTTAAAACTATAGTTTGTTTTGATGTGACGTCATTATGAAATAGGGCAATTAAGGAAGAGAACTAACAAGCTCTACTCACATGTGATACCAAGTCCAGGAATCGAACCCCAGACCCCAAAGAGGAGAGGCAGATACAGTACACCTGACTCTTATCCAATCCCATTTAACCATTCACTATTCTTTCTACTCAGGTCAGGAACATAACATTCCAAGATTTCCAGCATTCTCTTCGTACTATACGAGTAAGCGTGTCCCCAGAATCTATTAGAAGTTACGAACAATGGAACGCTACCTACGGGTGTAACGCATGATTCTCTACACCAAAAGGTGAACTTTCTCTACCTGCAATATGCTTAGATATTACATATAGCTGGGCGCATTTTTAGTAGAGTGACTATGCTTGTCCCGTGAAACAAATTTAGATAATTAGTATTTTTCCACGAGCCAAGTACAAATCACTCTACTAGAATCTCTGACAGTATGTTACTGATCTAGAATGGTAAGGTGGGCACGACAAACAATACAAAATTTCTAAAAAAAAACAACAAAAATATAAAATACAAAATTCCTTTCGTGTTCCGGGTATTTGATTGGATGGAAAGAAAATTCTCGTGCAGTGTGATTGGTCTGGCGTATCCCTTGCCGTGCCACGACCGTGTTCGTGCCGTGAGCTTTTCACAGTCATAAGAAAACCACTAATGCTAATTGAAGCACAGGGAGCCTGGCTTTGGAATTTGTACATGAATAAATCAATCAATAAAGTGCTTTGGGTTTCCTGTGTTGAGATTTGAAATTAGACGCTGATACGTTGAATTTCTGGTAATCGTATTACCAGTAACTTGATAGCAGATTAGCGTAACGTATCGGTGTAACACACGCCCTCCCATTAATTTACTGGTAGTACGATTACCGGAATTTCAACGTATCAGCGTCTTGTTTCAAATCTCAACACAGGAAACCCAAAGCAGTTATGAATTGTAATTCGTGTAGTCGAAAAAACTCATACAAATATAGTATACAAACCCATCAAATATGATTTTTTATTTATTAGTAATACCAATTCCTTTTTTGATCGTGTGAAAATAAACAAGTACATAAAATAGAATTAGCTAATTCGTAATCAATCATTCTAGTGCGCTGAGCCGGTGCCGAGTGCGCTGAGTCAGTGATATGATAAGTATTTTCGTGCTTGGCACGTTATGTTTTAGTTATATGTTTGTATTTATATGATAGTTCGTACAATCTAAACACTATACTTCTAAAGATTTGAATTATGTTTCTTCAAGCTAATTATTCTCGGGGAAAAACTCCGAGCTCCAGGCGGGAGCTCTTTTAAGTTCTACATCAACGATCATGATAATAATTGTTTGGACTACATGAGTGTATGTGACCTTGAAATGATATAGACTTTTCTAACAGCTTGGGCAATTATTTACGTCTCTACCATTGCAAGGTCACCAACATTCTCGTTTCTATGCACAAGTAAGGTTATTTTTAGAGATTGCGCAAGTACCTGTGAAAGGGACTATTCAGATGGATTGAAAAAAGTATTGCAGTGCTTGGCCACGAGTCCCAACCCCGTTCCCATTTATAAATGTATTTTCTGTACAGATATTCAGTATTTCAGTTTTGTAGAAATCATCATATAAATCGAGTAGACGAAGACCCTATCCGTGATATTTCAAATGATACCTGGAATAGCCCAGGCTGATAAAAAAAGTTAGGAGAAAAGTAGAGTAAAAAATAATTCCCATTTGATGCTGCCATATATATCTCTTTCGTGAATCTTTTCCATGACTTGATGTGGGCTGTTGTTAACAGGGGCAATAAGACATTCTTTAAGGGTTTTTTTAGTGTACTATATTCCAGCCTTTAGTTTAGTCGCAACTCCATGCAACACACTCTGACACATACACACAGTTTCTATACTAGCCATTTCCAGGTCGAGTTGGCATTAATTGTGGGTTGGACCATCTTGTAAATATGTCCCCTAAAGCAGACCCCTATTGCACTGACTTCAATGCCAACACGACCCAGTTTTTACCCGAACCTGGGAATAGCTATTAATCAGGCGTTAGACAAAACTACATCAAGGGAGGGGAGGGTAGACTATCTACTTTGGTTGGTTCTTCCTAACCCGTTCCATCACTTCACTATGCTGTCGTACAATAACCTCTACCACAGAGGGATCGGCCAGGGTAGATACGTCTCCCAGTTCGTCGGGCTTGTCCTGAGCAACCTTGCGTAGAATACGACGCATGATTTTGCCTGACCGTGTCTTCGGGAGACCTGGAACTACCTACAATATAAGCAGTCTTTTCTCAGAAGTGAGCGATAAGACGTTTATATGATTGTGCCATTTGACTATCATACTTTAGTATTTTTTCCATATTTATCCCCAACCACGAGTCGTGCGCACTGTTAATGCACTGCTGTGGTCATGACTTTGATCACTGAACTCACCACGAAAACGTTTTCTCCGATTTTCTTCCCACCACAAAAATCATCTAAATTTTAATTCGAACATTGAATGAGGACCACAGGTTTGTTAATCACTGGTTAATATTTTCTACCCTCGTAAAAACAAGGATATTTGTCAATTTAATTTAATTTGTTTTTCTTTTTATTCATTCATTCACTCATTCATTTATTTATTCGTTCATTTATTCAGTTATTCATACGTTTTTGAAGTAGAATCAAATTCTACTTCCTTGTTACAAGTGCGCAACCCTTCCAGAGATAAAGAGACGATATAATATTCCGTGATTGCGCAACGATGCGCGAAACAGTTACATGTATCCTGGCTATTGGACAACTATCTAATTTCACGCAAGCATTAAAAAAAAACTGTTACTGACCTGGATGATTTCAGGAACTGCGAAGGCCCCGATCTTAGCTCTGACCAACGACTTGAGCTCCTTGCGGAATTGTTCGGGTTCGATTTCAGCGTTGTCCTTTAAAGTCGCGTAGGCGTAGATACCTTAGGGGGAAAATTTTTTCATAAATATTTAAAAAACTGTACTAAAGATTATGGGGGCTTGGTATTACCATATACAACATCCTTGTTCCAGAGGCTCTTAGTACAACGTAATTTTGAGCGTAGATGTAACGAGTTGCTGCCTCGCGAGAACCAAAATTACTGACAAGGACTCTGGAACCAGAGTAACAAGTTACCTTCTCCTTTAATGGGGTGTGGGAATCCGACCACGGCTGTCTCGGCAACTGCTTCGTGATTGTCCTAATGAATAGCACAAACCACTAAGATTAATCAAGGGACGCAAAGTTTTTATGGTAAAGTTCTTGTTGGCGCTCGGATATTAGGGGTTCCAAGGGTCAGGGTGAGGGATTGGAAATTTGGAAGAAAATGAGATCTAGAAAGGCTACTTTTCCTTTCCTTTTTTACACATTATCGCATGTTGAGGGGGGCAAATAACCATATCTTACTAACGTTTTTTCGGGGAACTGTTTTGAAAAGGAAAAAAAAACTTCCACAAACCAAGAAGAGATTGTTTTCATGAACTCTTTAAAATTCTCAAACATCAAAAGTCTTACCATCGCGTCCTCGACTTCTGCAGTTCCCAGTCTTTTCCCACTGACATTAATGACGTCATCCATCCTTCCCGTGATCCTATAGTGGCCGTCTTTATCGCGAAGTGCTCCATCTCCAGTGAAGTAGTAACCTTTGAAAAATATAAATCCACAGTACATGAGACTTGAACGGGACGGAGGGACGGAGTGGGATGGGGGGGGAGAGGTTGCTACTCAACTACAATGGTGCCCCCCCGCCCTATTACTCCAAACTTCTCCCGTTTCAATGTAATGTTCAATGACCCTATTTTCCGAGAAGGATTTTAAAATTGACTTACCGGGGTAGGGACGGTAGTATGTATCGAGGTATCTGTCATGGTGACCATAGATGTTTCTGCACATGCCAGGAGTGGATGAACGGAAGCACAAGGCACCGCTTACATTATTTCCTTTGATTTCCTTTCCCTTGATATTAAAAAAAATCAAGAATCAAAAGTTTGAATATAATGTGAAAGAGAAGCCACTTCAGTGCCCAGAAAGCCAATTCAGTGCCCAGAAAGCCACTTCAGTGCCCAGAAAGCCACTTCAGTGTCCAGAAAGCCACTTAAGTGCCCAGAAAGCCACTTCAATGTAATAAGCCACAATTTTACAGCCTACTATAAGAGATTCCAAGATATAATTGTAATTCCAACACCCACCTTCTCATCTACCAACACTGGGTCAACTCCAAAGAAGGGTCGCATTGGAAACTCAGGTTTTATTGGATGTTCACTGGGAGATGGTCGCGGGGAGATGAGAATTCCTCCAGTTTCTATTAAAAAAAGAAAGTCGATCAAAGACTCAAAAGTGGGAGTTACTGTATTGATAGCAATGGTCGGATCTAAGGTGGACAAAAGTATGTGTGGTCGGGATAATGTGGTTGGTCCCTAAGCCAGTCATGATCAGGGTGATATTCAGCTTACCAGTCTGCCACCATGTGTCCACTATGGTACATCTCTTCTCTCCCACTACGTCATTATACCAGTGCCAAGCCTCGTCATTAATCGGCTCACCAACTGATGGGAAAAAAATTAAAATAGGTCTCGTTTATATTTGATTCTAACGTTTCTGAAGAATTTATTTGAACTTGGCTGTTTTTGGATTGTGGGATAGATCGATGAAATAGTACTAACTAATTAGTACAAAATAGCCCAATGCAACAATCGAAAAACAAAAGAAATAGATGTGTTTAGTGCTATTTAGTTTTGGTGCAATTTCATTATATATGGTTTGCACTCTATTATCTATATCATACCTGTTCCCAGCACTCGTAAAGACGATCTATCATACTTTGTCACATAAGAATCTCCTGATTTCAACAACAGCCTGATAGCTGTTGGTGATCCATAAAACTGGTTAATTTTTAGTCGTTGGACCATGTCCCAATAACGTCCCGGGTCTGGATATGTCGGGGTGCTCTCAAACAGTACAGAAGTAGCCCCATTAGCTAAGGGACCATAGACGACATAGGAGTGGCCAGTGATCCAACCAATGTCTGCTACGCAGCCGAATATGTCCCCGGGTTTGTAATCAAAGCAATGCTACAAAGTAAAAAGAAAATCATAGACAAAATACAACATACTGACGAGTGATTATGCATTAATAGGTGTCGCATGGACCACACTATTCGGCATCGTTTGCAAACCGCAAAGGCTAGACTTTGACTTGCAACAAAAATACCTTAAAAGAGTTATAATATACCTATTTAGCTTGGGTCTAATGTTTACCCATGTCAGACCATGTGTCATTCCCTAGAGTAACATTTCTTTGTTTAACAATTGCGCATAAGAAGAAACATGAATATGGATACAACTCAAACAAAGAATGTTATAGTTCTCAAGAGAAAGACAGATGGTCTGGAATGGTTAAATTACGCCCAAGATAAAGAGGCGTATTACTAACCTTCATGGTCATTTTAGAATATAGTAGATACCCAGCTTGGGTGTGCAGGATTCCCTTGGGTTGTCCTGTACTACCCGACGTGTAGAGAAGAAACAAAGGGTCTTCACTGTCCATAGACTCGGCCTCACACTCAACATCATGTTCAGCCATGGCCTGGAAAACAACCATTACAATACTGAAAACAAGCTGTGGCACTTCACTTATAAAATACCGCTAAATGTGTTATTGCTTTTGTTCGTGTTGTTGTTGTCGCTACTGCAGCTGCTGCTGTTGTTGATGCTGCTGCTGCTGCTGCTATTGCTGCTACAGTAGCTGTTGCTGCTACAGTAGCTGTTGCTGCTGCTGTTGTTGCTGCTACAGAAGCTGTTGTGGTTGCTGCTGTTGTCATTGCTGCTGTTGCTACTGCTAGCTGTTGTTGCTGCTGCTATTAATCATTGTTGCTGTTATTAAGCTGACTTACCTCTTCAAGAGGAATGTCTTTCTTCCCCATCGGTACATCTCCACCTGTGCGTTTCATGACAAACACTCTCTCAACACAAGGACTTTTTGACACAGCATCATCTACGACTCTTTTTAGTTCACTGATTCTTCCTCCACGTACGATCTGGTCAGCTGTTATAACTGTAGAAGCTTGAGCTACATGTGACATAATTAAACATCAAAATTTCTTAGTATTTAGAAATCCAACTAAGATTGTTATTGATTGAAAGAAAGCATTGATCCGCATAGATCGGCAAAACCCACCATCATTAATTCTACTTGATAATGCATCTGCGCTGAAGCCTGCAAACACCACACTGAAACAAAGATTTGTATGACAAATCACTTGAAGTTCAGGATACACTTGAATGCATGAATGAGGTTTCATATAATCACTATGAGCTAAATTTTTCAGGTCACATGTTCCTGCGCCCCTTTTGCTGTTCGTTTGCCTCAGTAAACAATTGGGGTCTGGCTACAGCCCTGCAATGTTAAGATGTAACTAAAGCAAAGCTATTGGAAAATTTTGATTGATAGAAGTCAAGAGGCGTAGTTCAGTTGGTTAGTGCACGAACTTTGGAGCTTGAGGTCCATGGTTCGATCCTTAGGATTTCCACGTCTGTTTCGACGATCTCTAATCCATGTAGCTTCAGCTTTAAATACTCTTATAACAGAGCATTGATGGCGAGAGGGGGTATAGTGCGCACCGTTGGCTTCCATTGATAGCAATTGAATTTCTACTGAAGGAACTACCGACGTTAAATATAGGTACTTTACTTTTTTACTTTTTAAACCGCACAAGAGCTTCGTTATTTGGTCTCATTATAAATTATCATAACAAATGCATTGGGTAATATATAAAAGATAGAAACATTATAACAGACAAATATTACAAAATATACCTATGAGGAGCACCAATCCTTGCACAAGCCAGCATTGCGGCAACAGCAAGAGGGGAAACGGGCATATAGATACAAACAATATCTCCCTTCTTGACACCATGACTCTTCAACATGTTGGCCAGGCGATTGACCATCTCATACAGTTGTCTGGAATGGACAAAACACAAGTTAATTTCTTTTTGGTTTAAAAATAGATAAAGTGGCTTTATTTTGAACTAATCATTAGCTAAGAGCGTAGTTTACAGGATTGTGAACTGAAACAACAGACAATTGATACTCAAGTCATCAGGAATTGCCAATATCGATATAGTGCCTTTGAACTAGAGGCATCAAGGGTGTTGTAGTGGTAGTTGACACATGCATATCATAATATGCTGAATTCAATTTGTGAATTCAGACATTCCTTGAATTTGATCAGCAGCCCAGACATTTTTTAGCATACGCGCATATCGATAAAATTTGAGCTCGGGGGATTTTTATCAAACTCTCAACACAAGTTCATGTCTCAGCAACACAGCATAAAAAGCTAAATTAAGAGACAACATACAAAATATATAAATTTGAATAAAAAAGATTGTTATTGAAAATTAATAAACTCACATATATGAAACATGTTCTACATCACCAGGTTCGTCTTTTTCCCAGATTAAAGCACTTTGGTTTGGAATGGATCTCATGTGTTGGTCAACACAGTTCTCTATAACAATTAAAACATAAATATATAAAGCTGCAGCCCATTACAATATAACAGTTATAAATCTTGCTTTCTGATTGGTTTGGGTCAGAATGCATGCTTGCTTTATGAGATTCATGCATGCTCACAACTGGCATCCCAAAAAACAGTTACTCTGATATCTAATATATAAGAGAAAGAAAATTTGGAAAAGTTCCAGGAAAATCAATTAAATTAAGTTTTCTATTGGTTTTGGTTCTTCCAGTAGACGTGTGTACCATTTGTTGGAAGTCAAAGTTTGCCCCTCTTTTCTTTTCTTGCCATTTGCAAGACTTTCCAGACTGCATGGTTAAATGCTACACTGTCCAGAATCCTTTTCATAATAATCCTTATATTTGCCTAATTATAACTGACACCATTATCTTGCACCTCCCAAAGGAGTTAAAACATTTGAATAACAAAAAGAAATTGAAGAGGATTCTGGTAGTAGAGATATCAAGTTACAATAGATGATTTTTTTTAAATGTCTTTGACTATTTCCAATATGTTAATGAGTGTGATGTCATTATAGGCATGATTAAATGTACAACCATTTTCTGGGGCAGTAAAACGTCCTGTATAAACCATAAATGTCTTACTCATGGTTTAAAGAAAGTTTATTGCAAATTTGTTTTCTCGTAATAATCAGTGTTTCAATTTACAAATGATGACAAATAAACCCAAATTTCTATAATGACATCACATCATTAGCATATTGGATGTATAACCCTTGATATCTTCAAGATGCATCACTCAAATCATATGAAAATTTTACCACTTAACTTTTCACTTTATGCAGATTCAATACTGAAAATATCGAGTTAGGCGTTATAGGCACCTTAACTACCCCTCCCTGATTAATGAAATTTGTACATTCGCCACTCGTTTGTTTACCTTTCGAAATCGACTCGAAATCGAATTCAAAAGGTATCAATTAATAAATATAAACAACAGGGCGTTAATATACAGAGAAAAGACCTTAAATATGTATTAATCGAAGTATATAATACTGTATAGCTTCCCTAAATGACGAAAAAAGCACAGCCACCTTTGCCTTTACACATGTGCGTGACCTGTAATACAATACACCAAGTATGTACACGTTTTTCAAGTGTGAATTCTTAGGAATAACAGACTCAAAATATGTACTAGAAGTCTAAATAACTGCATTTTTTTTACCTGCAACGTTAATTTTCCCTCCCAAAAACCAGCGATGCTGTCCTTCGTACATATTACAGTCGCTGACTGTATCAAATGGCTTCTTCCAATGCAAGTGGGTAGCGCCAAGTTGCCCCCAGAAGGTATCCGGATTCGTAATACTATGATCATACTGAACACTGTTTTCTGGAGATACGAAGCTTAGCTTAGGAGGAGTGTAGTCGTCTTTGAAAAACGAAGAGGCATGCCTGCTTAAAGATGGAATCAAACGACGAGTGATCAAGCTACGGGACAGAATACAACACGCCATGGTGTTACGACCCAGCACATGAGCACGTGACCCTATGTATATGGAACGACAACAGACAAGACGAGACCAAGAGGGGTAGGCTGGGGCAGAAGCCGAATCGATTTGAAAGAAATGTTGGAATAATAATTACTCATTATTATTCTTAACGTGCAGATCATGGGCGAAATGGAGGAGTAAAAAAACTTGAAAAACATATTTAGGATGCTTGAACAAAATTGCGGTCTGGTTGGCAAGGTTTTTTTCCAGAAGCTTGCTATGCTTTTCCACTAAAAAAAATATAACAATGATTTTTCTGAAAACTTTTTCATTTTTTTTCCCCGTGGATCTTAAATGGACTAGTCCTTTTGAGATCCGTGGTTTCCCCTCAATGTTTTTAGCATCAAAAATTTTTTTGTTTCGTTATATGAACTTCTTAATCATATACAGCACGCGCAAATTGGTGTAGACAACGATGTAAAAATGCAGTCTACTGGGAGCTTGAGACAAAAACTGCATTCTCTTTTGGGTTCACACTTTATCAGGTTCTTATTTCATTCCTTTGTTATTTACAGCCTCTGATTGGATTATTTGTAGCCATTATGAGAGCTCCCGCTAGTTTTTGAATATATTTAAGTTTTCAAAATCAAATTGGCTTAGACAGTTCAATCCAACTCATCTCTCTTTTCTACCAACGAATGCACGTCTAAGTCCATGAATTCAGCTGTGCTAGCAATTGCTGATTCAAGAGCTAAGTCGAAATAACCAAAAATTGAAAGGTTGACTAAGTTTGGAAGTACTGAGAGGTAAGATTTATAGAATGAGGTGTGTATCGGGAAAAAACCGTGGAAATAAGCAGAATCAGCAAGAAGGATTTTTGTATTGAAGGTGTACCATGCTAGACAACATCGTGATGTTTCTAATGGTCTTCACTACCACATCAACGAGGAGCGCCTGGTTTCAGGGTAGCGGTGGTGGTAGCGGTGGTGGTAGCGGTTGCATCCTTCGGTACTGTCGAGTAAGCCTGTGGTCCCCGTGGACTAAATGTTCAACTAGCTGTGGATATGCAGGAATATCCTACCGTACAAGATATAGAGTAGTCAAAGAAAAGTGTGGGGGATACTGTCAATATAGATTTAGCGAAACTAAAAGCTGTAACGTACATGTTTGTGGTGCAAGAGGATTACCCGCGGTTGGGTATTGCATCTGCTATCCTGGTTATGCTGGTGCTTGTTGTCAGGAGAACGGTGAGTTGTGATGATAATGATGTTCATTTTGCATGGTGATACTGATACAATTCTTGGAATAAAGCAACCACCCCATGACTCAAATTCAATTAAGATAGAAAAGAAACAGCTGCTATGTTGGTTGATCTAACAAGAGAAGCTAATGAGGAATGCTTTGTTATCGTCAACCAAGATGGCGGCTATGACGTAACATGCGCCCAAAGAATATGATGGTGAAGATAATTGTATATGTTGATGGTAATACATAATAGTACTAATGATTCCATTGATGCGTGAACATCATGATGAAGATGAAAATTATAGATGATGATGATTCTTATGCGGATAAGAATACATGCATGATGGTGATGATAAAGATACATAATAATGATGTTGATACATGATGATGAAGATGATACATGATGATGATGGTTTTTTTATGACTGATACAAGATGGTGCTGATGATGATCGCCTAAAGGTTCGCCAAAATACTCGGTGATCCGCAAAAATACACAGCCGTATCAGATTCTTAAAGCCGACTGATAACCCTCTAATAATTGAGCAGTATACATATTTCTTTGTTTATCAGAAAAGCTACAGATCTAGTTTTTGTTTTTTTTTCTTTTAATGTTTTTTTTTTTGTGTGTTTATTTGTTTTGTTTTCGACATTTGAAGTCAATCC
Organism: Actinia equina; assembly: GCA_011057435.1. Lineage (NCBI taxonomy): Eukaryota > Metazoa > Cnidaria > Anthozoa > Actiniaria > Actiniidae > Actinia > Actinia equina. The sequence continues at coordinate 103,177 of WHPX01001076.1, read as the reverse complement.
AACTACCGTCAGACCCAACAAAACTAACACAAACCAAGACCAATCTAAAAGTAAGTACAGGGCTCCTGCTATACGTATTTCTCTTTTTATCAGAAAAGCTAGAGATCTAGTTATTCCAGAGTAAATAAGTTTTTTTCTCTTAATATTACTGTTTTTGTTTGTTTGTTTTTGTTTTCGACATTTGAAGTAAATTCAACTACCGTCGCACCGAACACAACCAACACAGACAAAGACCAATCTAAAAGTAAGTACAGGTCTCCCGCTTTATTAATGTTGTTGCGCAGTCATGCAAAGTTTGGTTCTTCAATCATGAGCATTTCCAAATACAGTAGCAATTTCTGAGATAAATTACTGCTAATAAGCAGAACATTCAAACAACTCACGCCTGCAGAGTTGAAGACATACTTTAAAACAATCACTACGCGCAAGATCATTGTTTATCCAATCAAAATGCTTGTTACCGGCACGGCACGGCACGGCACGGCACGGCACGGCACAGCAAATCCATTTTTCAAAATTATACCAAATCTGTTTGAAGTGGGACACTAGAGAGCGAGGCCGCTCGAGACGTTAATCTTTAATTTATTTGTCTCTCTTAGAGCTCGATGCTGCCGCGAAGGCTGGTCTTGGTGTTGGAATCTTCATTCTTGTTTTCTGTGTCGTGGTGGTTTTCGCTCTAAGTCCTTATAAAAGAAGGAATCGTAATCCAGACGATATGAGAAGAAAGTAAATACACATAGCACGAAACTCTGGTGAAGAAATCCCTTTACCTTGGGTGTAACATTTTCTCATTTCAGACCTCGTGTCATTCTCTAGAGTATCGTTTCTTTTTTTAACGGTTGCGCATCAAAAGATACATGAATATGGATACAACTCAAACAAAGAATCTTGTTCTCAAGAGAATGACACGGGGTCTGGAATGAGAAAACATTGCGCTGAAGCTGAAGAGGCGTATTCCATTTCATTTAGCAATATTCAGGGATGGACCCAAGATTTTACAGGGGGGTGGGGTATAGACAATCTTATTAAAAGCTCTCCTTGAAGTTACCTAAGAACAAAGAGTCTAATGACACGAAGCAATTTTCTATGCAACTTGTCTCGCAATAGCGTTGCGACACAAGTTGCATGGAGCATTGCAGCGTGCAGCCTGCAACGCAATTTGAAAAAAAATCGCGAGACAAGCTGAAGCAATTGTCTGCGTTTCCGTTGCATCGTGTAAACATTCATACAACTTGTGTCGCAACGCTATTGCGAGGAGACAAGTTGCAGAAAATTGCTCCGTGCAATCGCGCCTTTATTCTCAATGGTCTCGAATGGGAAAACATTACGCCCAAGCGAAGGGGGTCTATTTTACAGCAGACCAAAAAGGATGAAAGATGACGAACCAAAACCAGCCATCGAGATGAAAGATGAATGGGAAGTGGATTCTAAGCACGTGATATTCCTGGAAGAACTCGGAAAAGGAGCATTTGGTAAAGTGTACAAGGCAATCTTAAAGTTACCGGAAGACGAGGAGAGAGTACAGGCAAAGCTAAAAACGATTTATTTCAAGCCAAAGAGGGAAAGAACGAATGAACTTATAGTGGCGGCCAAGACTTTGCACGGTGAGTATGTCGTTTTTGTACTGCGTAATGAATCAATGAACTCCGCTGCGCCTAATCTCTGCTGCCTTGTAGATCTGAATATCTTTTTTTTTAGTACTAGTATTTTTCCACATTTATTTCGTCTTTCTTTAGATACGGCAGATTCAGGCGAAAAGCAAGAATTTCTGAAAGAAATCAACCTTATGAAGAAACTTGGTTCTCATCGGAATATCGTCAACTTTCTGTTCTGCTGTACCACGAGTGAACCAAACTTTCTTGTAGTGGAGTTCTTGCCGAAGGGAGATTTGCTAAAGTACTTGAGAACTAACAGACATAGGGTAAGTGGTTTTAGTTATATATCACAAGCAACTATCCTCAAAATGGCGAAATTAGTAAACCTCTTTTACCTTGGGCGTAATGTTTTCCCATTTCAGACCACGTGTCATTCCGTAGAGTATCATTTTTTTGCTTAACGGCTGTGCATGAAAAGACACATGAGAATGGATACCACTCATGAAGGAATCTTATTCTCGAGAGAAAGACACGTGGTCTAAAATGGGAAAACATTACGCCCAGGGTAAAGAGGTATATTAAAAATGTTTTCGATCTGCTGTTTAACAGGTCAGCGGTTTTGAGGGCAAAGCAACTGCGCCTGCGTATTTACACGTGAAAGCTGTCCTGAATGCTGCTCCTGAAACAGAGGTAAAAAAAGTTAAAAAATAATGGGATTAACAGCGGTTCCACCGAATTCAATTGAAACTCAGCACCATTAAGGCATGGCTCTTTTGAGGAAGTGATGGAAAATCAGTTATTTATTCATATCTTTCACAGTTTACTATGAATCTTTCCCAAATTTGGCTCGTAGTAGTAATTCTTCAAGGCAAGCAATTACCGCATATCTGTTACCATGGAAACCAGGTCACGTGACCACAAGGCCGCCATCTTGGATTTTTTAAACAAATCGTTTGTAGTCGTATTGAAACTACTTCAAAAGTCCTGAAAATCCATATTCCTTTTTCTATTTGCAATACCTATATGGATCTAATTGTATATCTTGGAAATTATATTAAGTTTAATTTTTAGAATATTTTTAATTTTTTGGAAAATACAGAAAATATTCTAAAAATTAAACTTAATATAATTTCCAAGATATCCAATTAGATCCATATAGGTATTGCAAATATAAAAAGGAATATGGATTTTCAGGACTTTTGAAGTAGTTTCAATACGACTACAAACGATTTGTTTAAAAATCCAAGATGGCGGCCTTGTGGTCACGTGACTTAGTTTCCATGGTAACCAAGGCTCTAAGGTTCCTTCTTTTTACAAAAGACATTAACTTGCCAAGTTTGGGGAAGATTCGTAGAAAACTGGCAATGATATAGCCAAACAGTTTTTCATCTGAGAGCCATGCCTTAATGATGCTGAGAATTTAAAAGTTGATTTTTTTTTCGTTTTTTTTTTTTTTTTTTTTTTTTTGTTTCTTTTCGGGAAAGGTGGAAAAGTGGAAGACCCCGAGAGAAACTCTGGACGCATAATCTTGTTATTTTGTATTTTCTTAGGAATTTATTGTTACTTTCAATAGATGCAGTCTCGCTATGTAAACGCTCCAAGAATGACAGAGGATGTGAAGAAGGAAGTCGATGGTCTGCTGCCAAAAGACCTGCTGTCCTTTGCCTACCAGATAGCAGCAGGCATGGTGAGATAAATATAAATAATGGATGGATGGATGGATGGGTCGATGGATGGGTCGATGGATGGATTGGTGGGTGGGTGGGTAGATGGATGGATGGATGGATGGATGGATTGGTGGGTGGGTGGGTAGATGGATGCATGCATGCATGCATGCATGTACGCACGGATGCACGGATGCACGGATGCACGGATGCACGGATGCACGGATGCACGGATGCACGGATGCACGGATGCACGGATGCACGGATGCACGGATGCACGGATGCACGGATGCACGGATGCACGGATGCACGGATGCACGGATGCACGGATGCACGGACTATGCACGGATGCACGGATGGATGTTTGGTACACCATTCCATATAAGTTTAAATCACAACCATCTTATACGAATTTCCAGGAATATCTTTCCAGCAAAGGATTTGTTCATCGTGATCTCGCCGCTCGTAATGTTCTAGTGGCTGACAACAAACAAGTCAAAGTGTCTGACTTTGGACTAACACGTGACCTATACGAGGAAAGCGTCTACCATGCTCGTGTGCAGCGGAGACTACCAATCAAATGGATGTCACCAGAAGCGCTTTATGATCAGGTGTTTACAACGGAAAGTGACGTGTAAGTGTGTGATGTTCTAGACATTTCCTATACATTTTGGTTTCAGGGATATAATTGCGTTTCCGTGTGCTAGAAGTTGCTATTTACATTAGTAATCTAAAATAAGCAATCAGATAAACTTCTTCTTGAGAGAAACTTTCAGTTTGGTTCATTTTGAGCTTTTACAAACTAAAAGAAAATTGAAAGAAAGCGCAACCCTCGTATAAGAATACTACAAAGCTGTCAGGACACGAAGTGCCAAAATTCACATTTGTTTCCAATCTTATGCTTTTTGCAACCTGAAAATGAAACGCCAGCAATAAAATGAGTGACAGAATCGTGCAGTTTGTCACGCAGCATAACGTGCGTTGCAAGTTGCAGAGCGAAATGTTCTTTATAGGCAACGGAGAGTCACACGAGGTACTGAACATTGACCGCAATGCTGCAGTCAATTGATGTTGCGAGCCGTGACACATGACGCGATTCGTTACGCGCAATGTTCCTAAAGTAGAAAACGATCCTACTTCAGCAATAGTACCTGCACAGGAATAAATATTGCGTTCAATAATGCATCGTGTTTTCGTCGATTTGACACTGTGCTCAGTTCTTTTTTTTTTTTTTTTTTTTTTTTTTTTTTTTTTTTTTTTTAAATTATAAAGTACTTTAAATTAGCTAAAATGAAGGGGGATTTCTCATCTAATCATTTCTCGAGAATCCAAGATACCTTTTCATTTTCTATCGATGATCGAGGCGACAGAACCTCCCACCCTTCCCGTTCCCCCCCCTCCCCTCTCTCCCCCCCCCCCTCCCCATCTCCCTCTTCTCCTCCCCCCACTCCTCTCCCCCCCCACCTCCCCCCTCCTCATCTCCTCCTCCCCTCCCCTCCTCCTTCCCTCCCGTCCCCCTCCCCCCTCCCCCCCCTCCTCCTCCCCTTCCCTCCCCCCCTCCCCTCCCCTCTTCCACCCTCCCCTCCCCCCCTCCCATCCTCCCCTATCCTCCCCTCTCCCCCCTCACCCCTCCCCCTTCCTCCCCCTCTCCAAACCCTCCCCCCTCCCCCCCCCCTCCTCCCCCTCCCCCCTTTTACCTCCCCCTCCCACCATCTCTTCTTCCCCTCTCCCTTCCCTCTCCCCCCTACCTCCCTCCCTCCTTCCCTCCCCCCCTCTCCCCTCCCCCCCCCCTCCTCCCCCCCCTCCCCCCCCTCTCCTCTCCCCTCCTCCCCCCCTCACCCCCCTCCCTCCTCCCCCCTTCCCCCCCCTCCCCCCTATCAATCCCTCCCCTTCCTTCTACCCCCTCCCCCCTCTCCCCCCTCCTACCCCCCCCCCCCTCCCCTCTCTCTCTCCCCTCTCCCCCTCCTCCCCTTCCCCCCCCCCCCCATCTCCCTCCCCTCCCCCCCCTTCCCCTCTCTTCCCCTTTTCTCCCCCCCCCCCACTGTTTTTTTTCCCCCCTCCCCCCCCTTCTCCCCCTCCCCTCTTCCCTCCCCCCCCTCCCTCCCCCTCCTCCCCTCCCCTCCCCCCCCCCCCCCCCCTTCCTCCCCCTCCTTCCCCCCCCCTCCCTCCCCCCCTCTCGCCCTTCTCCCCACCCCCTCCCCCTCCCTCCCTATCTCTCCCCCTCTACTCTCCCCTCCCCCTCTCCCATCCTCCTCCCCCCCTCCCTCTTCCCCCTCCCTCCCCTCCCACCCCCCTCCCCCCCCTCTTCCTCCTCCCCCTATCCTTCCCCCCTCTCTCCCTCTTCCCTCTCCGATGCCTTCCCCTCTCTCTACAGATCTCAACACTTTATTTCCTTAACGTTTCTTATTCATTGTTCCTCGATGGCGATTCGATTATTTGGATAGTAGTTCCGTGGTAGCACATGTTTCTAAAGTCGGTTTAAATTTTCAGATGGTCGTACGGCATAACGTTATGGGAAATATCCACGTTAGGTAAGTCATCCCTAACATTTTCGTTCTTTTGGTGTATACAGTACGGTTATTTTTCTCCATACTATTATCAACTTGGATTGAATTTTTTACCACATATTTTGATTGAAGGAGGCGCACCATATCCTTCCATGTCTAATAAAGATCTCTTTAGAGAATTGCGTAGTGGCTATAGAATGGAAAAGCCTGACATGTGCTCAGATGAAATGTAAGTATTATAATTAATTATTTATAAACGCAGAGGTAAAGGGCGGATCTAGGGGTGGTTTGGGGGGTCTGGGCCTGAACAACTTAAATGAGAAATGCGAACCTCATTTTTAGGCCATGCATCTTGATAGTATTAAAACCCCTTAAGGCCGGTTTAGACGGTACGATTTTCGCCTACAACTATCGTATAGAACATGCTCGCGTCTGTCGTAGGCGAGTTGTAGGCTTGATTTAAACGCTACGACTCGACTTGTAGGATGGCGCGAGCGTGTTGTATACGATAGTTGTAGGCGAAAATCGTACCGTCTAAACTGGCCTTATAACAGACAATCACGAAAAACAGATTAATTTATATGTGCCCGAGAAAGAAGGAAGCCAAGTAAATCTGTGAAGCTTATTTCTTTCTCTTTTTCTTTTCCTTTTGGAAGTGAGAGGCAAACGTTAGTTTACGGCCATGCCATTCTGACGTTTTCCCTTTTTTTTTTTCGTTCAAAGTTACCAAATAATGTTACAATGTTGGCAAGAAAACCCAAGTGAGCGTCCAAAGTTCACTGACCTTCGTCAACGATTTGAAGACCTTCTCCAGGAAGATAATCCATACCTGGACTTCAGTAATCTGGACAACGACAAAGACTATTACCTGGTACCTTCATTTAACAGCGCGGTCTCAGATGAAGACAGCTCGCCATCTTCGCTTCCAGATGTTTAATCAAACATTTATGCTTGGTCAGCGGCCAAGTCACGTGATACAAATATATATAATGTTTGCGCATGCGTGTATTTCAGTATATTTTCGAAAAATTCAAGGGAGTTTAGTACGAAAAAATGCTTGTGTGCTGCACGCTCCTAGCAGATTCTTACATCCAATTAACTGCTACAGTGTGCAATGATGCAACCGTTCTTGCTTCTGCTGCTGCTGTTGCTTCTGCTTTGTCGTTGTGCATTGATTTGTTGTTGAGGAAATACGATTATGCCACCATAGTTGTTTCAATTCAAATGTTGCTGCTGCTGCTGCTGTACTCAGTTTTGCAACTCTAATGTTGTTGTTGTTGTTGCAGTGTATCATAGTTTTCGACAACGATGACGATATAACGTTGTTAATTCTGTTATTTCATGGTCATTGAGTGCCATTGATATCATTGCTGATGCTACTATTGCTTCTACTGCCCATACGCAGGTGCATGTTTGGTATTATCGGGGTTATTCATGGCAATGATGTTGTACGTTTATAACCCCATTAACAAGAATAAACCCTTTAGCGAATGTGATTATCGATGAATGTTTTAGATCGTTATCAAAACCAAGTACAGGATATGATCTACTTGGGCGATAGAGTCCGGAAGACATTTTTGAAATTTCTACAAAATATCTTGGAAGCAATCTCGTTAAACTGAGATCGATATCAAAACCTTGAAAGCTGATTGGGTGAAAATATTAATTCCTATAAGTGTCTCTTCATTGGAGGCAATATTTCGATATCCATCGGCCATTTTCATTTTAGTGAGCATTGACAAGTTTCCTGGGGAAATAATAATCAGTTCACTTGAGCCTCTAATTAAAATATTTTCTCTTATTTCAAAACTATTTTTTATGAATATCAGTTGTACTTGGATCACGCACCATTTCAACTCGGATGTGAAACCTTAAATATACAATATGCGTTCGTTCGTCTACATAGTCTAGCCTAGTCTAGCTGCTCAAGGGACTAAATATAATTCTCCCAAATACAAAGCGATACTTACGTATTTTTTATAAGAGAAAAAACAAAAGTGGCAAGGAAGAAACGAAGCAACAAAAGCAGGTACAGAATTAAAAATTAGCCGAAACGTCTCATAATTTTATCTTAATTCAGACACTCAATTCAGAGACAATACATTTTTAAGGGAGCCTCGTCTTTTAAGGGAACTATCTTCCTGTTTACAGGTTTTCCTTAGTTGTAACTGTATTGTTTTTTGACTGAAAACTATCAAAGTAAAGTAAGTAAAGTAACATAATCATTGAATCCTGACTGCAACCAATGGGATTTTCAAAACAATGTACTTCATCCCAAGAAAAGTTCCTCTGTCTTTGTCTCTTTCATTTTTATAATTCAGATTTAAAAAAGAGAGAGGTGTTAAAATAAGTTTTTACTTCTAATGAACTTTCAAAAGTCGGTGTTTTTTTCGGCGTATTTCAACCGTAGAAGATAAACAGCTGCATGCATTGCCATTACAACACAAAACGGTGCGATTCTGGTCGTTTTCTTATCATTATATCACCAATTATTCCGTTTTAAAAAGGTCAAGGTTATACATAATAACCTAGACAATAAGATTGAGTGACGTTCATAGTTTTTCATAGAAAGAATTCGTATGAACCACTGAGCTTTAAATTATCAATGCATGTTCGTCATGGGTTAGTTCTCATGAACAGTGTAAACAGTCCTTATTGTGACATCACTGTTTATAAGAGGCAAAAATTAGAATAGATAAAACCGCCTTTCGTCCAAGTTTCATCAAGGTTTAATTTTAACACGAAGAAACCTTTATTTAAAATACAATAGAGCTGATTTTTTTGACTTAAATACACCATTTTCTTTTGATTTTTATAACTAACAAACACTGGTACACTGGCAGACTTAGTTTCAAAGACTTACAGCTTCGAGAGTTGGATAAAACATTGCAGTGACGACAAGCTACAAGCGACGTTTTAACATTTTTAGGTAAGTGAATTATAAATACTAAATACTTTAATACTTAGTAAAGAATATACAATTTTTATTTGATTTTTTCCCCTTTATTCATTGCTTGTCTTTTGTTTTTGTTTTGTTTTTCGTAATGTTCACCGAAGTTTAGCTAAGTGTTTGGCGACGCTGATGCATTTTAATGGCTTGAAGTATTCTCAAAATCGCTCGTTTTCTCTCTACTTCAGTTAAAAATCCTTCTTTTTAACCTAGTGCCAGTGCTGTGATCTTTAGCTATCAAGACTTAGCGGTTAACATTAGGAATAACACCAACTAAAAAAACGCATATACTGAAATAGTTCACGGCTCATGCAAGACGGTGGGTAGTTACGATTCAATAATCAATACATTTTGTAATATTATTCTAAAATAATTACGACAATTATGTAACAGTAGATCTTATCTCCAAACACTAAGGAATAGCAATACAACTGATTTAATATCTATTGCACAAGATTTTCAATTTCCTATTTAAAAAGTCAGACAAATGTAATGTGTACAATTTATGATAAATTATTTCATCACAATAATTCATCAGATTTTTTTTATTTCTCAATTTTTTCCTAATTTGTTAAGTAATTTTATCTTTATCCTATTCTTTATTGATCATTAATAGATGATTTTAGGCCAAAGGCCTTTTAATAGTTTATTTTGTATTCCTTCAACATCCAATTATCCATCGTGTCATCGTGTCGTCATCGAATATTTTCTCTTCCCCTGTGTGTGCGTCATTACAGTATTACGTAAAATGTCTAATGGTTAATGTGTGGGTTGGCTACGCTCTACGCTCAACAGGCTTGTTTATCTTAAAGACCGAACCCGGCTATGCTTGGGGGAGTGTTACTTTCCCTACGGACACAGATCTTGTTCAAGAACAGAGACTTAACTTTCTTCTTGATACGGATTTATTCACTTCAGCTTGGTTACAAGTATGTTGCATGATGTTGGACTCTGAACTGACCAGATTGGACTGGACTGGACTGGACTGAACTGGCGACCACTCTTCTGCATGAACAACGACGACTGCTACATAACACTTCAACTGAACTAACTCTGAGTGAGCTCGTATTTATTAAGAGCGACTGTCTGTAAAAATCGAGAATTCGCCCGACAGTTGCAAAGAATCGAATTTCTTTTCATTTCCCCAATAGAACCCCTTTGGTGAACTAGTGCTGACTAATAGTCATCGTTGTTTCACGGATTAAAGAAAATCGCTGTACCTTGAATTTTAGGTACAAGATTGCCCTGTTGATATGACTACACGATTAACCCCCCAAGGAGCAACTCTACTCGTGCTATTTGTTGCGATATCAATGAAACTCAGTGAACCTGCTTCCCTCAATGGTAAGTATACCAGGGACCGATTTTAACTGCGTGGTGTGATCTTTTATTTAAAAAGCTAAGATAATCGGACTGTTTACTCTAATAATCAAAAATGGCCGTATTTAATGGCCATTATAGTGTGTGCCCGCTGCTCATTGCGTTATATGTCTCATATGAAACCCTTTTTGGTAAACTTGGTGCTCATCTTTGGCTGAATGTGCCATAACTTTCCCCTTTTCCGCAAACATTTCTCTTTCTGTATTTTCGTTGGTTAATTTTGGGCCCCCTGTTGACGATGTTTAGTTTTTCTCGGCCAGATATGGACACAGGTAACCCACTAATATGCAAATACAGAAGAAATAAGAAAGCAATTAAAAGGAAGTCAATAGAAAGGTACCAAAACTAACACTCTTTCTCTTTTGCAACAAGGTGACTGTGATTTTAACTCTGGTACTCTCTGCGCATGGAAACAGGAAAGGCTGGACGATTTTGATTGGTTAGTTCGTGGAGGTCCCACTCCTGATCGAGACACTGGTCCAAACGCAGGAAGTGATGGAGGTAAACCAATATACACCTAGCTACAATAACGTACTGATACCCCGGAGTTTACAAACCCGTTTTTCGACTCGGAGCTTTCGACTCTGTTGAGCTGCGCCACTGTTGTACTTGCAGTGGTGATTAGCAATGACGAGTTGTTTTTTCTTTTTCTTTTTCTTTTTCTTTTTCTTTTTCTTTTTCTTTTTCTTTTTCTTTTTCTTTTTCTTTTTCTTTTTCTTTTTCTTTTTCTTTTCTTTTTTTTTTTTTTTTTTTTTTCCTTTTCTTTTCTTTTTTTTTGTCTTTTGTTGTTGTTTTGTTTTTTTTTTGTTTCTTTTTTTTGTTGGTGTTGTTGTTGTTATTTTTCAAAAGAAATATATTTTGTTCATCTGGCTTATTACGTCTCGATATTTACCACTATTCATCGCCAGAATCCTCTTGGAATTCTTTCTTATATAAATATGGTTTAACTCCTTTGGGAGTCGCAAGTTAAAAGATAATATACAATAGCGATATCAAGTATTGATTATGAAAGTTACTCTAGCAGTTTTCGTGATGAGTGGAAAAAAATACAAATTTGTATATTCGTACTCTAGCCCTCGTAACGTATCTTACCGTAGCCGTAACTAGGCCTTGTGGCTGGGTGAATTACTAGAAGACAATGGGAAGCCATTTTAGTGTTACTGGTGTATGTCGAACCGCGTATGTGCTGTAAGTCAGTACCGCATGTTTCCCACTCATATACGATAACCATATTCTTATGGCAAGCCATTTCAATGTTACGGCATGTCGTAGCGTGTACGTGCTGAAGTCAGTACCGCATGTTTCCCACTCATATACGATAACCATATTCTTATGGCAAGCCATTTCAAGGTTACGGCATGTAGTACCGTGTACGTGCTGTAAGTCAGTACAGTATGTTTCCCACTCATGCGATAACCATTCTTATGGGAAGCCATTACGATGTTACGGCATGTCGTACTGTGTACATGCTGTAAGTCAGTACAGTATGTTTCCCACTCATGCGATAACCATTCTTATGGGAAGCCATTGCGATGTTACGGCATGTCGTACCGTGTACGTGCTGTAAGTCAGTACAGTATGTTTCCCACTCATATACGATAACCATTCTTATGGAAAGCCATTTCAACGTAACGGTATATTGTACTGTGTGCGTGCTATAAGTAATTACCGCATGTTTACTACTCCTCAACTACTCAAATATGATACACGATGAATCTTTATGGCTTTGTTGTTTTCCCGTAAAGTCATTTATTACTTATAAGGAATTTTTTCGTTGTTTTCTAGGAAATTATCTATTTATTGAGTCATCGGATAAGAACCTTGGCAAGAAGGCTGTCCTGAAGCTGGAGGCACTAAACACTATAGCCGGAGGGCCAAAATGCTTTAGTTTTAAGTACTTCATGTTTGGAAGGGATATTGAGACCTTGATGGTGTTCCAAGAGAACAGACCTATATTCACTTTGAGCGGACCTCAGGGTAATCGGTGGATGAAAGCAACAGGAAGGCTCTTTCCGGCTGCACAAACCAAGGTTATTATAACTGCAGTAGAAGTTATATCATTTATTTGTCTATTAATTCGTTTACTCAATAAGTCTTGATTGCATTCCAGATCACAATACATGGTGTTGTCGGTATAGGTCCAAAAGGTGACATAGCCATTGACGAAATTGAATTCTTGTCTAATGCCAACTGTGGACAAAATGGTAAGTGATTCTAATTTTGTTGTTGTTGTTGTTTTGTTGTTGTTGTTGTTGTTGTTGTTGCTTTTTTTATTTCGTTGTCATTCAGTTTGTGCTTGCTTGCTTGCTTGCTCGTTCGCTTGCTTGCTTGCTTGCTTGCTTGCTTGCTTGCTTGCTTGCTTGCTTGCTTGCTTGCTTGCTTGCTTGCTTGCTTGCTTGCTTGCTTGCTTGCTTGCTTGCTTGCTTGCTTGCTTGCTTACTTGCTTGCTTGTTTACTTGTTCGCTTGTTCGCTTGATTGTTTACTCATTTGTTTCCTTGATTGTTTGTCTGTTTTTGATTTACCGTTTTTTATTTGCTTTTCAATTCTTCATTATTTCGTTCCACATCATACTTTACCCATCTGCATCGTCCATACCCTTGTTTACGCATGACAAGCACTGCACCAAACCTTTTCATTTTCCTTATAGTAACGTGCCCAGCATTTGAGGTGCCAAACGCCAAGAACAACTGTTCAGAAACGAAAGCAGGCTACAATTGTACAATCCGTTGCAAAAACAATTATAAGTTAGTGGGTTCACCTGAAGATGGAGTACTACCATGCCTAACAATGGGCACGTGGTCTGGCAATCACCCAAGATGCATTGCCAAAAACTTGCGTAAGTTTTGAGAGAAGTGGGTTTAAATAAACATATAACGGTAGTATTATCGTTAAAAAATGGCTATCGAGCTGGACCAATCAAAAGGCGAGAAAATGTATAGCATCCAATCACAAATCATTTGAATATACTCGAGCTTTTCAATTTTATAAATTGACGTTTTACCGCAACTGATAGAATTTAGCTCTCTGATTGGTGGATAAACCGTGCTAAAAGACACACTATACCACGGTATTACGTAATTACTAGCACTGGATTCGCACATCGACTTAAACAATTTTAGTGGATGAAAATTGATGACGTAAAAGGCTCAACTGTTGATTAAGCAAATACTTATAAATTTTATTCATAAAGTTTTGCGCTTGTTTTCTTTCCAGCTGAATCATTTAATTGTGACTTCGAGTACGACATGTGTGGGTGGCCTACAGATGCAAAGGAATGGAGGCGTAACCGTGGACCTTCGTTATCAGACACAGGCGCAAAGCGAGACAATACTCCTGGTTATGACGGGAGAGGTAAGTAGAAACAAAAAGTAAAAATTTAGAATTATCCACAGGAAATTCACTTTCGACAAAGACATTGCTGTCCAAAGTGCTAACTCGAGTCTTGATTGGCAATCATCTCTTTCACAGTTCCCTGCGCAATCTTAATAGGTATCTGTGCCTGTGCATCGAAAAGAGAATGGCGGTCACCTTGCAATAGTAGATATGCGTGAATGATTCTCCACGGTGTTAAAAAAGGTCTCTAGCCTTGTTCAATGGTAGAAACATGTGGATAATTTTCCAAAGTTTTGAAGAAGGTCTCTATCATTTACCTCTTATTTTAGGGTTTTACCTTCTTGCAAGTTCTTTAGAGGTGGAACCTGGGACCGCGGTATCCATTACGTACTCAGCACCCCTTTATCTGACCGGCTGTCTTGAGTTTTTCTACATAATGCGTGGCTCATCAGTTGGACAACTGAGTCTTCTAGTGGACAATGGTCCGGTGTTTAGTGACACCTATAGGGGTAATGGTGGAGAAAATGATGATGATACCGCGTGGAAAAGAGTACAAGGATATGTTACGTTCAAAATGGTATCGCTTAAAAATCTTTTCCGTGACTTCCACCATGGGTGCCCTCTATTATGCGAACACCCTCCAACATGGCTGCCTTGTATATTACAAACACCCTCCAACATGGCTGCCTTGTATTATGCAAACACCCTCCAACATGGCTGGCCTCTATTATACAAACACCCTCCAACATGGCTGCCTTGTATTATGCAAACACCCTCCAACATGGCTGCCTTGTATTATGCAAACACCCTCCAACATGGCTGCCTTGTATTATGCAAACACCCTCCAACATGGCTGGCCTCTATTATGCAAACATCCTCCAACATGGCTGCCTTGTACACAAACACCCTCCAACATAGCTGCCTTGTATTATACAAACACCCTCCAACATGGCTGCCTTGTATTATGCAAACACCCTCCAACATGGCTGCCTTGTATTATACAAACACCCTCCAACATGGCTGACATGATTTCTATAACTTTTATTTATTGTTCTGATGCAGTTTGTACTTCTGGAAGACTCGATTTCTGTTGTTACAACTTGTTTTGTGGTGTTTACTTTCAGATTTCTTTCCGAGTTACTTTTGGAGACAACAAACGAGGCGACATCGCTATTGATGACATCTCGCTAAAGCAAGTCAATAAGTCTCAGTGCGGACTTATAGGTAAGCAGGAAAAAAGTGAGTGTAGATATTCATTTCTAGCTTACTTCCTTGCTTGCTTGCTTGCTTTGCTTGCTTGCTTGCTTGCTTGCTTGCTTGCTTGCTTCCTTGCTTCCTTGCTTCCTTGCTTCCTTGCTTCCTTGCTTCCTTGCTTCCTTGCTTCCTTGCTTCCTTGCTTCCTTGCTTCCTTGCTTCCTTGCTTCCTTGCTTCCTTGCTTGCTTGCTTCCTTCATTGCTTCCTTCATTGCTTCCTTCCTTGCTTCCTTCCTTCCTTGCTTCCTTCCTTCCTTGCTTCCTTCCTTTCTTTAATGGTTCAGTCGGTCAGTCGGTCAACTAACCGTTGTTTTTTGTTCATGTTTAGAAGCCAAGTGTCCACCTATACCTTCACCGTTCCAAGGCTCTTCGACCTGCGCATCACCATTTAAAAACCCAGACGAAATTTGCAAGTTTGAATGTAACGAGGGTTTCCAACTAGTTGGTCCAGAAAGGTTGAGGTGTTTACCTTTTGGAACATGGAATGACAAACCACCATTGTGCCTGAATAACCCAAGTAAGGATGTTGTTAAGTATCCTTATTCAATGACAGGTGGTGTGCGTTGCTAATACGAAGCCTGTCACCACTGTTTTTGTGGGTTTAACTCTCCTACCCACCATTACAAGCGAGTAGATCTGCTTAATTGATAGTTTCTTGTGTGCTTTGAGGGAGGAAAACCGGTAACCCATAGGAAAACCATGTACTACTTTTTCGAGGTATTCTTACAGCTCGCTAGATACACCGTGCTGACGAGGCCCAATACAGGCAGAAACAGCTGTCCACACTTTCTATTTGAGCTTGCTCATTTTACGCAACTTGAAGTTGTGAAAGGTCCATTGGCCCTCATCTTCAGTCGTTTCATATAAGGCTCGTAATTTACTTATTACGTATGTTCTCATACGATTTTCGAGTCCATCCCACACGGCTTACAGCCTCATCTACCATAGAAAAACCCTTGAATCAAGGGAGATACCTACCATAATTCTGCTCACATGTAACGCCGTGTCCAGGAATAGAACCTGATATTCAAAACATGAGATGCGAGTGCACTACCGCAATGCCATTCCTGATTCCCATCGCATCGTTACTTTGGTTACTGAGTTTCTCTTATCTATCATGATTTTACAGTTAAACTTCGATTGGCAGGACTCGGACCTGAAAGGCCGAATGCTGGTCGGGTTGAGATACAAGTGGGTGACACGTGGGGCTCTATTTGCAGAGACAAATGGACGCAAGTGAATTCTGAACTCGTGTGTCGAACTCTCGGGTACAAGAAGCCAATTGCGACTTACATTGATGTTTCAACTCTTAAATCGCCAACCGGAAATTTACCAATATGGCTTGATAATGTTGTTTGTGATGAAGGAGCCCAAAATCCTCTAGAGGACTGTCGACATAATGGATTTGGTATACATAATTGCGATGTTGAAGGGCATTCTCAAGATGTAGCTATCGAGTGTAGAAATCAAAGTACGTATGATTGGTTTATAGCTTGCCTGCTTGCCTGCTTGCCTGCTTGCCTGCTTGCCTGCTTGCCTGCTTGCCTGCTTGCCTGCTTGCCTGCTTGCCTGCTTGCCTGCTTGCCTGCTTGCCTGCTTGCCTGCTTGCCTGCTTGCCTGCTTGCCTGCTTGCCTGCTTGCCTGCTTGCCTGCTTGCCTGCTTGCCTGCTTGCCTGCTTGCCTGCTTGCCTGCTTGCCTGCTTGCCTGCTTGCCTGCTTGCCTGCTTGCCTGCTTGCCTGCTTGCCTGCTTGCCTGCTTGCCTGCTTGCCTGCTTGCCTGCTTGCCTGCTTGCCTGCTTGCCTGCTTGCCTGCTTGCCTGCTTGCCTGCTTGCCTGCTTGCCTGCTTGCCTGCTTGCCTGCTTGCCTGCTTGCCTGCTTGCCTGCTTGCCTGCTTGCCTGCTTGCCTGCTTGCCTGCTTGCCTGCTTGCCTGCTTGCCTGCTTGCCTGCTTGCCTGCTTGCCTGCTTGCCTGCTTGCCTGCTTGCCTGCTTGCCTGCTTGCCTGCCCTGCTTGCCTGCTTGCCTGCTAAACATACAATTCGACTATTAAATCATTCTAATGGTTCAACCGCAGCTTCCCCTCCAATTACAAGTGTTCCAGCCACGACTGAAAGCACAAAGAGTAAGTTTGTTTTATGTGATTACGGTAAATGAATTATCACAGTAAATCAAATGCTAGAAAGAAATAATACTCAAGGGTAGGATTAAATCTTGGAGATGGTGTGGGTGCTGATGATGTTAATTTTTGTCCACCCTAAAGAGCGCGTGTCCTCTTTTCAGCAAGGGCAGCCACTGTTGTCGTTTTGTTGCGGTGGTTGTGGTGGTGGTGGTGGTGGTGTGATATGTTATATATCAATTACTTTTTTAAACCCTACAGAGGTGGCGTTCCCCCTCTCAGCAAAAATAGCTACTGGTGTTGGTTCCCTTGTTCTTGTCCTCATCATCGTACTTGTCGTGGTGTGCTGCATAAGGAGAAAGAAAAGAAGAAAATCAAAAGATGGAGAAAACCCACAGCATGTGTAAGTATACAAGAATTAATATCCCCGTCCTCCGATTGCTTTTCAGTCCAGCTCTAACAACCTGCACTCGTACGAAGAAGTAGAAAACCTGTGCGAATGCTACAACGCATAGCGGATGGTTTAGCCAATCTCCAAGTGTTTTACGACTGCGAAAAGTACAGCAATCAAGTTTTTTTTAAATCTTTCTTGTAAATGAAAGGGGTTACCCTGTGTAATAAAGGTGTCACTCGTTCATTAATTATTATGTCTCTTGTTTTCCTAGAGTTGTATTTTCTAAAGATAAGGAAGCGGAAACAGAAGATCAAGAAGACAAGCCAAGTGACCCTTGGGAGGTGAATCCAAAATATATCACATTCATGGAAGAACTGGGGCAAGGAGCATTTGGTAAGGTGTTCAAGGCCATCTACCAAGAACCACCCCCTAAGGAAGAACAAATTATCATGGCAAAGCTGATGGGAACGCCAGAATTAATCAAGAACAACAGAACAAAGAAGATGGTAGCTATTAAAACATTACATGGTGAGTTCACGAGTATCAATTGGTTCAAAATATTCCAGATATGGTATCTCAGTAGTATAGATTAAGAGGGGAAACTTCAGGGAAGAAATATCCTGTCACGCAAGTAAACTATTCTCTCTATATTTGATGGAGTTACAGTGAATTTGCATGGCGGAACGAATTGTGATATGATTGCGCTACGATGGTGGTACGAGGATGACACGATGATGATACGATGATGACACGATGATGGCACGATGATGACACGATGATGACACGATGATGACACAATGATGACACAATGATGTAATGATTTAATAATTGCATTTCAGAGACAGCAGACTCTATTGAAAAGCAAGAATTCCTCAAGGAAATTAACCTGATGAAAAAACTTGGCTTCCATCCAAACATCGTCAACTTCTTGTTTTGCTGTTCTAAAAACGAACCCAACTTTCTTGTAGTGGAGTTTTTGCCAAAGGGAGATTTGCTGAGATATTTGAGAACTAACAGACACAGGGTAATGAAAATATATAAACTGTGGGTTATGATAAACATCAACTTGGTATGGATTTGACAACAAATAGATTTGAATGTATTAATGTTTTGTAGATCAGTGGTTTTGAAGGCAAGGAAATTGCGCCTGCGTACTTGCATACAAAGAGTCTTCTTGGGGTACCTGAGGTAAGTTAAGAGTGAGGACGGAATCAAATAACCAGCTAACCAACCAACCAACCAACCAACCCACCCACCCACCAACCTACCAACCAACCCACCAACCAATCAACCAACCCACCAACCCACCAACCCACCAACCCACCAACCCACCAACCCACCAACCCACCAACCCACCAACCCACCAACCCACCAACCCACCAACCCACCAACCCACCAACCCACCAACCCACCAACCCACCAACCCACCAACCCACCAACCCACCAACCCACCTACCCACCAACCCACCAACCCACCAACCCACCAACCCACCAACCCACCCACCAACCCACCAACCAACCCACCCACCAACCCACCTACCCACCCACCCACCAACCCACCAACCAACCCACCAACCCACCAACCCACCAACCCACCAACCCACCCACCAACCAACCCACCAACCAACCCACCAACCAATCGACTGATCATCAGCCAGTCAATGAATCACTGAATCCATCGATCACTCCTTCCTTGCTTCCGTCACATTCGTTCGTATATTGTCATTCACTAAGTAACAACTTTCTTTTTTTATGTCGTTTTTTTTTTTCCATAAAAAATTAGACTCGATACGTGAATCCTGGGTTTGAAGCATCTTCAGAGGAAATTCAACAGAAAGCTATTTCCAAAGATGAAGATGTCGAGTTAACTCCTAAAGACTTGCTATCCTTCTCCTATCAGATAGCAGCAGGCATGGTGAGATGGGGCATTAAAACATAATAGTCTGCAAAAACCTAACTTTTTTATATAGCGGCCTTTTTATATAACGAATTTATAAATATGAATACAGGAAACAGTAGTTATATACATAGTAGCAGCAGCAAACGGTTACCACAACAGTGACAACAAAGATTGCAGCAACTGCTACAACAATTTCAACAATATAGCAACATCATCAACAGTGAAAGGACCGTTAACAAGGACAACAGCTAAGTGCAACGGCAATAACTTGTAACAGCATGCCAGCAGCAATAACCACGATAACAGCAAAATCAGAAAATGAATGAAAGCAGCATGCAGATAGAGCAACAGTAACAACGACTACACTTAAATCAACTAATATAAAAGACACCAGATAACAGAGTTAAAATTAGATTTCATACCAGACATTTCGGAAGAGATCACTCTCCCTTCATTCATTGGCAATATGTTAAAGATGATGACAACAATGATAATAAACTATGATGGATCATCATCAACAACAACAACAACAACGACGACGACGACGACGACAACAAAAACTTTAAGGAGAAAAACACATCCAACTAATAAAGGAATCACAACAAATAATATAAACGTACTTCCATTTTCAAAGGCATTTTTTCTGTAATGAAACTATGTATTTGTTAGACAACATTCTCATTCTCAGATTGAAGACTTTTTCAGACGGTAATTTGTATCATATTTTCCAGGAATATCTGTCCAGCAAAGGATTCGTTCATCGTGATCTCGCCGCTCGTAATGTCCTAGTGGCTGACAACAAACAAGTCAAAGTGTCTGACTTTGGACTAACACGTGACCTGTACGAGGAGAGCGCCTATCATGCTCGTGTACAGCGGAGACTACCCATCAAATGGATGTCACCAGAAGCGATCTATGATCAGGTGTTTACCACTGAGAGTGACGTGTAAGTAAGATATATAAATTTGGAAATGGAAAACGACCACGTGTGCTATTGGTGTAGTTATGAAGCACGCGGGGATTGGGAGAACATGAGAGAAGTGGTTCTCGACAGTTTAGTCGAGTGTTCCGCTTTCTCCAAGTGCTTTATAACTACACAGCACAGCAATCAGCTTTTTATTTAATTTTATTTTTCATAAAATACAAATTAGAGTAAGCGTTATTTTGGATACGCATGACAAAATAGAAAGTGCGCTTGCGTGCTATAAGCTTTCATAATGCACGCGCTCCCATCCAATCAGAACGCGAGATTTATAACAGGTATTTATTTTGCGCAAGTTTATTTTTATGTTTCCAAAATAATGGCTACTCTTATTTGTACTTTTATTACTTAGAATTTAATTTTATAGCATTCCTATTTTTCTTTTCTTCTTAGCTGGGCTTACGGAGTAGTGTTATGGGAGATATCAACATTAGGTATGTAATTTAATCATTGGCCAAAACACTACGAGTTGCCACTTTTATATCCTATTCGACAGGGCAGAAAAACGACAAGCCCGCTACTTCCACGATTTTTTTTATTTAACTGAGTTTAATACTCCAAATTTTTAAGCGTTTCATTTGTGTCACTGCTGCTCGGAAGTTGTGACAAAATTTTGTCGAATTAGAGTAAATCTACTTATTAGTATTCACGAAAATGTCAGTTTTTCTGCTGATCAAAATATCACATCTCCCAAAGTACACGGCTTTATATCTCAAATACACGTTCAATACATTTTGGTCGCATTTGATATTTTGCTATTTGACTCCAAAAGAGCGTGTTTACAAAATATTGAGCTTAAATGTGTAAAGCTGTCCTTATGACGAAAGGCCAAAAACCGTTTTTCTGCCCTGTCATCCTATTCATTTATTTGAGTTTGTTTAGGTGGTGCTCCATATCCGTCCATGTTTACACGTGACCTCACGAAACAGTTGCGCAATGGTTACAGAATGGAAAAACCTGATATGTGTTCAGATGAAGTGTGAGTGTTGCAATCAACCTCTTTACCTTGGGCGTAATTTTTTCCCATTTCAGGACATTCGCTTGAAAATGCGATTACTTATTTGAAGTCGTATATCAATATTCATGTAATACTGTAGTGAATGAAGGTCTGAAATCGGCAAAACATGTTGCCCAAGCTAAAAGAAGTCTATACCCTTTTGTCTTACTCTCTCTCTCTCTCTCTCTCTCTCTCTCTCTCTCTCTCTCTCTCTCTTTCTCTTTCTCTTTCTCTCTCTCTCTCTTGCTTCTTCAATCTTTCATATATTTGCCATTTACTTGCAATTGATTCGATGTCAAAGAAAACTTAGTAGAGTTTAAGTAATGTTTAATAAACGAGCAGGAGTGTTTTATCGGGTATAAAACACGAGGCGCAGCCGAGTGGTTTTAGACCCGATAAACCACGATCTGCGAGATTATTGAACGGCTTAGAAAACTTATGATGTTTGTTCTCATTGTGTACCGATTTTTTTACGAAATGAACCAAGTTTGATAGAGAAAATCCAAGTTAAAGTTTATGCAAATGAAGACGAATCTTTATCCGATATAAAATCACCTTCATGGTCATGATTTCTATTGTGTTTTCCTCATGAATTATTAATGAGTTTTCTAAAATAATTAAAATATTTTGAATGATCTGACGTAACCCTAACTGCAGTGTATAGTATTCGAGGCTTATTGATTAGCAGTGATGTTGCACGCTGCAGTTGTGTCCAATATAAGACACAGTACGGTACGGCACCGTTTCCCAGTCAAATACTAAAAGATCTGTTTAATAAACTCGTTTAATAAAACTGTGTTTTATCAGGATTTAAAAACATTATAGACCTAGCTGATAAAACACGATCTGCGAGTTTATTGAACGGCTTAAAAAACTGATGGTATATGTTCTCATAGTGTACTGAATTCTTTACGAAATGAACCATGTTTGATAGAGAAAATCCAAGTTCAAGTTATGCAAATGAAGACGAATCTATATCAGATATAAAATCACCTTCATGGTCATGATTTCTATTGTGTTTCCTTCATGAATTATTAATGGTTTTTAAACTGCTCTTCGTACCCACTCACGTGAACTTGTGCTTTATTTATCCAGTTATCAAGTTATGATCCAGTGTTGGCAAGATGTCCCAACCAATCGACCATCATTCAAAGAACTTCGGCAACGATTTGAGGAACTATTATTAGCAGACAATCCGTACCTGGACTTCAGTAATCTGGACAGTAACAAAGACTATTACATGGTACCTTCCTACAACAGCGCTGAAGATGAAAACTCTGCCACTTGCATTATACAAGTTACATAAGACGAGTGAAATAGAGGAGGTCACAGGTGCTTGGGACAGCGTTTTTCGTTTTATATTTTTATATTCAGTAATGGCGGCCAAAATTAGGGAATTAGATACATATATGCGCATGTGTCAGATCACTCACGAAAACTAACATGGCGGCCATAAAAAGTTTAAGGGCAAATACCAAAAAAGTCCTTTACGAATAGAAAACTTTGTCTGTCCTTAAAAAAATGAGCTTAACCCATAAAGTTGGGAATTCAAAGTCATTTTAAAGAAAATGTGCGCCCGCGATTATATGAACACCGCTGACTCTCCCCAGGCCTGCTCGTTCGAGTAACACCAAATTTCATTGGCCACAAATACACTACACAATCCCCAGACATCAATGAACGGTAACACTATTATTATATTAGGCTTGTTTTTATTAGATATATAAATAATTTATACATAACTCGAATAAATATTTACGAAAAATATTTATAAATGTATATATTTTGGAAATAACGATATAAAAGGAATTCAAATTTGGTAGTAAAAGAAAAAGGAATATTTGTATATTACTCAATAGAATAGAAAAATAACATAAAAACTTAGAATATATCATCTGTGATAGATTACAAAAATAATTTCTGTTCTAGATAAAAAATACTTTGGGGCGCGCGACAAAATTTCGTTTGAGCGGGAAAATATTGTATAATGACGTTGTTTCGTGCAGTGATTGGATAAAAATGCATACCATTGGAAAGCTAATGATGTGCTACAGCGGTAATGAAAATGAACCTGCAGACTAACAAGAGAGTTTAATTACAGTATACTTCCTACTCGCACTGTAAATTTTAACGTTGCTAGGGGCAACACAATCAGTTGATGACGTCACTTTTGTTGCTGTGAGAAGTTTTAGAAATTTTCTAGAAATTTTCACACTGCATTTGCAGAGTATTAATCAACTATGTACGCATTAATTTTGGTTTAAACATTTGTAAGAAACTGTAACTAGGCGCGAATTATCACGTAATGAAAAGCGGAATTCTCATAACGAAGTGTAAAAATGCACAAAAATTAGAATTATTTGCATTTCTAGCCTCCATCTAAGAACAAACAAAAATTTCAAGTAGCCGAACTTCTACCGAACATGCGCCGATAAACGCCGAGCTCAAGCCGGAGGTATTGCGAAGGACAAAAGGACGTAACAAATGTAATTTAGCTCTTTCATATGTTCATTCTCAATGGAATGGTATGTTACCAAAACTTATAAAACTGTAATTTCAGTATACTTTGCAAATCCGAAGATTTTAACAGTGATTCAAAATGCAGTTGCATGATTTTTTAAACTGAGTTGATTTTTATGTACATGTAATTGACTTCAATGCTGACCAGTTACTTCACGTCACGTGGTTCGACTATTACTTATCACGTGAAGGCTAAATGATTGATTGCGCATGCGCCTGTTATTTCGCAATTGAAAAATCAAAGTCGCTATTGACAAATTATCGTCGAAGACTGACGATCCCAGCCGAGCACTGAACGATCCCAGGCGAGCACTGAACGATCCCAGCCGAGCACTGATCGATCCCAGACGAGGAATGGTCGATCGCAGCGGAGCACTTGTCGATCAAAGACGAGCACTAACCGAAGACAGGCGAAGTTTGGCCATTTGAAAGACCAAGATCGAATCTCAACCAAGGGATGGAATCCAAAGCAAAAGAGAAAACACGCACAAGGTATGATGTCATAGTTGTTGTTCTAGTAGCTAGATGTGTGTGTAGAGAGCGTCTGGTCGCTCACAATTTTCATTGACAAATGCAATGTCATCTAGTGCTACGTCTCCTGTGTAGCCGTTACCGCGGACTCCTTCGAAGATTATCTGCAAGTAAAATAGATACACTCAATTGCTAAATCATTGTTGGCTTCAAAACAAGCTGAGACCGAAAGGTGTGCTAAGGTAAGCGAACGAGCGAACGAGCGAACGAGCGAACGAGCGAACGAGCGAACGAGCGAACGAGCGAACGAGCGAACGAGCGAACGAGCGAACGAGCGAACGAGCGAACGAGCGAACGAGCGAACGAGCGAACGAGCGAACGAGCGAACGAGCGAACGAAACAAACAGACATATATACATACAAACAGTTAAACAAACGACTAAGGAAGCTTGCTTCATTACTCACTTTATATCTAGAATGCGAATTGATTTGTATAGATGCTTTTCTCCACGACCATCCTTGTGGACCAGACCTCAACCATAATAGCTTCCTAACATCTAAATCATCTGTAATATAGACTCTTATAGACCCTACTGATTGGCCGTGCATCGAATACCAGAAGGATAGGCAACGAGCCTCTGAACCTTCTAGCCATTTACTAGACAGGGTTGATGTGTAACCAAGTCTCGCTGGCCAGCTTGTTTCAAGATAAACGTAGTAGCCTGTAAGGGATTTAATGGTAACAATGAGGATGGGCAACAGAGAAATGCGTTGATGTTCTAGAATAGAGAGATTGTGACAATGCAGCTTGAGGATAGCGGCACAATGGCTTTTTTGTTTTTGTTTTTGTTATTGACACGGCACCTTCATCTGAAGGCCGAATTACACGTTATAATGTTTCTTCACAACTACAGCGCGAACATGCTGACGACACGAATTGCTTCGTGTCAATCGATTGTAAAACTGCATGTCTTACGACTTTAAATAGCTGTTAAAACTTAGCTAGTTGGCATGTTGCGTGCTACAGTTGAGGAAAAATCGTTGCGTGTGCTGCGTGTATTATCTGGACGACACCTTTTGCTTATTTACGTCATAATAAGGACGCCGACACTAAACGAACGCGCGCGCACGAGCAAACTTTGCAAGCGCAAAATATACCATTTTTTACTCCTGCGTGCCTTTGTCTTTGGACTAATTTGTTTTCATCAGGATTTTACTAAAGTTTTCTTTTCCTATTTAAAACCAAAAGTAGTACTCATAACATCTTAAGGTTATTTAATTACCTTTGCCTGTAGTGTGATCAGCCATCGGTCCCGTGTTTCGGCTCGGTGTTGGTCCACGTTGCCTTCTCCAGTGAAACGTTGACGTTGTACTCCAGATGTTCTCCCAGTGACAGAAATCCTTTTCAAAGTTGCATTTGTCATTACCTGGGTAGAAATGATATCCATCTTCAATGTTATTGAACCCTGAAACAACTTCTGGGCTGATCAAAGTCAGGGAACGGCTAACTCACAGATTGAACCCTGAAACAACCTCTTGGCTGATTAAAGTCAGGGCACGACTAACTCACAGATAGAACCCTGAAACAACCTCTGGGCTGATCAAAGTCAGGGCACGGCTAACTCACAGATTGAACCCTGAAACAACTTCTCGGCTGATCAAAGTCAGGGCATGGCTAACTCACAGATAGAACCCTGAAATAACCTCTGGGCTGATCTAAGTCAGGGCATGGATAACTCACAGATAGAACCCTGAAACAACCTCTGGGCTGATCTAAGTCAGGGCATGGCTAACCCACAGATTGAACTCTGAAACAACCTCTGTGCTGATCTAAGTCAGGGCATGGCTAACTCACAGATAGAACCCTGAAACAACCTCTGGGCTGATCTAAGTCAGGGCAGGGCTAACTCACAGATAGAACCCTGAAATAACCTCTGGGCTGATCTAAGTCAGGGCATGGATAACTCACAGATAGAACTCTGAAACAACCTCTGGACTGATCTAAGTCAGGGCATGGCTAACTCACAGATAGAACTCTGAAACAACCTCTGGGCTGATAAGAGTAGGGCACGGCTCACAGATTGAGCATTGAAACCACCTCTAGGCTTATTTAGGCAGGGCATGGCTAACTCACAGATTGAGCTTTGAAACGACCTCTAGAAGGATGATCTTAGTCAGGGCATAGCTGTAACTCACAGTTAATCACACCCTGAATCAACTGAATCGGCTAACTCACAGAATGAGTTGGGATTTAACGTGTCGTATAGCACTCATAGTAGGAGCATGGATTATTATTCCATGGCCAGTTTCGAGTTCTCTATTGCTCAGGGTTAGCATTGACTTTGAGTAAAATATTCACGTGTTTGTACAGTTGAGCTGTGCATTCTTCTTTTCACCATTGGTATTTGTGAATACTTTGACGCTGAAATGAGGTTAACCCTGAGTAAACCAGTCTAAATACTCTTGAAACACAAGAGTATTTTACATAAAGAAAAAAGTCTTCTTACCATCAGAGCATGGCCGCATGTTGCACATGCGCTTCTGAGTGTCAGCACCACGGCATTCTTTGCCGCCATGTTTTGGTTTTGGTTCGTTGCACGATCGCTTTCTTTTTTGTACTCCATAACCGCAGGTCTTGTCACATGCTCCCCACTCGCTCCATCGACCCCACTGACCATCAACAGGAGCTAGAAAACAATTATTGTTCATTTTTTCGTTTATTTGTTCATTTATTCGTTCGTTCTTTCATTTGTTCATTCGTTGTTTCCTCTATTCGTTCGTTCATTTGTTCATTTTATCATACATTTATTCCTTCCTTCCTTCCCTCCTTCCTTCCTTTTTCCTCCATTCATTTAGCCATCCTGCATTCATTAGATAGTTCGTTCGTTCTTTTGTTCATAGACAAGACAAATAAATCAACAACTTCATCAGAACGTTCGAGCGGTCTACGTGAAACGTAGCGTCCTGGCTTACAGCCGCGCGCACACTTGTTACGACATAAACACTGAAATGACTTCCCATTTTTTCCCGTTAATCAGGTTATTGCAACGCGTACATATAGTTACGGATATGGTAAAATACAGTATTGTAGCTCTGTTATTCGCGACCTGATAAGAACGTCCGCTCTGATGAGAACGTCAGCTTTGGAAATAACAGTTGGTGTGAAAGATATGCTATTGCGTGGTGTGTCTAATTAATTCCGAGAATCAGCATTTACTCACTGTAGCATTCCTTTGGAGGACACTTCAGTCTTTGAGTTTTAACTCTGTTAGACGAAGCACCCGGACAGTCTTCGAGGTCCGAAGAGAAACAAACTCGTTGCCTTGTCTTAATACATCTGTTGTTGCACGGCGTGAAGATACTCCAGTCACTCCAGCCATTTGATTCTTGTTCTATGGGGAAAAATACAGAACCTTGAGATTTCTTTGTCCTAAAATACTATCTTGTAGAGAGGGAATTTCAGCCAATGCAGTGATATTTCTCGCGTCTGCAAAGCGTATTTTTTAATATTCGTCGTCAAGATTTTAAAATCAAAATTTCAAAATTCAAAATTTAAGCATCGTCTGATGACAATTGCGAGATAATTAAGTAGCAATGAAAATTGCTCCGTGTAATCGCGCCTTTAAAAAGCACGAAGTTCTTTTTTTGACCTCCAGATTTGGAATCATTCCGATGGGTCTATTTCAAATACAATACAGCGTTTATAACTCACGTGAGCATTCATAAAGAGCATTCATCTTTTCAATATCCATGGGACTGAAGCCGTCTTTACTCCCCAGGCGCATGCTGGGATTGTCCAGGGATCGTATCGTGGGTAGGCCATTTCTGGAGAACGTCTTCTTCCCGTAGTGCATGATGCTCTGGTAGTCGTAGGTAAAACCAAGGTTATCTACTTTGTTATGCTTGTACTTGTTAAACTGACTTTCCATTCCTAAGAAAAAAAGAATTGTCAATAGACGGTTTTTGAATGCGTACATTACCGCTGTACTTCTTGATTACAGACTCGTTTACTCAGGGTTAACCACATTACAGCGCCAGAATATTCACAACCAACATTAAAGTAAAGAATACACAACTTTAAAATAGCGGTTTTTTTGGGGTTAGTGATCTGAAATCTAAAATTTCTTTGATAGACTCCTTGCAGCACGTCGGATCGCAGCTCAATTTGGAGAACATAACAGTAGGTTCCAATTCTCAGGAGATTGGAATTCTTTTGTACGTTTTGTCCTCCAAATTGAGCTGTTTTGAAATCACATGCAAGGGGTCTATATATGTGAACTTACCCTTTTGTATATTTTCCCAAAGGATTTCCACAAACTGGTTCCTGTCCGGTCTGCTCTGCTCGTGCCAGAAGCCCACTGCGTGCATCATCTCATGCATAATGATGCCCTTGGTATTACAACGCGTGCCTAATGATAAGTTTTGTTCCCCCTTGCGCCAGTAGATTCTACCAATGTACGACCAACATCTGCAACAGCAACAAAGAAAAAACTATAAATATAAAACTCTCTATGGACAGTCTCCTTGATATCATAGTTATATTGAGTCTTATTATGACCACAGAGCTGATAATTCACAGATCTAATTGGAATTTAGCTTGTTAAGTTTTGCGGAAGTTGAGAACGTGAGAACCTGGAGAAAAACCCTCGAATAAAGGGATAGATACAACTCTAACGATATTTTCGTTCGCGCAGGATCGCTGTGTTTTTTTAATTTATATATTTTTTACGTTTTGGGCTTCCTTTGTCAAAGGCCAGGTCCGTAAGCCAAATTCAAGATGGTGGTTCTTCGCTATGATATCTCCAAGTTTCGATTCATGTATTCGACATTTAAAGCTTTAAATGGCAGGCAAATCACCTAAAAGTCGACTCATAAAAGTAAGTAAAAGGCTCTTTTACTCGAACGAAGGACTAGCGTCCGAAACGTCAGTAAGTTTTTTATAATTTGGAAACGTTTGATACTTTGCTGACATGTCAGTGATTTTGCCTTCATTTTCTTACCCTCGATCTTTAGTGAATTTAATCCAGTTTCGTTCTTTTGTCTTCTGCACGAAAGTTAAGCATGTATGCTTCTGGAATTCCTTGATGGCCGCCAAGATGTTGTCTACATACGCCTCTATGGTAAGAAAGAAATGATCTTGAATAATAATGCAAAGAATAACATGGAAATACAAAAGAAATGCTACAAATTCCACCAAGAAAAGTGTGATTTCTTTCGTGTTTTCATGTAAGACTCTATAGACCCTCTCTGCTTGGGTTTAATGTTTTCTTATTTCAGACTACGTGTCATTCTCTTGAGAAAAAGATTATTTGTTGAAGTTGTATCTACATAAATGTGCAACTTTTAAACACAGCATCGATACTCTAGGAAATGACACGTGATTTGAATCGGGGGAACAATACGCTCAAGCTAGAAAAGGTGCTTCTAAATTTTCTTTTTTTTTTCTTCTTTTTTTCTTTTTTTTGCGTCCCAAGTCAAAGGGCAGCTCCACTTCTGTATTTCACTCTTCAAGGATAAAAACAAGACGACAAACTCAGCAGCTGTTATAGAAGCACTGGCAAATCAGAGACTACAGAAGTTAATCAAAGAAAGTCTTGAGCGTCGATCAACGAACAATCTATCTTTTCCGCAGCAGGAATGGAATGGAATCTTGACGACGATGACACTTGCTTCCAGATACGCAACTCGAAAGGTAAATTTTGAAACGTTTCGAAAATGTTCACAACATTTCGTAATGGAAACAAAACAAACAAAAAAATGCGCACGCTTGCTTTCGTCATCAACACTATTTGTTGACGTCATTATTGTCTTTTATGACGTCATTAAATTATTGTCGACGTATTTTATTAGTTTTTCGATTTCTTCAATCATTAGCCAATCAGAGTATACACGAATTGAATATTTGTCTTATAACGCATCGTTCACGACGAAAGATCGGGTTAACGTTTATTTATCTTTGCGCGCCATCTTCATCACGATGTAAAAACCACACAAAAACGGCACTTGACAAATCCTCCGGCTATGGCTTGGGCTATGGCGCGCGTGGAAAAGTGCGTACTTCCTCCTTCCTCTCGTGGTCGCAGTTGCCTTTGCCGTATTTTATCTTACCCATTCCTGGTGATATTTCATATGGAACCACTCTTTTCGGCCATAACTTCTTTCTCTCTCTAACAGCGTTTCTTCTTTTTCTTCTCTCATGTACAGTCGACTCGTCTCGCTCGGTTAATACAATGTCAGCTTCATATGCCACGTGATTCGTCACTGTAGTAAAACAGATCCGTTAATCAGTAAAATGCTAGTTCCAGTTAAATTCCTGATGCCTATCCTACTTTTTTACTTTCATGATTTCATTTTTTGTCGTAAACCTCCCTCTCTCTCTCTCTCTCTCTCTCTCTCTATCTCTATCTCTCTCTCTCTCTCTCTCTCTCTAAATCTAATTTTAAAGTTAAATGTAAAGTATTTTTAACTATATAATGACGATATTTACTTTCGTTGACTTTGCTGATTTGATCCATAATCGTATCATCGCCTTCCAACACGCTATCTGTGCAGACAGAAGCAAAAGGATAAATCCATAACTACAGATAGTTTGCAAACGGAGGATACAGTGTGTTTACAACGTGTTATATAACACGATATAGAAAAGTTTAGCTGTTTGAGACGTACCATAAAAGGATTTACGAATCACGGAGCCTTGTAAATTGACGATGTTGAAAACTAGAAGAACTAGGAAGCCGATTAGGACTGCACTTAACTGACCCATCCTGAAAGATAAGGGTGCAATCAATAAACCAATAAGAAATGACACTTGTATGACGTTCCGATTATGAGCAACCAATCATAATGTTTGGGATTCTGTATTGAAGTCGAGAAAGACTGACCTAAACTAATAAACCATTCTGAAAGATAGGAGGAATGTTACAATGAAAAATGTTGACACTTGTATGGCTTTCCCATGTTTAACCAATCGCAAAGCAAGGGGAAGACACGCCTGAATTCGGAACTAAACTCGACCCAAGCAATAGTCATCACAATGCGATACTTTTTTTGGCATCGAACGAAAAAAACCTGTTTCAAATCAAGCGTGTATATCGATTCTGCAGGCAACGATGTTTCTGCCGATTTTCGATCCAAGAAGTCTAATTACATTGTGACGTCATGTAATTATCGAATTATAAGTATGTTGTCATTATTAATGTTAATGAGAGCGAGTCGACGTAACAATGTAAATGATTTGAAAACGTAAAAATCATGAGGATCTGCCTCTCGAAAGTAGGCTGTGATGGTCTGCACTAAATTTGTACGTATGGTTTTAAATCCCTTTATAAGCATTCTTCATTCTTCCTCACTGTTGTCCGTTGTTGTAGTTAAGTTCCTGTTATTGCTATAATTTTGCTTTTGCAAGCTGTGCTTTTTTTTTGTTTTGTTTTGTTTTATTGCAACTGTTGTTCCTGCTGTTGCTGTTGTTGTTGCCGCTGTTGTTGTTGCTGCTGTTGTTGCTGCTGCTGCTGTTGTTGCTGCTGTTGTTGCTGCTGCTTTGATGCTGCTATTGCTGTTGTTGCTGTTGTTGCTACTGCTTTGTTGCTGCTGTAGCTGTTGTTGCTGCTGCTTTGTTGCTGCTGTTGTTGCTGTCGTTGTTGTTGCTGCTGCTGTTGTAGTTGCTGCTGCTGCTTTGTTGTTGCTGCTGCTTTGTTGTTGCTGCTGCGTTGTTTCTGTCGTTCTTGCTGCCATTATTTTGATAGTTGCTGTTATTGAATTTTGAACGAAAGCTACAAAGCTGTCAGTTAGTTGGATTAGTCTCAGGTTTCTCACCATAAAGTCACCACTTCTGTGGTTACCATAAGACTCCTCCAAAGTGCGGTCTGTTTCCATTGTTCTTTTGTTCCAAGAATGTTCAACAGATGTTCAAATGCAACTGCATCGCAAAAACTGCCTTAACCACGTCGAGTTTTACGAGTTTCATATTAGTTATTCTGGTTATTCACTGCTGAACTTATAATACTATCCTAAAAAATCCGACAGCTAGAAAACACGTTGCATGTATTCCAACGAAACTCCACAGAAAGCTTTGCGACAACTTGTGGTTCGAATAATCGTACTTAAATGACTTAAAAGTATTTACACACTGTCACGAAAGAATCTTACTTCGGAAACCAGTTCACTACTATAGCGTCGCAGCTCAAAAACGCGATTTATAAACTGAATTTGGCCTGACAAAACAATATTCATGGAAACGCCGCGCGCAGTAGTGCAAAATTCGACGACGCGTTTCTTGTTCAGAAGTAACACTTTTACATCAAAGTATAGTAAATATTTTGTTTTTAGCGATATACCCTTGGTTGCTTTCGTTTATCAGCTTATTGCAGTGCTACGTAATATTTTCATAAGTAAAGGTATGACCGAAATAAGCCAAGATCTTTGGTGCATGTCAACATGAGCATGTTGTTATATCAGTAGTGATTGATCATCGTCTTAAAAAAGCTATTTCAAAATGTTCTCAAATATGATATTACTAGTGATAAATAGTGATGCTTATGCCGTAATATAAATTTCTGCCTGAAAACATACTGCTTTCAGAATACCACAAGGAAGCCTACAGGAAAAGTTTTTTGGAATATATCGCTTGGATCCGGAGCTGATCAGAATGTTTCTTTAAGTTCGGCACTAGTGAATTGACTCCAACAGGATTAAAATTTATTGACTTCAACAGAACTACTCTTACCTTGTAGCCACGTTTTCGTTTCTACCTCAGTAGCCTTTCCTCTCAGTAAAACCAACTTCGCTTTCAAACAGAGCTCTTGTTATATTGAGTCGACTGAACACTGTGAAGCAAAAGACAAGGCAGTTAAAGAGATTGCATGTTGAGAAGAGCTACCTTTAGCGGGGTATCCCACTGAGTACCAACTAAAGCAGCATTGTTCCAGCCATCACAGTGGGGAAACCCCTTCCTTTTGTCGGTTTATGACAAGGAAAAGATACATCGGATAATAACATTAACAAAAGACGTTAGACCGCCTGTGACTGATATGGATGGACTATAATGTTAATCCATATCCGCGTTTATCATTCTTCCGTACAGTGAATCAACAGAGTAAAAAAACTGCACGAAATCCAAAAACATATATCGAAATAAACTTTTAAGCTAAAAATAGTAAGCTTAGCTTTGGTATAAATATCTTGTACTGCATGCTGATGCTTTGTCCTACGAAGACCCATAAACCAAAACGTAGCCACAGGCAGCCCAATCATATATAAGAAATATCTTAAAAGCTGGCTTATGGAACCATAGTTTTCATTTCCTTTAGGCGAAATTTAGAGTCGTTCACCTTGAGCGAAAGAGGCTACTTAGTTTTTAAAAAATATTTCAAATAAGAGGTCGGAAAAGTTTTCAAAATTCAAGCTGTCTCATCCCATCTCAAGGAATATAATTCAGTTTTATAAAAACAATAATTGGAAAATATTCAGAAATCCATTCCCAACGATTACTTTCTTTCCAAAGAAGCGCAATGTAATGCAATGGGTTTACTGAGTGTATTATCAGTAATGACATATCTATGTAGACACATCATCTGGGTCGTCCCCTGGAAGTGAGCACAAGAATAACAAAAATGTAAATACAGTTCTACAGGATATGATCTTAAATGTACATTAAAATACCTAGAACTCACGTAACGGTGAATACTGTATCGACCAAACTACTCGTCTGTTTCTAATCGGATTTACAACTCCATGCTGGAGGAAAAGCCTAACACGTTTTGCAACCCACTTGATAAGGCTACCGAAGAAGTTGATTTTTTGATATACTTTGTGCCGCTTATACTAAATATTTGTCTAAAGCTTTCGAAACTGTACTAATTGTTCTTAATACTCGTAGGAAGGCTTTTTCTAAGAGATTTGTGAGTTTTTCCGTGCATCCGGTTGGTAAACTGTTAACGATCGATGACAGCGAGAATCTCGGCCAGGGTCGCTCGCTTCTTCGTGTACTCAGGACTTAAGAGGGAAATCATTATCTTGATACGACAAATGCATTGGTGTGCACATTCGAAGTTTTTCCCCTAGGTTTTCTGAACGGATGTTTAATTGATGCTATTTTTACTGAAGTCAACGTACTTGGGACCGTAGTTAATTAACTATGTTGGGACCAAGGTTAAAGTATTACGTAACTGCAATGGTAAAGTATGCGCATCTAGTGATTTCGCTTACACTCAAACTATATCTATCAGTCTAGTATTTAAAAGGTTAGTAATAACAATTTTTTAGAAAAAGATAATAGAATATGATTGCTTTGATGTAAACACAATGATTTCTGTGTATCACGCAAGGTTCTGTCATGCAATTATTTTTCGAATGTCACGCGAGATTCAAGCCTCCAACAAACAATGCACAACTTCAACAACACAAACACTTTGAAATTCCACGGACCTACACTGGATCACATCGATATTCTATACAAAATTGAAGCTAGCATGAGCAACAGAGAACGCGAAAATTTTAGTATTTCTCCCAGTGTCATGCAAGGCTTAGTTTTCCGAGTGTCACGCAAGGAACTGTGATGCAAAACTATAACGAGAAGCCGCACGCGGGCGACTCGCGTAATGGAGGTAACTGACGCAACAGGCAACCTATCTGGGAGATAAGTGAACGTGTAAGTCATGCCTGTGGGATCGTTCTCGTACCCTAGGGCTCTACCTGCTGCGCTGAAAGAATATAAAAAAAGACGTTGCACAAAATACGTTTATAAAATACTCAAAAATATGTCAAATATGAAGCGTGTTGGGCAACGTCTTTTTTATATTCTTTCAGCGCAGCAGGTACAGCGTAATCTCAAACTCCGGGAAGAACGTTTTTGTTCAGAAGTCAGTTGAAATAATTCATTTAAAAACACTGCAGATTTTTTGTCTTTTTCTTTGTGAAATACGTCTACGATAACGCTATTTTAAAAGTCCGTTTTTAACAAGTTTTAGCTTTTTTAACAACTTTTAACAAGTTTCTTAAAAAACTGAGAAACTTGAACAAAATTAGGGGTTAACAGCACACTTATGCCACTAGAAAATGCGAACCGTTGCCATAAATTAGCTTAGTTGCGAACTACGAAATTGAACACAAATTTCGACATTTTTCTTAGAAAAGCAGAAAAATAGTAACTAATACAAACAAGACTTCGTTTTCTTCCCAAGTGTCAAAAAAGAACCGTGCTTATTACTTATCTACGCTTAAAAACTTCTGTTTCAATTCGGCTTTTTTGTGAAACTTTTTGAATGGCGTTATACGGTGGCTTTCATACTAACGAATACATTAGGGCACCAAACGATCGATAAAAACATCTAGCATCTAAAACAATAATCACACAAAAAAACAGGCATTTTTTTAACTTTTGGCCATAGTTTTTTTCTAGAATTTTTTCACGTTAAAATGTTAACAAATTTTTACTTTAAAAAAACGTCATCTTCCGTGCTCAAGCAACCACGAGGAATGTAACAATCAACTCTGAAGTTATTCCTAAAAACAGTTTTATTTCAAAACAATGATAAAATATCTCAAGTGTGGCATCTTCTTTTCTGTGTCATCAGAAAATAATTATTTTATAATCAATATTTTTAATGAAATATTTTTATACATAAATAAACTTTTGTTCATTTTATTTTTAGAAATAAACTGAATTGTAAGTTTTATGCTCGTACATCAACAGTTCATTTGCAGTAGTTTGAGCTTAATGTTTAATACTTAACCCCCGACCCTAAAACTTGATATTTAGCAGAATATATGGATTGGCGACTGAAAATACGATTGATATATAAAATACTACTTTATATTACACATATTTTGAACTAAATTACTTAAAGTTTGAGGAACTTTGCATATTTCATAACTTAGGCAGAAATCTTTCCTTACCTCAGTAAACTCCAACTTTTCTGTATCGTATTAAAATTTCTTTGAAAGGAAAAAAATTAGAATCCACTTTTCTTACACGAACGTTGGTATAGCACTGTCACCATATAGCGTAGTAAACAACGGATCAAAATAGTTCTCTTAATATTCACGCATTTTGTCGGAAGTAGGCACACATGTTTATTGCGGTTCAAGAGGGCGTACGGTTGACAATCGCTTTTCCGCTCTTTTATTTCGCCTGGCATTCTGCTCGTTGCTAAAAAATGACACCGTGAGAGAAAACAAAAGGAAGGATAGCTTCTAGACCACAAATAAACAAACAAACGAGCCAGGAATCCAAGAATAGCACTAAGAATGAATGAGTCAAAACATTATATTCTGTGACGTATTCTTTTGTTAGTGCGTTTTTATTGACCTCTGACGTCATTAAGTTCATGTGGCTCAAGTATAAAACGCGGAATTGATCGTTCAAGAGATTGTTGACCTTGAACTTGTGTGCTAATTCTGAACTGAGCAGAAAATCTTAAAGCAGATCGAACTGACCACGAAAATGGATTGATATTTTTGTTTTCACTTTTCCTGCCTCGACATAAACGTATTATTCAAAATAGCTATAAACTAACAAAGGAAACGATGGTCACGGTGCAGAAAGAAAATAATAATAATAAGGTAAATCTCGAACATTCGAGATTTGGTAAACAGTAATTAGTTTGTTAGTTTGATGACTTCAGACTCGTACAATGAAAAGAGCAATTTCTAGGCTTCTCAGTTTGAGAAAATATTGACTTCTTGACTAACGATATTTTTATTAGTTACGTGCTGAAACTTTATTTCACAAAGAGTTCCACGTGCTAAAGTGTTTTAGTGCCAAAGCTTAGAACTGAATGAGTTCTGCTTTTGGCCAAGGACTCGCAACGGCAACTCAGCCACATTTTTACGGCAAAGGCGAGTATGTTGCACGTTGGAATTCGTCGTCAAACGGTTGTCTGGCAACACCGCTGAACACAAGTATTAGCGACTCTAGTTTCGCCATGTTTTGCCTTTACATTCAGGAGTTCTTTGCTGTGAAGTATCTTAGCTATTTTCAGCTTGTCAAGACGAAGAAAGACATGGAAAAATGCCCGGAAATCAAATATAGGGATCTAGGACTCTAAAGGATTTTTTAAGCATAGCAAATCTTAGGTTTTTCAATAGCTATGTCCATAATCCCTAATGCTCTTGATTTTAGAGCTTACTTGTTTCCTAACAAGTTACTTAGCAAAATTGGACGGAATTGGGTTTTTGGAACATGACCAAGTTCATAGGTCAAGATGGATTAAATCGTTATGCTACCACCAATCTGGATTATGCTGTCATTCACGAAGCGAGAAACTTGCGTCTTACGATTTACGAATTATCACGCCAAAACTAATCCAAACATTGATAAATAAGAGTGAATAGGATGCATCCTTTTTGTTTCTCCTAGTCTTTACAAAAAGAGTTCTACCACTCCCTTCTTTCACTAATGAAATAATCCTGTAGTTGCTTATCAATTCCTTCAAAATAACTTAATGGCTCAGCCAAAAAGAATGTTACTAACTCAATGTTGTGGAAACTCGAGCTGGAATTGAAGTATTGACATCTAATTTAGTGATTAACGAGGTTAATTTTTTGCGTGAGAAGAAGAATCAAGTCATTCCGACATCTTGTATAAAGATGAAAGGTTTATTCACGGATAATGATCTTTACAATGGGTATCACTTACAGTAATATCGAAGAACGCTATACTGATTATTTGACCATAAATAGAGGTCAAGGCAAGACTGCAAATATGTCTAAGCTTTTTCTCTCCACGTCAGAGAGTTCGTAGTTGCTACGTGAGAGGTAGCTTTGTCGAAGACTGTTCTGTTTGGCTTGAAGTATGTAAACAGAGTCAAAGGTCAATACGTTTAGAACTCTACTTCAGATTATAAGATTCTTATAAGAAAATTCCAGAGACGGAAAATCATTTAAAGTCCACTCCATACCGCGGGTATTTGCTGCCATTGATAAACGTAAACAAAGTTATCAGTTTTAGTGGCTCGCATAATTTTTTCTCGTCAGAGGACAGTATAAGCCGGATGCGAGGAATTCAGTGAGGTCTTCGTACGTGACGTCGTTACCTAAGTCATCGATTCTTTTAAAAGTAAATTCAAAAAAATGACCACGCAGAGCGAAAGAAGTGTTATTTCTCAATGATCGGGTAAAATTTCGAGGCTTTATTTCACGTTTAAATGATTTCATTGAACGTTTTGAAGAATCCCCATACATTTCCTTATAATATGACACCACAGAAACCAAGCTTGGGCTACCTGTGGGTGCATAAGCGAAGATTACAATAACTAACAAAATCAAAATATTATTAGATAAAGCACAATTAAGCATCATTGTTCTTAGAGCACATGCCAGCACGTATGAAAAGTATCGGCAGAAACTAGAGGTCAACCTCTTTAGACGATGCCGAAAGATGTACAGCAAGCGCAAACATCGGGGGAAAATAAAACTGATTAACACAACATATAACTATAGTACTCTGTGATCATAATATTGTACATTGGAACCACGGCTCTGAGGTGTATATACCGTCATCGAATGATGTCCCTTAGAAACCTGCGTAGTAAGTTTTTAACATAGGATATGCTGATGGAGTACGTCTGGATTTGGCGTGACGTTTTGAGCCAAACTCGTACCTGAGAGCACCAGTCTCGTCGTGCGCGAGCTCTTCGGTAGGTTAATTGCAGACGTAAAGTTTGAATTAATGTGTTTGACCGATGGTCGCCTTCGCCCTTAAGGCATATTCCTTTTTCTATGGTAGATGGTAGGCAGTTTCGTGAGATTGGCTATGAATGCCTTGAGCCTGCAGTGAAAATATATTTCTAAGGTGAAATCTTCCTCAATGAATGGCAAACCGCTGACAACAGTAATGATGCCTGCCGCTGTCCGTATTCCATCGAAAATTGGATAATTTTTGATTCTCCGAAAAATGACCATGGAAAAACGTTGTCAAGTATTATTTTCTTTGGATTTCTTTAAATCCTTGCAAATGTCGATGGGGAGGAGTAGATCTTCTCGCCCCAGTGCT
Organism: Actinia equina; assembly: GCA_011057435.1. NCBI lineage: Eukaryota > Metazoa > Cnidaria > Anthozoa > Actiniaria > Actiniidae > Actinia > Actinia equina. The sequence goes on along the minus strand of WHPX01001076.1, from coordinate 64,125 downwards.
TTTTCGTTGGTCATGGATTTTGTCCGGTTGGCGATACCGGGAGTTCGAAGACCAAATAACACACTCGCATTTATCGATCAAGTTTCCTTTGCAATGCATCCCGATATATGAGATTTTTTTCCATTTTCTACTGTCCAACACAAACCGTTAAATGGTGTCTAGGGCGCATGCTCATTGCCGCTTACCTCTTGATAACGAAGGCTCGCAGCCAGCACACACCGGAACCTAGAAACAATCCCTGGAACGGCGCAGCTGGAGTGAACATTCCAAATGGGTCTAAATAGTAAATTCACCGTATTGCTATCATTTAATGTTATTTTTCCCGCCCTTTTTGTCCGACGTACCGCTTCTATCGACATTATCGAAGAATGAATGAAATTCGAAGAAAAGAAACCATTTGGCAACGGTACAGCAAATGATTCACCATTTCCTGTGTCAATATGAATGGTCTTTCGACGACTTTTTAAAATGAAGTCCACATTTTTGTGGTTCGAACAGGAGGTATATCTTCGGCATAGCTGATCCTAAATTAATGCTCCTCAGTTTACAAGAGTAATGATATAATGACCTAATGGCGTGATGAGCAAAATACCTATTTAGATTGGGTATAATATTTTCCCATCTCAGACCAAGAGTCGTCCAATTTAGAATAAGATTCTTCGTGAGAATCACATCCATCATGCTTCTTCTTCTAAAAGGAAAATTAATAATACTCAAGAGAATGACACGTGGTCGTAAAGAGGTCTAGAGTGAACTTGAACGAAAGTGTTTGATATATTTTCCCATCTCAGTCCACGAGTCTTCCAACTTAGAACAAGATTAGAATAAGAATCAACACAGTTATAAAATGCAAAAAGAAATGATACTCAAGAGAATGACACGTGGTCGTAAAAAGGTCTATTACTGCGTACTTGAAGAAAAGTGTTCATGATCTCTGCGGAAGGCGAAAAACAGTAGGGAAAACCCCTAGATGCCCAGAAGGGTAAGCTGTACAAGAGATTCTGCTCACACACGATGGCTGACCGCCAATACTAAATTGCGTCGGCTGAATCCGATTTCCTAATATTACCTGCACGAATCGACTCAGCTCTTGAAAATCAGAGCTTCAGTATCCTAAGCCATTTCTATAAAACGTGGCTTATAGGCGCAGAAAACCGTATGCCAATGCAATCACTCTCCGTCTACGTTTGATTAACTGTTAGGTGAGCTTCACGGGGTATAAAACGTAATCTAGAATTAACACTGGCCTAGTTTAGAACAGCACAACCCGTGCGCTGATCCCATCGGCGGGTACCTTAACCTCTCCCCTCACACTGTAGGCGGATTTGTTTTTGTTGGCCTTCAAGTCGCTGCGTTAAAAAACTATTCGTTTGTTTATTTTAGACGCACAAAAGCTTTTAAACATAGATCTAGGCAAATGCCCCCCAGGTTAGCTTGCTTGTCTAAAATTGAACTTATTAGATTTGAAAAGTGTAGTCTATGTTTAACACCCGTGAAGACTAGCTGCAAAGACAGATTCGGTACATCTTTTTTTATAACACTTTTTTGATTTGATCTTTGACAGCCGCGTATGTATTTTTGATCAAACCGGAAGCAAAATAAACGGAAATGAAAATCGTCATTGGAATGAATAGAAAATTCGTGTTCTTGGCGCATAGTCAAAAAACATTATTCATTTGTGGTTTTCTTTCCACGTCTTAAAATTTCGAAGACTCGTACAACATAGAGCAAACTCAGAAATTTCTGGGATCAAACATTTGCTGCGAAGAAAATGTCCAGCTTGACGGCAAGCAAATCCCCGGATTAGTGCTAAGCTTATTCTATTTTTAGAAGATAGCATTAGAAGGGATAGGAACATTGAAAATGAAAGTATTCGGAATTGATGCTGACAAAGGAAATCTGGAAATATACCTACAAATCGTTGAGTTGACGTAGACTCTCGACCCTCGACGCTCGACAAAAACAGAACTCCAAATCGTTCAAATAGAAGCGAACTTTCCATGAATTCAGTGATTTTCGTTGACAGACAAGATGTACGTAAAACATGCCATTATGACAACATTAAGCCCGTCAATCAAACAACATGACAAATGTGTTCAACATGGTACTATTATTTTCGATCCAAAGCTTTGAATTGCATCCCTGTGATCGCAGTTCAACTATGTTATTGTTGTGGTATATGTCAAGGTCATTTTGCGTCACAACCACTAAGAATGTAATGTCAACAAATCCATGTGAGAGAAGATGTTTGAAACCTTCAGACACTCTAATTGTCAAATATAATAATCTGCTCTTAACACACATAAACCGTCCAGCTTACTTTTTCGCTAGCGAACTCAGGCGGAGTTGTGTCAACCAAAGCATTGTTCGATCAATTAGCTTTTTTACCAAACAATGGTCATCCTAATTAGCTATAAACTATGACCAAACATTTCCTACTTCTAATAGTAACAATTTTTGCTACGAAAAACTATGAAAGCTTAAAGATAATAATTATTACTTGCTAATATCTATATAGTATTTTTGAATTGTTGAAGTGTTGTTATTTTTGAACGTAATGAGTAGAGTTACCTTGTGAAGCGATGGTAACCGGCGCACGAGTCCAAGAGATCGGAGTCCAAAACCGCAGAAATATCCTATAAAGACGCGAGATACAAGAGATGGTCTTCTAGCTGTGGCCTTGGACTGGCAAAGAGTAGTCGTACACGGTAGCAGCCAGTAAATAGGTTCGTATTAGACCAGCAATGAATTTGTAGATTAGATCGGAACGAAGGCTGGATATAACTGAGTGAAGTAGAACGGAACTTCTCCACACGCCAAATAAATGATGTGCAAGTGTTGAGTTGATTAGGATGATTGACAAGCTCGTTGATATCCTGGAGTCAGGGCAAGCGCGATTCCCGGTATGCACTACGATAGCCCATTAGACTCAGTAGCCAAAGAGAATCAAAAGGGACTGACGCAGAAATGACATATTGACCTGTCAATCAGTGTACAATCTCTAGGTACACCGGCTGCCACTCAAAAGAAACTTCCACAGCCACTAAACTTAGTATCGAAGACTTTCTTTTTCCTAGCGAATAGATGGCTATTATTAACTTACAACAACGATGGAATGTTACGAAAACATTCCTGATAGTGTTAGCAAAAGAATACTGAATTTTTGCCAACTTTGAAACAAGAGAATCCAAACATCAGCCCTGCGTCAAACTAAGCCGTTCACGTTTTATCGGGAGGTCATCTTTCACTAAGCGCTTTTTTTTCCTTTCAAAAATTCTATGGTACAGAAGTAGTTACTATTCTTTGAGATGACTGTTCACTGAAAGTTTTCAAGGTAAACCAAAATTGACCCCGGTTCTTTTATTGGATAAGATCTCAGTTTCACACGGACCCGGATACGTATCATATGCGAGTAAGAGTAGGGGTCTTCTTTGAGAGTCTTACTCCGGGTTCTCTGATTTTCTTAACACCAGAACTAAGCCCAACACGCTAACTTTGATTTATGCATTTGCCGTGCTCTGACTTGGATCAACCCTGAGGTTGTTTCAGCCGGGTTCGATAAAATTATTGTTTGGTTTATAAACTCTATTCACATATCTAAAAGACCTTGAGACACTGGTGTTAATAAACATGCAAGCGAGGTCAGTTGCTCCAGAGTGCCGGACAGTTCGAGGCCGGTGGGGCAGAATAGCTTATTTTGGCAGCCGAGCGTAGCATGATTTCGGCGCGAAACTGATTTCAACCAAATAAGGTATAAAGAAGCAATCTGTCATGGTGGAAGGTCGACCTGAAAGCGTTACGATGCATTTGCTGGAAGTATCTCAAGGCATATCTAGTGTTATAACTTCATTTTTATATTGGTTTCCTAGTGTTTCTGTATACTTTTCTACGTTTTCTTTTACTAAGAAAAGGCTCAACTTCATCAAAACGGAAGAACACTACATACTGAGCCGACAGGTTGCCCTTATCCTGGGCTGTGGCTGAAAAGACAATGATATTTTTCTCTTTATTTTAATTTACGGTTATTTTAGCTTTAAGAGCTTAATAATAGTTTACGAACCTTTATGTATCCACTGGGAGTTGATATTAAAGCTATTTATGTCATTGCTTCCAGTTTTTTCGAACATTGTTCTCTCTCGTAGTCGTGAATCAGTTTTAACTACGGGGAAGAAAAATCTTTTTAAAAAAAAGCGAATTTACGGCATAAATAGCTTTAATATCAACTCCCAGTGAATCATTCGCTAGGAGTTGTTATTGAAGCTATTTAATTTTTTTAAAGAAGAAATTTGTAAAATTTGTAAAAAAAAACAATATCACTGTCTTTGAAGTCACAGGACAACACTACCTAGGCAGCATGAGACTTCAAGTCTGAACTCAAGGGATTAACACCATTTATATATCAACAGTTTACCACAGGAAGATCTGTTTCCTGAGCCTGTGGATCCGTTCTCTCGACGCGGAAGGTTGGAGGAAAGGTAATGACGACAAAACGGGCACACCAACTGTAAATCCGTACTACAAGGTCATTTGGATATCTTGAGTCCATTTGGAATGACCCCTTTCGAAGGGGTTTTGAAAGATTTATCGGTCATTTTAAAACGATATGTCACGTAGACTAAGTGTTTAATCTTTTTTTTTATCTTTAATAAAAGCAAAGGAGACGAAAATGTTGACGGTAAAAAACTGCATGAAAGAAGTCACGTAGCTCGCTTCATTCCTGACAGCCAAGTCATGACTTCTCCAGTTCAAACAAACTTTACCCCTGTTGAGACAAGAACCAAACGACTCTCGACGTCCGAATGATGCATCTTTCCAAGTACGTGACATAGAGTTAGAATACCTTTCTAGACTTTTCTATCATTAAACAGATATGAATCTTACATAAGATTTATATCGGGACCCCAATTGCGTTAGTCACTGGTTCCGCCATCGTTGTTCCCAGCGCACACACACGGGATGATCGTCATGGGAAACAAAACTAGTCGGCTAATTCGTTCCATATTATTGTTGAAAAAAAGTTTTCAATGGCACGTGCCAATGGAATATCATGGAAACGCCTTGGTTGACGTCCACCAAAACTTCTAGTTCTCTGTACGATTCCTCGCAATGTTCACAGTATTGATTCTACATGGGATAAGATGTTGAATAACCCGAAAAAATTCAAACCGCCTTGAGAGCGTCTTCTTGAAGTTATAAAGGTTTTTCCATGTCATATGCTAATGCTGTGACGTATGAGGAGGCATTTGTGGTTTTTTGTTGTTCCTTGTAATTCGAAACTCCGGCTTGTATGTGAAAACCAATTTGCAGTAATTTCTATGAGAGCAATGGGATTACTCCTCCATACGTCATAGCATTAGCATATGACATGGAAAAACCTTTATAACTTCAAGAAGACGCTCTCAAGGCGGTTTGAATTTTTTGGAGGTTATTCAACATCTTACCCCATGTAGAATCAATACTGTGAATATTGTCAGAAGGGTGATAGGTACTTTAAGAACTGACGAGAGTAACGCCAAAGGCGGAGGAAGAAGGTAGGGATGATAGAAAAGGAAGAGAGAGGAGAGAAGGAGAGGAAGGGAAGAAATACTTATTTCAATAAGTAAATAAATGTATTAAAATACTTCAAGCTTAATTTCTATAAACATTTTTGTCCGTCATCGTTTTTTCCGATCAATGAAGGAAAAATGGCTAACTGACCTTGCGACAAAGTTTGGCGGCCGTCAATGGAAATTACTGAATACTTTGATTAATATCTATTAAAACCTGTCGCGACGAAGATTCTGTGCAACACAGTAAAGAATAACACCACATGTTTGGAGAATTCTTCTTCAACTTATGCGTAAATGCCACAACAATATGATCTTCCTTCAAGTATATTTGTCTAACGCGAGGCAAAGGAACCAGCAGCTATTAATGTCGAGAACTCTGACCATGGCTTCGATTGTTTGTAGACCACGACAATAGAAACTCTGGTTTTCATTTCCTCAAGATTATCTTATCCTAACACTCTCGAATAATCAGGAAATTTATATGTAAACACCTTAGAAGAAGGCTTGAAGTTTTCCTGACAATTTCCGTTTCCTCCTTTTCACTTTCGTGGTTGCTTGGTCAAGGTCATGGTAAACTTTTTCTCGCATGGTGACTTTGAAGGACTCCTTATCTCTTATCACACGGCGTCCAACTCAGTGCCAAACAGTTTGTAATGGCAACATTTCAAATATGTTTTTGCGGTTAAGAGCCACTGGAGGTATTTGCGTGTAGTATGTTGTAGTAAAGTAAGCAGGGCTTGAAAAAAACGTTTTTCTTCGTTTTATGATGGTTAAGACTGAACATTTTAGCTTTAGGGCTCGTGATTCATGATTACTGACTTAAAATCAGACGCTGTTCATAGCTTATGGATAGGTCATTAAGATAATTATAGTTGAAATAGGAACTGCTCATCACATGAGACATATTCGAGTTTCTATAGTTATAGTTATAGTTTGTATAACTTATGAATAAAAAAAGCAAAAGCTGATAAGAAACCTAAAAAATACATTCTTTCGTCTTCCATTAAAGTTGTTAGTTAAACGTATTTGCTAGTTGTCTTCGTTCTAAAACTTTGAAGATTTACTCTGCTTTTATCAGCGTTTTTGTTACTACGAAACTTTCAAAAATTGAATGCGTTTGCTTGCTAAAACTTTGGAAAGCTAACTCTTTGAAAAGCCTAACCAGCTTCCATCCGGGATCCAGCGTGACATTTTAAATATTCATCTAAGACCAACAAAAATATCATGATTTGTTTGAAAGACCATGTCAAAGTTAGTAAGAGTCAGGGAAAGGTTTGAAATAAACTCAGCAAATGCATGTCATAAAAGGTATCAATGTCCAAAGCTTCGCACATGTCATGGATGGCAACATTCTTGTTGTCATCTTTGGTCATCGCTTACTCGGGTTCTGTTGGAGTATTTTATTTCAAACGCTCCACTTTTACTAAATTGGACTTGCTCATTTCAAGTAATGATATTTTTTTGGTCTTGAATTAAATAACACGCTACACTTGCAAACTCCCCATTATATACACATAAATAAACTTACTTTTTCTTGAACCTTGGGTATCATTTAGTGAAAATGCATAAGAGATTTCTTTAAAGTAACTCACTATGTTTGTACTGAACGTTGAGTGCTTGGTTTTTATTGCGTACTGTCTGTGGCTTACATAATGAGTTTAGTTCTTAATTAACTCAAGCAATGGCTTTTGTTAGAACAATGTGAGATTGTTGATAAACAACAATGAATCTCATGGTGTGTAACTTCGCTTAGCTTTGAAGTGAAACTCCATAAAAGAAAATTTATGAATTAGGTAAACAAACTTACAAAGTATATATATATAATACCCTGAATTAATATTCTTATTATTTAGTATAAATGAAGTGAATAGTTGAATGGTAAAATAAGTCTTGACTTTAAGTTATTAGGCTATTTCAGTGTTATAAATGACTGTGACGTCATTGAAGGTATTTGAGTGTATTCGTTGTAACTAGTAATACTAAACACTGGCCATTATGAGAAAACAATTTTACAATAGCCTTCATGTAAACCATGGGTAAAATAATGATGCTTTTTAAAAAACTGTTTGTGTGAATCTGGTTCAATTTGTATCCTTAATGAAGCCTTAAATGATGTCACATCCACCAACATATTAGAAATACCACAATCAAATCAAGAAGTATTTTACTATTCAAATATTACTGAAAATATCAAATGAGAGAATAATTATATGAGACACGTGTGCAGTGCTCTGAAATGGAAACATATTACACCCAAGGTAAAGACTGTGTAGTATTAATTAACATGTAAGATATTTTCATATTCATTTGGAGATATACGATCAGTAAAGGCTATCGAGGCTAGCCATAAACTATTATTGCATGCATAAATAATACGATATCAAAATTAGGTCGAATGAAAATTTAAAAAGTGAAATAGTCACCTGAGAAGAACCTTTGCGCATGCGTGCATTTTATACTGTTGTTCAAGAAATTAAACAGACATTTTCGTCCTATATGCGCATGCGCATCTTCCTATGAAACATGCGCAATGAAAGTATTAATTATTATTATCGAACTATTATGATACCAGATACCAGTGGTTCGTGCCGTCACAAATCGTCTATATACCTCTAAGGCGCATGTGCTATGTACCGCTGAGTTCAAAACGAAGGCTCACATCCGCTCCGAATAGTTTCTGAACAAAACGAATTAACCAATCGTGAGAGGAGTGTGAGACGTGTAAAAATGTACTGAATTCTACTGCAACTATAACTAGACATGCAGCTCAACCGTTGCCAGCATCAGAGTTTTTGATGTATGTCGCACTGGTATTTTCCCTGTCGCACTGGTATTTTTCATGCAGTTACATACGATATAAATGATACAGTTTTAATATATAGAGGATATTGAACGGTGGCGCGAAGATATGAAGTTTATCTTCGAGTGAAATATTTTTCACCACTCGAAGATGAACTTCATATCTTCAAGCCGACGTGTAATATTTCAAATATTTATATTATGAATATTTCAACAAAAACTTGTTGAAAAGATTGGAAAAGATGTCATCGATATTTTCACTAGTGAGGATATGAAAAATCTCATGTCCCTGAGATCCCGGATGTAGTTCGTATGAAGAATACGAGTGGCATATTTCCCAGTAAAACAACTTACAATGTCTATATAATAAAGAGGATTCTATAATTCTATAATTATAAATATATATTAATTATAGATACTAATCTTAGCTCTTACTCAAGGGAGCGGCCAGCGAGTAGGATATTTCTAAAACACGAGAAGATAAAATCTGTATCTCCATGTAGTAGTGATCATAAAATCTTCAAATTTGAAGATAGCATGTCGGCAACCCAGTATAGACCACTTGCAGCACGCCCGAATGCAGCTCATGATCAAGTTGGAGGACACTTTAACGATTAGCTTCTGTATTCTCATGAGATTGAAATTCTTTTGTTTTGTCCTCCAAGTTGAGCTGCTTTAACTTTCACATGCAAGGGGTCTATTGTTAATTGGGATAAACCTATTAATGGTATATCACAAATCCTGTGCTCTGATTGGGTCTATAAGTGATACACCACTAGTAGCTAAAAATAGCGGTTTTGAAAACCAATAATAAGAACCATGTCTTCTCATACTCATTAATAATTCATGAGTAAACCAGCCAATCAATGGGCTATTTTTGGGTCACATGATGTTACTTGAAACCTGGTAAAGTGTTGTGAAAGGAATGCATTCAGTCTGGAGTAACTGGAACAAAATTAATTCAGTCCTAGTAACTGGAACAAAAGTAATTCAGTCCTAGGACTGAATTAAGTTTGTTCCAGTTACTCCAAGTGGAATAATTAATGAGATGAGAAGTCATCGGCTGCGCCTCGGACTGGAACTAATTGCTTTGACTTGAAATCCCGTCCAGTCCTCATTGTCGGCTTTGAAATATTACTTCAAATTCCTTCAAGGACTTGAATTTTTCCCACAACTTTCTCGAAACTTATCCTACACCTTGACAAATGTAGTAGCCATTCCGAGGTTGAGAAAAAAACTGAGTCTAGTTGGCATTGCAGTGCATTGTGGGGCCTTTTTAGAGGACAAAAATAGACTCCATTTTGGTAATATGTTTCCTAAAACAGCTCCAAAATGCAATGCAATGCCATTTTGACCCAGTTTTTCTTTCTTCCACATTGAAACGGCTTATACGTATATTAGATTTTTTACTGGTCAACTGACGTTTCACGTTTGCCGTGAACCTAAATCTAAAACTCTCTAATGTTTAAAAAAATCTCCATATGGAGTATTTGAATAAAATTTCACTGATCTTCCAGAGTCTTTCCGAAAAGCGACGATCATGCATCCTGGTGTAGCTAGCTGTATTAAAAATCCTCCTTACCCGAGATAGACCATACCAGGGGCGTAGCCAGGATTTTCGGAAAGAGGAGGCCCAAATTCAAAAATCCGCCGTTTTGTTTGAACCCTCGAAACTCCGAAAGACCAAAAACATTTTAAAGAAGGGCATTACGTTTACGTTTTAGTTTTACGATTAAAAAAAATTATACCCTATAAATTTTAAAACGCTGCCATCTTGTTACGACGGGGGTTAACCCTCTGGGCTCCCTCTGCTTACGCCCCTGATGCAGAATGCATTTTATCGCTTAATTGTTTGGAAAAGAATTCGTAAAATAAATGAATAAAATAAGAGACAAATATCAATACTGTAACTGAAATATATAAACTTAAAAGAATGGATGCAAAAATTAATTAATTGATTAATATAAATAATAAACATTGGGTCAATCCAGCTAATCTGAGATAAAAAAGTTAGCCAATCCTGAAAATCGATTAAATGTGCAAAACTCAGGTGTCACTTTCCCTTTTGAAAAATAAAATAAAATAAAAGCGTTGCTTATAACAACTGGATACAAGTGATTAATTAACAATGATATTCCAAGTGATTATTGGTGGAATATTTACCGAGCGGTGAGGTGAATATCAACATAATCACTGAGCCTGAGGTGAATATCACCATAATCACTGAGCCTGTCAAGGGGAATAATTGTTTTAGTAAGATTTTAGACTTGAATATTAGAGAAAAGTCGAAATTCAGGATTAAAAAACGTTTTAGTATTACTTCCTATCTGGATGAAAACTTTGGAAAACCTCATAATCACCGCTCCAGCGGTGATTATCGTCTCAGAATCACCAGACGCTCAACCAATCACAGCTCGAGAAATTCAAGTCTAAAATTATGCTAATACGTTTTATTTTCTAATTGCAATGGCAGGAATCTTTTTATCTTACGATGGCCAATTTTCACAGGCTTCATGGCACCTTTATGACACAGTGACGTCTTTTTTATGTCACTCAGTTTCAGATCAGCTGGATTTGACAGACCCCAAGGTCTGACTTGAAAAGTCTGTAAACTAGCTTCAAGAGAATATTCTCTTGCTAGCTTTTTTTTATCACGAGAAGGAAAAACATTCATTTTTGAAATAGCTATATCTCAGTTCATTAGAACCACAATCGCAATTATAACCAAATTTTGACAAAGCTACATTACGGCAAGTTGATCCATCTTTGCAACGACCTGGGTTTTCTCCGCATGGGTTTAAATCTAAAAGAAGAAATCGAAAAAAGCTTTAGTTGACTGAATATGAATAACAGACACCAAGAGAATCATATTCTCTTACAAGAATGTTGTCATATAAACATTAAAGTAAAAAAGCAAAAACACAAATAGGAACTAATTATTTTTCAAGCAATAGAGGTGTAATTTAGTATTCCACTGTCTTTGAAGTTATAGACTGACTTTATTTGATATTACCTTGCTGATAAATATGCTAAACCAGTTATTTTCATCAATGTAGGAGACTTTAGACTAAATCAAATTGAAAAAATATATTTCTCTTTGTTGTTGTTGTTGTTGTTGTCTCGTTTATTTATTTATTTTTTTATTTTTATTTTTTCATTATATGACAACGTTCTTGCAATGTACTGCAATATTTACAATTTCAGTGGAGTATACGATAATTATGGTGATTATATTTAGAAAATAATGAGGATAACTTAACAGTAATAACGATGGAGATGATGACAAATATAATTATGACATTGTGATGAATATTACGATTTTTGGTAGTCGTAAAACATTTTGCTGAGGTCTCTGCTCGCTGATAAAAACACAATCGTATCGATTTAGTTTTGCTTTTCGGTTGTTGTTTTAAGTAAAAAAACATAACATGTCAAAAATATTCTTTAACATGAAAAATCTCACATTGGCATCTGAATGCAAAGTAGTTGGCTGTACAGGTACATCCACCCATGTATCTTGACTTATCGATGCAGGTGCCTCCATTCTGACATGGATGTGCTACGCAATGATCAAGATCTGAAAAGAAAATCAAGTTGATGATATACATAAGGCGAGTGAAAATTTATGAAATTTTCTGCTGCCAATGCTACTGCTTCTCTGCTACTATTTCTTCTAAACAATTATTATTGGATGAGGTTGAGCATGATATTCGTAAATTATCAAGACCAAGGCTGACGTGTTATCTGCCGAAGCCGTAGACCAAGGCGGATAAAATAGTTAAGGTCTTGATAATTTGAAATATCAAGCGAAAACCGAACTACGACTACTATGACTGCGACTGCGACTGCGACTGCGACTGCGACTGCGACTGCGACTGCGACTGCGACTGCGACTGCGACTGCGACTGCGACTGCGACTGCGACTGCGACTGCGACTGCGACTGCGACTGCGACTGCGACTGCGACTGCGACCACTACTACTACACTACTCTTTAACTCCGACGACCAGTGTCCGAAACGCGGTCAGTTTTTTCATCTTTTCACGGTGTATAATTTACCCTTTTACCATTACTGTTTCATTAGAAACACCGACGCAGCTCACACTAGTATTTAGCTAGCTATCTCTTCTTACTACTGCACTACTAATCAGTAGCATCAACTTACTTTCACATCTTGACCCATAGAACTTATTCGTGCAGCTGCACTCAAAACCATTCACCTTGTCGTGACAGGTGCCGCCGTTTTGACAGGGATTACTCTGGCACTCGTTAATGTCTAAGTAAATTATAAAAAAACATGATGTAGTTACCTTAGCTAAAGGAGTACAGACTTAACAGATCAAAAACAGTTTTCCGTGTTTGATACTCTGATCAAAACACGCGGGATGTTGAGAGAACACGAGAGGAGCAAAGGAAACCACGACGCGTAGCGGAGTGGTTTCCAGCTTCTCGAGTGTTTTACTTCGATTAGCATAAATTACTTTCTCACTGAGCATTGGTAGTTTTTGGTAAAAAGGCCTCATTTTCTCTATCAGAAAAAACTGAATCATGAAAGTCGTGTATAGCGGTAGTCTTGGGTGGTACAATCTGCTACTTTCACCTCTGAGATATCAGGTTTTCCTGGACGAGCTGCGTATGCATCACATGTGAGTAGACGTTGTTGGGTATCTCCTTTGATTCGAGGAGTTTTTCTCCTTTAACATGCTACTAATACGTACTCACCAATATCGCACGTTTTCCCGCTATAGCCTGGCACACAGGTACACCAAAAGTCATTGAGTCTGTCTGAGCACGTTCCGTTAACACACGGACTGGATTGACAATCATCGATATCTAAAGAAAGACGCGAAAAATAAGAATTATAAGCGCTTTTTCTTAGGAAGCCCAAAAGCGCCGTACGATGTTTTGACTAAATTAAAATTACTAAAATCTAAGAAAATGCTTTTTAAAACTAATAAAATCTCGTAGAAAGATAGGTCATTTATCACTAACCGCGAGAATCAATAGCTTAAATCCTAAGACTGAAAAGCACTGAAACGACAGAGCCTTTGAAATCCAGGGTAGTTATACCGACTACAGTTACAGAAAACCTGTCTCAGAATCAAACACTGTTACTTTGTATCACGCTGCGCACTCGGGTTCCCTGTGGTTAAAATTGCATTAGTGTATAAAACACACTTACCAATTTCACATCTCTGTCCAGTTCTTCCAGGAACACACTGACATGTGTAGCCATTGACTTGATCTACGCAACTGCCGCCATTGTAACAAGCGTTGTCGAAACAATCATCGATATCTTGAAGGTAATAATACTACATGTTAGTGTGTAAAAGGTGGCCGCAAAGCGGGGGTCTCAGGTTAATTTGATTCCTAACCCGCCCGGGAAGGGGAGGGGGGGGAGTACTCTTGCCCGTTTAGGGTAGGCATGTGCCGCTGAGCCTTCTTAACCCTGACCCTGTTCCAGAGTAAAATCGCTGAAATTCATACCCTGTTCTAGAGCAAGATCGCTGAAAATCATACCCTGTTCCGGTATTGCGGAAATGGATACCCTGTTCCATAGAGGAGAGATGTCATATACCCTGTCCCAGAGCGAGCGCGATTTTATATACCCTGTTCCAGAGTAGAATTGCTGAAAACCATACCCTGTTTGGCGGCACGTACCCGTATAGCGAATATAGGGCAGCATCACATGTAATATGCATGCAACCTCTTGACCCTCTTGACAGTTTTCATTCCTAAAACCTAACACGCTAAATTCCAACCTTTGATCAGCCCAGAGATTGTTTCAGGGTTTACTGATCTGTGAGTTCGAAGCCGATAGAAGAGAACCAACCAACAACTACACTCGCATTGGTGAGAGGCGACCACTCTTACCGCTACGCCAACCAGTCCTGCGCTCTGTTATATTTTTACTTCAAAAAGATTCTAATCGCACTCGACCAGCACAAGTTATTATGATAGACACTCCTTACTTGTTTCACAGTTTTGTCCAGTGAAGCCAGTGGGACAAACGCACTTTGCAGTTTTCTGGATGAAGTCATATCGACAAGTCTGTCTCCCCCTGCAGGGGCATGTGTTCTGAAAAGCAAAAAGGTGTCAGTATGTTTATTTTTTGCTTAGTACAGTTAAAGCTAAATACGTGGCGCTAAAACGCAAATGAGGCCATGGTATGCATAGAAGTCTTAATTTCGATCACTTAACGTTGGTAGCCCCAGCTGTAATCCTTAAGCTTATATGCATGAAAGTCTTATCTGGGGGAAAAATACGCGCTGGTCAACCAAAGAACTCAGAAACTATGGTAGAGCTATAGGCTGGAGCTTTAAAATAACAAACGCTCGTCTGCGTGAGATAACGAAGACCCTCCTATATCAAGATATTCTGCCATGAATAAAGACCTAAATATATCGCGCACATTTGCACAATGAGTAATGATGAACTGCTGAAGCAGACGCTGTTTGACATTGCAGTAAATATAGTATAGTGATGTGGACAAGATTTGAGAATCTGCTTGGACTAGACGCGCAACGGATCAGACGCACGATGATGTCGAAATCAAACTTAGCGCGACTGCTAGACATGGTTCTCCAGACACGAGCACCCCGAGAATACCTGTGGTCCACCAGGGGAAAGACGATCTTGGAAATAAAGGGTATACATTAACGGCGCATCGCTACCTCTTTATCTAACCACTTGTGTAGACTACGCCAGGCTTTACTTTATAGCCCTAAGGTATGATGATGGTATCTTAGGAAACAAGGATGCTCGCGTCCGCCGCTAATGCGCAGCTTATGCAACGCCACATCTTTACCTGAGCACTTCTGTAGATGACACCAGGTCTTCTCACCAGATCTTCAGGATGCATAAAGTGATCCGAGTCACTCAGCTCACACATGTATTTCTCTCCACTCGCACTTGTGCCAAAGCTGTAGGAGATACAGCGATCATCCAAGAAACACTGGGATTCGCAGTGCGCATCGTTGGTGGCTCGTACGGTTTTGAAGACGTGATTGGCCAGCGTGTTGTCTTTCATCGTCACTTTGAAATCCATTTCCTTGCATCCACTTGCGGCCAATACTAAAATCCAGATACGACAATAAATAATGTTAGGTTACGTCAGAGGGGCAACAAAGATTCTACCTCTAGAAAACAGGAAGCAGATAGATAGACAGAGCGACAGACAGACAGACAGGCAGACAGACACGTGGACAGACGGACAATCAGACAGACAGACGGAAACACAGACAGACAGACAGAGTGTGTGACTCCTTTATCTTAGTACGGTGGTTACAGTCGACTTAAATTGTTTTTCAAGAAAGCCGTATCAATACATTAAAGAAAGGTCAAATGTATTATAAGATAAATATAACATGTATATAGATATAACGAATAAGATGAAAATACTTAACATCTAAAAATACTACTCAATTCTCTACTTTCACATCCCCATAATACTTTAGTAAAAACCCACTTATTTTGCTGAAGGCTGATCAGACAATGTTGACAATACCTTGTTTGGTATCCAAAGATAAAATGAAGAAGTAAAAAACAGAAAAAGATAGAAGCTTGAAGACGTTTAAGGTAAATTTTAAGCATTTTTTCGTAAGTCAATACATTTTCTGTAAGACCAAAACTCTTGATGATCTGTACACACAAAAATAACTTGGAATAAACTGATAATCAGTATTGTACAGATAAAAGCAGGTATAGTGTAAATTAAATTAAGAAACCTTTCAATTTGGGACAGTTTTTTGATTGGTTACCCCCAAAGACGCAAGGCATTATGGGGATGTAAAAGTAGAGAATTAGTTTTTTAGACAGACAGACAGACAGACAGACAGACACACACACACACACATACTGGTAGCGACCTCCAAATTAAAATCGGTGTTGGTATCGTACTTGTGTGGAGAGAATTATTTTATGCAGAAACAAGCCATTCTTGCTGCCTCGCTTTGGGTGCTTTTCATGTTTTCAAAAACTTGACCTTGTTAGGTTAACCGTTATTAATTATTGATCTTTATGTTGATCATGACAGTGTGAAAACTCCCCTAGCTTCCAGAAATTATCACGTAATTACTATCGTTTTATAAAAAAGTGAAAAAAATCGAGGTACAAACAAACCATACAAACTGCAGAGTTTGT
Organism: Actinia equina; assembly: GCA_011057435.1. Classification (NCBI taxonomy): domain Eukaryota; kingdom Metazoa; phylum Cnidaria; class Anthozoa; order Actiniaria; family Actiniidae; genus Actinia; species Actinia equina. The sequence goes on along the minus strand of WHPX01001076.1, from coordinate 47,636 downwards.
TAAATCTGTACTAGGAAAAGTCGATTTGGTTTTTTGGCTCGGCCTTCCATGGTATATGCGCTAGTTTCGCAGCTTTTTTTGGAAAACCCAAATAAATAATTGGGAATCAACTGGGGTTTCACAGAGTCGCTCTTTTTCCACCGGATTCCAATTGGAATTTGAAGTTAATTTTATTTTTTGAAGTTTAATAATTTTTGCGTATGAAGTGAGGAAAACCGTCTCCAAGAAGAGAAGATGACCAACAAGAAACTCATGAAAATATCACAACTCCAGCTAAACACAGGCATGAAAATCTACCAACAAGAGGTTTTTTCATTAACTTTTTTTGAAGTGCCTAAGTAAGTCTAATACCCCATTCACACCTAAACGTGTTTAGTTAAACTATGTTTTCATTAGGAAAAAAATTGAGAAACTAGAAACCTACATAATAATGAAACTTTCTAAAATATTGTCAGAGCAAGACAAAGGATGGTTTACATGCACTATTTCACCAAATATTGTGCAGTGTTCATAGATAGTTTTCCAAACCTGTTTAGTTATAAAAAAGTGATACATTATGATAATAATTATGTTCTTGAGCTATGAGTTTCCGAAAAAAAGAAGCGAAAATCAAGAGGGGAAAAACGGATATGCAAATATAAATCAGTATTTTGATTAATTTTGAGGTTATAATACCGTTTCAAACAGCAAAATTGACCGATAATGTATAGTTATTATCGTAAATAGTTGACACCGAGGCATACATTTTTGAAAAATTTAATTAATTTGCAACGATAATTCACTTTCAGTGAAACTGTAATTATTATTTTTAAATAATACTTAGCTTAAAATTATCGAATTGTCAAATTTCCCTCAAATTTTGAAATGATTTGATTTTTAGGCGTCACCTTCAGCTCTTTCTTTCCTTCATGCATAAACAACCCCTTTTCCACTCGACGGCAAATAATTCAGTACAATGTCCGCCAAAGTTGGAGCATTATTTCAAAGTTGTCATTTTAATTAATGAGCATATGAAATGATTAGTTAAAGAAAAAAATGGGATGACTGTAGTCAGCCTGACATAGCGGTTGTATTTATATCATTTTAAGTCAGTCATATTAACTTAAACTGAATCTTTTTTCCACATCATTCATTATTATTCAACTTTGTATGATGTGTGAAATCAAGTTTTTTTTAGTTTTTGATCCGTCTTTCACCATCTACAATTTGATTATTAAATAGACTTACTTACTTAACCGAAATTAAAATACCGAAAAATCTGGAATTCATTTACCGTGAGGACATCACACCGTATACACTTCGGATCTTTGTAATGTTTCAAACCATCAATGAAGCATTGACTTCAAACACACCGAGTGATTAAGAAATGAATATCATTTCCATCAAGGGATGATTATATTTACAGCGTACGTTTTTAAAAAAAAGTGAAAAAAGCGTTGTCAGTGCGAGTATCTGAACTGATTTTCGGCTCCCATAAAACGACAGTCATAAGTTAAAATCTATTCAACGAATAGAAAAATCAGACTACGATAAATAAGCCATTAATGGTAGAGTATTTACTTGAAAAAATTGCTGTACGCATACGTTTTTAAAAAAAGTGAAAAAAGCGTTGTCAGTGCGAGTGTCTGAACTGATTTTCGGCTCCCATAAAACGACAGTCATAAGTTAAAATCTATTCAACGAATAGAAAAATCGGACTACGATAAAATAAGCCATCAATGGTAGAGTATTTACTTGAAAAAATTGCTGTACGCATACGTTTTTAAAAAAAGTGAAAAAAGCGTTGTCAGTGCGAGTGTCTGAACTGATTTTCGGCTCCCATAAAACGACAGTCATAAGTTAAAATCTATTCAACGAATAGAAAAATCGGACTACGATAAAATAAGCCATCAATGGTAGAGTATTTACTTGAAAAAATTGCTGTACGCATACGTTGTTAAAAAAAGTGAAAAAAGTGTTGTCAGTGCGAGTGTCTGGACTGATTTTCGGCTCCCATAAAACGACAGTCATAAGTTAAAATCTATTCAACGAATAGAAAAATCGGACTACGATAAAATAAGCCATTAATGGTAGAGCATTTACCTGAAAAAATTGCTGTCTTTGCTTGTAGAGTAGCCAAGAAAAGATAAAAAAGAGTTGATGAAATCATGACCTCTCTCAACAAGACATCCATGCACATTGATCCCTACAAGGCGTAGGCTGTAATGGTGATCAGATTCCAAGCAGGTGAATGAATTAGTATATACAAGGAATATTCGAGTGAACCTGCGAGCTTCAAAAACAATACATTGTGGGAGGATCTTGTGGGAGTTCATCTGTTCAAATTAGCTTATTCTATAATTTGACTATAGCGTCCTTTAACAAATTTCTATAACCGTTATTAAGGTATTTTCACGACTTCATTATATTTATAAAATGTTTTGAAAACAATAATTAAGATTGGTTATTTCAATTAATCGTTCGTTCGAATAACTTCGAGTTTTTTCTGATTAAATAATTAGAGTGTAAGTCCGGCTATTTTGAAGTTTTGAAAACTCCTGTGTGTCAGACCGTGACAAACAAACGGTTTTTACCACCGAGAGAACGACCTCAGTAAAAATGAACGACTTTAGTAAAAATAACATCGTTGTTTTGATATCTCGCTATATGTTAATTTTTATTGTCGACATGCAATGTTTTTTATTTTAGCATGACACGTAGCGCATGAGAGTGTTGTCCCACTGTGCTCTCATAGCTGCACACACACCAGCAAGCAGGTCTTTTATTTCTATTATGAAACGTAACTTAGAATAGCCGTAGTTATTTTCAATGCAACTGACGAAATAGAACTTGCAATTCGCGAATTAGAAAGTGAAGGAAGGAAGGAAGGAAGGAAGGAAGGAAAGAAAAAAAGAATGAGAGAAAGAAAGAAAGAAAGCGGAAAGAAATAAAGTACATCTGCGTGCCATGGTACGCGGTCCTTGCCGTATAAAAAAGAATGAGTAACAGTGATCGAGAGAGTTAATAATTATCAGTCTTTTAAGTTAATTTAGTTCTTTGTTTGTTTGACGTCTATTCTGATAGTAAGTCTATAAATAATGCCTATTGTTTGTCCATATCTCGTTTGGCAACTCACTCTGACCTTGGGAAAAATGTAGAAATGCTTGCAAGAAAAAGGGGTATGGCTTACTAAGGATAATGCTGAGAACATTTGAGCGCAAAAGGCCGGGGGTGTCTAGCCACCACCTTCCCTGGATCCGCCCCTAACAGAGCAGAACAGAACGATCAGAAAAACTAACCAAACAGAACAAAATGGAAGGAAGTGAAACAAACTAACATACAATATTGTCACTCAGCTGATACTTATATTCGACTCATATATATCACTCAATTTTGTTTTATTGCATGTCGAGATACTCGCGTAAAATCCCAACAATAAGCCCACTAGCTAGTCTGCTAAGCCCACCTCTGGTATATCTCGTGTTTATTTCATTGAAGCACTGCCTAAAAGATTGTTTTTTTAACTCTTTCCTGTCCGGACCAAAATGGCCAAAAATGGGTATATTATTTCAAAAATCCATAAAAAATTAAGTATTTAACTTTATTTGATTAAACTTACATCGTTATATTCCTTGATAAATGGGCTTCAAAATTTAATGTATTATATTGATACCAAACATTAAAATCAGTTCTAAATTTGCAAAAATTAGCATAATAAATTTGTTTTTTTAAGCATGAATCTGTAAAAAAACATGGCTAGAACTGTAACATTTTATGGCATCACAAACATTTGAAAGAAAAAAGTTTGCTTATTATATAGTACTACTAATTTCAAGTTTTCTTTCTTATCCCACAAGCAGAATTGGTACAAAAAATTTCTAAAGAATGCATGCCGTGATGGCAGAAAACAGCTGAATCTGACAATGTTAACTAGTAGAGTGTCCAAGAAGCTATATACATACAATTTGCAATAGTTCTAACTTAAAGGCTTGTTGTAGAATTATTACTCCTTGTGGTATTCTTCACTATGCCACACTACAAAACAATTTCTTTCCCTGGACACGTGAAGGTACTTGCCACATTGAGGGGCACTGCAGTAGGAGTACACTTGCTTCTGACCTCTCCCCTGCTTATAGCACACAACACAATTTCTCTTGACAGTCTGTGAGTACACTGGCATGTGTACTGTCTGAAACTGACCAGGTGGAGGAGGAGGATTGACATTGGATGCTGCTGGAGGCACATCATATTCAGGAAATTGCAGAGCTGTCTCACAAGTTCTTCCCGGAAGTTTACAAGAGCAAAGTCATTGGGTCGCTGAAGAGCTTCAATTTCTGGGTGCTGTGCTTGGTGCTCCTTGAAGAGAAGGAAGCTATTTACAACAGCAATGTCAATGGCATGGAAAAACAAAGTTTTCCACCATCTCATGCATTTCCTCAAGACATTTTGGGTGGTCAAAATTTGGTCAGAGCGATCCACCGCATTCATATACATATTATATCTTTTTATTGCATGTGGCTGTAGCACAGTGATTTCTTGCCATACATTGTTTGTTTTGGTCTTTCTTGTGGCCTGCCCATGTTCATTAGCATTGTCAATTGTGGTGAGCATGGAAACCACTTTATTGTCTTTCCACTGCAATGCCAGGCATGGACCATCCCTCTCCCATCTCATACTGCCTCTCTCTAATTTCTTTGCCCACTTCTTGCCATTCTTTAGTGACTGAGGAAATCCAATGCGATTCTCTGAAACTGTACCTGCTGCTGGTGTTCCCAAGACAAATAAATCTTTTATAAGTTTCACTGATGTATAAAAATTGTCAAAAAACAAGTGGTACCCTTGGTTGACAAAGGGTTGAATCAAGTTCATGACAACATCATAACCAAGACCATTAACACTGACTTGTCTTCCTGCTGTCTTTCCAATGTACACATCAAAATCAACTGTGTAGCCATTGCTGCTATCAGCTAAAACCCATAACTTTATGCCCCATTTGGTTGGCTTGTCTTTGATATACTGCTGTATACCTGACCTGTGCTTAGATTTTACCATTCTTTCATCGACAGCAATATTTTGTTTGGGCTGATACAAACTCTTGCATTTTGCTTTGAATGAGTCAATAAAGGACTAGACTTTTCTTAGCTTATTACCAGGTGCCTCAGTTGCTGGATCAACTACATGCAAGAAGGCCATAAGTGCCCTAAATCTTATCCTTGGCATGATTGACCTTGCCCAAAGACCATGGTAAAGGGTCTTTGTACTCCAGTACTTGTCAACATGCGAGCCCACTCTGACAAGGCCAAAGTAAATAATAATTGCAATCAATCTCTTGATTTCTTCAGGAGTCGTTTCTTGCCAGCTACCATCAGGACTGCAGTAAGACTGGTGAGTTCCTGCAGTTATATGCTCATAAGCATAGCTATTTGTGTGGTTGCAAATTTCTGTAATCATCTCTAATGAAAAGAATAGCTGAAAAAACTCTAGTGCTGTTGTCATGCTGTTCCTCAGAAGAACTTGACCAAAGTGTACTCCTGGTGGACGATTAGGTGCAAAAGGTGGCATGACATTACCTACATCAGGGTCATTGTAGCTTTTTGAAGGCTGTTGTTGGTCTGCTTGCATTACATGGCCACTCAGCCTACGTCCACCATTTCGACCACGTCCTTGTCCATAGCCTCTTCCACGTCCTCTGCTTTTGCCACGTCCACGTCCACGACCTCTTCCATGAACCTGATTTGGACGATTTGGACCACCTTGAGAAGTTTCATCACTGGAAACATTGCTTTCATTACCACTTGAGGACCCAGGATCGCTAAGAGAATCATCAGCATTTGTATCGGGTTCATAGTCACTGTCTTGTCCTCCATCGCTAAAAGATTGAAATTAATAACCTTAGTTTCAAACATCAACAGGAAAACATTGCTCTAGTAAATACTATTTGTACTTGTTGCATTCATAGGTAATGAAGATAATTTTTTGCTACTGACAAGATTGCTCATGACTGAATATGTTATCTATAGTGTCAAAAGAGCAAATTATTTTATACTTCATATTGCAATAGAACAACAAAATAATCAACTTCCAATTATATTTGATAATATATTAGAGTAAAAAGCTGGACTATAGGTGATTTGCTAAGCAAAAAAGTGCCTAACAGCGAAAGAGACATTACCGAATGTAAAGATGCTTTGGATCAAATTTCGCTCAGCTGTTTGCTTCCCGCGAAACATCATAATTCCCTAATATTTTGCTTTTTTTATCATAAGACAGACTTTTTTGGTTTCCAAATACATTTCAGTACTTTTCATGGTTTTGTTCCTAAGCCTAAGTGCATTGTTCATGGTCCGAAGCAACTTTATGAGGAGTTTTTTTCCGCCGTAAAGCATGAACACGTTTTTATATTCGACTCACCTTGAATCGTCAGAAGAATTTCGTAATTGTCGATCTAAATCACTCTTCTCGCTACTTGATATTCCTTCAGGACCACTATCAATCTCAAGTTCGTTGTCTTCTTCGTCTAGTAAAGCTAAAACTTCGTGTAAATTGTAAGATTTCGAGGATCTTGCCTGCTTCGCTGGAGACGCCATATTGGAAAATAAGACGTCACCCTTGGCGACGCGTGACTAAAAGTAGAATCCACCTATCAAAATGCTCGTACTATTTAAATCAAGACATAAGACGTTTTCTCATTGGCTGTTATCTATATCACACAATACGTTGGCCTTTTGGCCGATTCTTAAGAGGGAGTCTCTGTAACAGCGTGCCACTCGATCTGGGCTCGAAAAATAGATTTCTTTTATATTCCTATCATCGAAAGTACTATCTATCCTCACTACAAAATTGCAGTTAGAATTGTTCTAAATTCTTTTTTCCACCCGCTTTACGAATTTTTGTCCATCGACCCCAAATCAGTGAAAGACGCCGATTTTCGAGGTCGGCCGAGGGCTATTTTCAAAGTCTGTTTTCTCGGGTTTCTCTGCACATAAAAGCTAATTTTTCTATCCAGAACTTTAGTCTAGTGTAACTTCTGCATAAAAACAGTAATAGTTTTTTTTGGGATGCGCGAATTCTGAAAAATAATCCTAACTTATCGAGACTACTGAAAGCGTGACATGGAAAGCTAAGATTATGAGACCTCGAATATTGCAAATTTCTCATTTGTGGCACCTAATCCAGCCCTAAAATATCATTCAACCTTGAGATAAGAAGCTATTTTATAGATGTGTGCAATAAAATTTGCGGCACATTGCGTTTCTACGAAATAAGCTAAGTTTCAAATTGTTCTATTTTCAGTTATTTCCTTGCGTGACACGACAGGCCGTTGGGTCTGTGACGGCTACTTCTTTGCTCATTATCCTCAATACCATTACCTAAAATATAATATGATGAATTAAAAACCTTAACTTTACAATATTTGTTCCATTATAAGAGATTTCAATGATCTACGGCTTCATTTAATAGTGTTTCTATAAGCTGAGTAATTTTTTTTATTTGAATATCTCGAGCTCCGCGGGAGGTCAATCGTTATTTGTTTTTTTAATCATAGTAAATTTAGTAAAGAAATACTCGCTTAGTAATATCTCGAAACATCCTAAAAAGATCCAAAACTGAGAACTGTTCTTGTTCGTAGAGCTGAATATTTCTAGTTTTTTTTTAAGTTGTAGGAAATATATCATTGATATCTTTGTCACTAGTCTTTTAACATTCTCAACGTTTATTTCCTTTATAAATTATTCATCATTTTCTATTGTGAAAAGGTATTTCGTCCTTCCGATATTTTCGAACTCCATATACTATCATTTTGTCGAAAAACACTTTGCAGTCTTCACTGTTCTTCGGCTGAGATGACGATTTTTGCAACAGATGCAATCAAACGTATGAATTCATTCATAACTACAGAACAAGTGATTGTGAAAATTATGATCATACAGGGGCGGCGGTTCGGAAGTGGAGGTTGCGTGTACTGGCTCCAAAAATTTTGAAGACATAGAGCTACTCTGTAGATATGCTTCAAATAAACCATTATTATTATTATTATCATTATTCAATCAATCAATCAATGTATTGCTCATTTCTCTTAGAGAAAGATTCAGCTCTCACTCTACTCGAGTACGCTCAACTACTTTGAAGCCAAGCTATTATGGTTGCGTCTAAAGCATTCTTTCAGAATCTGTGATGGTTGATATCCCTGAAATCTTTGGTAAATTGTTCTTATTGATGTTTTTATTGGACGGCCTTTTCTTTTGTTGTTGTTTTATTGTATTATTATTATTATTATTATTATTATTATTATTATTATTATTATTATTATTATTATTATCATCATCAGAGTCCTACAAAGACCTCACCCCCCAGCAAATATATCACCTGCATGAGAATGAGAAGAAGCGCAAGTATGCTAGCAGAGTCTTGGAAGTTGAACAAGCGACTTTTACGCCATTAGTATTCACTACAACTGGAGGTATGGCAGATGAGTGTAGAAGATACCACAGTAGGCTCGCCGAACTAATTGCCAACAAGAAGGGAGAAGATTATGCCACCACTGTATCCTGGATACGAGCAAAGGTTTCTTTCTCCCTTTTGAGATCAGCTCTTCTATGCCTTAGGGGCTCAAGAACCACAAGAAGAGTATTTAGGAACATAAAGGACATAGACTTGGATGTTGAGACTGCAAATGCAGCAATTAACTAAATACTGAGTATGCAGCCTCTTATTACAACATTGCAGGCTTTTTCTGACGCCAAGCAATGCTGGTTCGCTGATGACGCTAGTGGTGTAGGAAAAGCAGCGGATCTTAAAAAATGGTGGGACACTCTTAACCAGTACGGACCAGATCTTGGGTACTTCCCCAACGCAAAGAAGTGCTGGGTTATAGTAAAGCCACCAAAAGAAGAAATCGTCAGAGAAACTTTTAAGGATACACCCATTAATGTAACAGTGGAGGGGCACAAACATCTTGGTGCAGTTCTTGGTTCCAGATCGTTTCTAAACGAGTACGTCACGGAAAAGATTGACAACTGGGTGAACGAGATCACCAAATTAGCAGAATTTGCTCTATCACAGCCACAGGCCTGTTACGCTGCTTACACGTTTGGCTTAAAACATCGCTGGACGTACTTTCTTCGCACACTTCCAGATATCTCAGACCTACTGAAACCTTTAGAAGCTGCCATCTCCGACGTGTTTATACCCGCCATGACACAAAAAGATTGTGATGAAGATGATCGCAAGATTTTATCGCTACCGACACGATATGGAGGTATCGGTATTACTAACCCGTGTATTGACGCAAAGTATGAATTCTCATCGTCAGTCAAAGTAAGTGCCCCACTTGTGGAGAAGATTATCTCCCAGTCTCACGAGTTGCCAGATGAAATTGAAGTGAAAACAGCAAAGCAGAAATGTCACACTGAGAAAGAAAAAGCATCCAAAGATGCGTTTGAAAGCCTGAAGGAAAGTCTACCAAAGATTACAGCCAGATCCTTGGACTTAGCCGCAGAGAAAGGAGCATCAACCTGGTTAACTGTAATTCCTCTTAAGGAAATGGGATTCGACTTGAACAAGAGAGAATTTAGAGACGCTTTACGTCTCCGTTATAATTGGTCTTTCAGAGACATTCCATCAAAGTGTGTATGTGGTGAAGATTTCTCGGTCGATCACGCAATGATATGTAAACGTGGTGGATTCGTAATTCAACGTCACAACGAATTACGCAATCTGGAGGCTGAGCTTCTTAGCACAGTATGCAACGACGTAGAGATTGAGCCCTTGTTACAATCAATCTCAGATGAGAAACTAAGCAAAGGAGCAAACAAAGCTGCAGACGCAAGACTTGACATCCATGCACGAGGTTTCTGGGAGAAGCAACGTTCTGCCTTTTTTGACGTAAGGGTTTGTCACCCAAATGCAGATACGTACAAAGATCTAGATCTACCCAAAATCTACAAGCTACATGAAAATGACAAGAAGCGGAAATACACCGAAAGAGTAAACGAAATCGAACATGGAACATTTACTCCCCTTGTCTTTTGTACAACAGGAGGTATGAGTAAAGAATGCAAAACATATCACAGCAGGCTTGCTGAACTGATAGCCCGAAAGAAAGGTGAAGAGTACCACAAAACAATGGCATGGATTAGGGCCAAGACTTGTTTCTCTCTGTTAAGATCTGCACTTGTATGTCTACGAGGCTCAAGGACTATAAAAAGAACTTATAATGATATAAACAACATAGACTTAGACATTCAGGTTGCTGAAAGCGCCATTTTATAAATTTAGATTTTTAGCTTATTAACGTAGATTCTTAGATAAAGATACATAGTTATATATTTAATACATATTTCAATTTTCCTTATTAGTCAGTTCTTCATCTTATAATTCCTTCTTCTTTGTAAGTATTATATATTAACATATTCATATTTAAATAATGGACAAATTCTATTCGTTTTTTACAATCTTGAAAAAATGTATAAATATTTAAAAGTTATTAATTATTGATTAACTAAATACTTAACATATATATATATATATATATAAATGTTTGCCATTATTACTATTTTTTTTAACTCATATATTATTAGGATTAATTTTTACTAAATAGATTTTATGGTTATACATTAGTAGATATATTTTTATTATATTATCATCATCATCATTACTTTTTTTTTTTTTGTTTTTTTGTTTTTTTGTTTTTTTGTTTTTTTTTTTATTTGTTTTTTGTTTTTGGCTTTTTTTAATCTAGCATAATGTAAATGATTTCAAAAGTGCACAGTGGTTTTGTAAGAAATAAGCACACTGCGTCGTGGAACCTTTTGTTATTTTGAATAAAGATTGTAGTAAAAGTTTTAAAAAATAAAAAAATAAAAAAAAAAAGATCATCATCATCATTATTGTTATTATTATTATAATTTAATAAATCATTATTATCATTATCATCATCATCATCATCATCATCTTCATTACAAAAGCAAATTCTTTGGTTATCTACATGAGTTCGGAACTAACATTATTTTCAAGGCGATTTTAAAACAGTCAATCAGTACAGGCTGTTTTGACGTGCTCCTCCAATAGTCCTCCAATGGATAATAGAGAGTTTTAGATTTACGTTCGCGGTAAACGTGAAACGTCAGTTGACCAGTAAAAAATTCTTTTAAATTACTAAAAACGAATCGCAAAAAAGTCCAAGTAATAGAAAAACAAAAGAGTATTTGCGCTTGGTGAGAAGGTTTGTAAAAGGTAAAGTAAAATAGAGGAAAACGATGAAAACGTGGTCACGTTTGCCGTTTGCGGGGAGGAAAAAAAGTCAATCTAAAACTCTCTAATGTTCAGCTTCCGCCGCCCCTGTTGTGTACTCACTGAACTAAGATTAAAGGCTTACAATGATCTTATGAATTTATATAGCGCCTTTTCTATATGAATATAATCAAAGGCGCTTTACATGGAGTTGTGAATGACAGATTGCTTTTTGTGCAATTTACAAGCATGAGAGATGGTTAGTATGAAGTGTAGGCACTGAGGGTGGTCACTGCCAGGGTTTCTTTACGTCCTCATGGTTCTTTTACGTCCCTCCGATGTTGGTTAGTAATGATGATTGTGGAGGGACGGGACCGCCATTTAAAGTGGTCATCCGAGCCACTTAAAAGTCTAACCATTTGCAGATGTAATTGCAAAGGCAGCACTTTCTTCTCGGTTATTTTAAGACCCTGAGTGTTGGTCCGGCTGGGACTCGAGCCAAGACCTCCCGCACGAAAGTCCCGATGCTCAACCAACTAGCTGAGCCAACCGGTTTGCGGTATAGCTAGCTAGCACTACTGATTCTACTGCGGAGAACACTTGCATTCCTTAATGACTTCCCCAACCAAACGCACGAGCTCTGCCTTAAGGCCTTTAGATCTAAACTGTTCTTCAAAGTGATTAAGTATTTTTTTCAGCATTGCAACATTGAAGGCTGAGATCTTGTTTCTTTGATATAGTAGTGGCATAGATCGTACGTGTCATAATGGGGTGTTGCAGGCCAATATGATATCCTCATGATCAATTTCTTGTAACAGCAATGGGGGGCTAATTGAGTTTGGGGGGGGGGGGGGGTTGTAATTGAGTTTCTTACGTCAACACAACGGAAAACAATATAAAAAAGCATCGTTTTTTTCTGCTGAAGGGGCGGCTTCAGCCCCCCTTTGACCCCCCCCCCCCCCCCTCTCCCTCCCCCGTCCTGGATCCGCCCTTGGACAGATTCATACGTTCTGACTCTGGTATTACATCCTGAATGCCTTCCTCTTCTACCAAAGATCGTACATTTTCATGAGGACTGGGTAAGAGTTAATTACCGAGAACGGAGGCAATAAGCCATAGGCTTTTATTTCTCAATTGACACGGTTTTCTTTGTTATTTACAAGGTTTTATTTTTGTTATAACCCTCATTATAAATGCGAGGTCAATATATAGCTAGTTATTAACCCGGTTAATAACTATATATAGACCTCGCATTTATAATGAGCAATTTTTGATAGAAAACCTTTTCAATTGATAAATAAAATACTTAATTACCTCGAACGTCGGCAATGTGTTGAAGGTGTCTCTTGAACAAGTGATATATTCTCGGCGGAGCTAGCCCATCGTATATAGTTTCATTTCTCTCTGACTGAATTTCGCTCTTAGATATACACCTACTTGCAAGAACGTTGTCATACGATAGTGAGAAAGGAATACATTAAAAGACAAAAGAAAATGTTCAGCTTCAGTGATCTTCTTTTGTTTTTTGATGTAATTCCTATCTCACTAAATCACTAATGTTCTATATTCGTATGTCAATGTTCTTGCAAGTAGGTGTATATTTGTATTTGTAATAATGGTTATTTGAATTATATTAAAGATGTATATTTTTTGTTTTATTTTATTTCATTTTATTTATTATTATTATTATTATTATTATTTTTTTTTTTTGCAAAAGTCTTCAGTTTAGAAGTCCTAGTCTAACGCACTGGTATTTAGTATAAAGACATAGATTCAGTATTCCAAGTACCACTAATATAAGTATAGAGTTGATCAATAACACAGTGAATAACAATACTAACGCCCGGGGGGGAGGGGGGGGGGGTACTCCCCTATATTTGCTATACGGGTATGTGCCGCCCTATAGGGTATGGTTTTTCGGCTTCTGGGTCTGGACTAGGGTATCATATTTTGACATTTTGTCTGGGATAGGGTATCATTTTAGTCTGGGATAGGGTTAACGATTTGGTCATTTTTGTCTGGCGAATAGGCTTCGCTTTCTGCCGGCACAAAAACAATGAAAAATGTTAGTAAATATTGATTGCAATCTGTTGAAAAACCGTCTTTTCCGTCTTACAATTCTTAGTTTTAGGTCTGGGATAGGGTCAGGGTTTCGAGGTCCTGGCGGCACACCCCTACCCAAGTTGGGGTGGTAGTACCCCACCTCCCCCCCCCCCCCCCCCCCCCCCCGGGTACTAACGCGGGCAAGTACATCCTTTACTTACAATGATATGAATGATATGTTACCTTCAACTAAAAAAACTAGAAATATTCAGCTCTACAGGCAAGAACACTTCTCATTTTTGGATCTCTTTAGTATGTTTCGAGATAAAGCGAGAATTTCTTTACAACAATTAAATAAACAAATAGCGATTGACCTCCCGACCTCGAGATATGCAAATAAAAAAAATTACTGTGCGGTGAAATTTCAAAACAGCTTATAGAAACACTATTAAATGAAGCCGTAGATCATTGAAATCTCTTATAATGGAACAAATATTGTAAAGTTAAGGTTTTTAATTCATCATATTATATTTTAGGTAATGGTATTGAGGATAATGAGCAAAGAAGTAGCCGTCACAGACCCAACGGCCTGTCGTGTCACGCAAGGAAATAACTGAAAATAGAACAATTTGAAACTTAGCTTATTTCGTAGAAACGCAATGTGCCGCAAATTTTATTGCACACATCTATAAAATAGCTTCTTATCTCAAGGTTGAATGATATTTTAGGGCTGGATTAGGTGCCACAAATGAGAAATTTGCAATATTCGAGGTCTCATAATCTTAGCTTTCCATGTCACGCTTTCAGTAGTCTCGATAAGTTAGGATTATTTTTCAGAATTCGCGCATCCCAAAAAAAACTATTACTGTTTTTATGCAGAAGTTACACTAGACTAAAGTTCTGGATAGAAAAATTAGCTTTTATGTGCAGAGAAACCCGAGAAAACAGACTTTGAAAATAGCCCTCGGCCGACCTCGAAAATCGGCGTCTTTCACTGATTTGGGGTCGATGGACAAAAATTCGTAAAGCGGGTGGAAAAAAGAATTTAGAACAATTCTAACTGCAATTTTGTAGTGAGGATAGATAGTACTTTCGATGATAGGAATATAAAAGAAATCTATTTTTCGAGCCCAGATCGAGTGGCACGCTGTTACAGAGACGCCCTCTTAATATGTTAAGGACAAAACAGGGTCATGACGTCATTTTGCATATCTTGATGGGATCCCTGTGGATTTGGCGTGAAATTTTACACAAACTTTTGGAAAAGAATTTTTCTTGAAAGTTCATCTTTGAAGCCAATATTACTGCAACTAACTACAATAAGAAGTCCAATATCATATCACTACTATCCGCTTTTACAACAATACATATTTGGTCGTGACAAGTCACACGTCAATGAGTCGCGATTTCCTACCTGAGCAGTCAAGATGGCAACCGAGATCTAATATTCCTCCTATTTGAAAAAAGCTCATGCGTTTAAAAATCCTGTTTGGACAAATCTGACGTCGAATATCGTGAGTAGAGTTCAAATTAACAAGTCCATTATTAAGATTGCAAGATTTTCCTGTTTTGAAAGAAAAGAAGGATGATAAAACGATCAATCCTATCGAATCCTATGGCTGACGATACTGTACGTGCATTGAATGCAGTTTTAGCTCTGCAAATATGAAGAACCAAACTGTTCTTGATGAAGAACTTACAATGGAAGAACTAACAGATAAAGAAATCAAAACAGTAGAGAAGTTTCACCAGCAACTTTCACGCCATTCGATTCTTAGTATCCGAACCGAAGATGGACTTGATGAACTCGAACCTGAAACTCCTGAAGTTTATGATCGAGAAGCGCCAATTGCAAAAGAATCTATCACTCAAGAAGAAGCTTTTATGATGAAAAACGTTCTCAGAGCTTTTGGATATGTCCAGGAGAGTGAAATTCTAGAGAAAGACACGACAGCAGACAGAGTAGATGGCAGTAAAATCTATCGCAGGTTTTCTTCGAGTGAAAGTTATGATACATCTTACTATGAGCTTAGCTCTTCGCATACAAGTCGTTTTATAAGCCCTGGTAGATTTTACGTTCGTGTGAGCGAAGAAACAAAAGCTATCATTAGAGAAGTCCACCAAAAAATAGTACAAAGAAAGCCAAGCTCGAGCACAAGTTATGAGAGGATTCTAGTTAAAGTTCAATCTCAAGTGACGTCGGAGGATGTAAAATTGAATGACATTGGTATCGAAATGGCTAATAAGGAACTCAAGAATGAAACATCTGGACATCCTTCAAACGGTGTAGGACCAAGTTTTGGTATAAATAATCCCGAATTTTGCGACCCTCGAATCTCCCTGCTCTCAGATCCAAACATTAGTAACGCAAGAAATGGTCACGTTGGATACACCGACCTGTCACGCCTTCCACCAAGAGAAAGATTTCAAGAATTAACACGAAGAGCTTTAGCGCGAAGAAAAGAAGAAGAAAAAAGGAAAAAACGAGAATTTTATACTCGACTCTGGGAAAAACGAGGGAAAGCTGGATGGTTGGATTTGATTTTTACCATCATTGGTTTTGGAGCATTCTTTGCTGACACTGGAACAGACATCAAGGTGGCAAGCGACCATTTCACCACAGGGGACCCCTGGTGGGGGACTTTTACTCTTATACTTGTAATATTTCCTGCAATCCTTGTCAACCTTGTATCTTATTTCTTTTACAAAGAGGATGAAGGTCATGGTAGGGTTCCAGAAAGTGGATGGAAAGCTGTGAAAATCACACACATTTGTCAAGTTGGTTTGGTAGAAAGGTAAATGTCAATTTAAGTAAAAAATACATATGTATTATAGAGAAGAAAGAGGCAAGTTAAGCTTCAAAATCACTGCACCCCAACTCAACATTTTAAAACTGCAACCAAAAATGAGTGAACAATATAAATGTGGAAAAGGGAATTAGAACTGTGTGGGGGGGAGGGGGTGGGCGAGGGGGAGGGTGTGGGCGAGGGGGAGGAGTAGAATTTACATATGCAGTTTGAATACTCGATCTGTTGCTCAGGGTTGGTCTTGATTTTGTGTCGAATATTCATCTGTTCCAGTGAAGAGCCATGGAATTTCAAAGTGTTAAGCTTGTGCATTCTTTACTTTACCATTTTGGTATTTGTAAATATTTTAACACTGAAATAGGGGTGGTTTTTAGAGGTGGGATAATTTTAGTGGTGTACATTGTCACACTGATGATGACTACCCTATCCAAAGTCAATTAAGCTTGAGATGGGGAGGGGTAGCAGGGCTTGAAATAGAAAACATTTTTAGCCTGCCATAGTAAAGGAGCATGGTAAAAGGAAATTCCAGTTCCAGTAAATTTTGCATGTCATTTTATTATTCGTTTGGCAGTGCATCCTTATTTCCGCCTGCCAAACTTTAAATCCTGTCATTTGGCCATTGGCAGGCCGCTATTTCGAGCCCTAGGTAGTAAGGACGATAGTAGCTTTTTCATTGGCCTAACTTTTTTGTAATAATTTCAAATTAGAATATCCCCCAAAAATATGAAGATCTTCTCCTTCTTGTCCACATCCTCTAACACTCCTCTTCCCTTACTCAAAAAAATTATTAGCGATCAAATTGAAGCTGAATGACCTTTCCTGTTTAGGTATTGGCAAATCTTAGTAAAAGGATACCAAATCAAATTCAAGAAACTACAAGAAACACTCCATTATGAGCTATACATTGCGATGAACCTTGATGTAGCCATGTTACAAATGATTCTTGCATTTACAGAAGATGCTCCTCAACTGGTTCTTCAGTTATATGTTCTCATTCGAAGGCATCTTGTAGAAACACTTCAGACTTCACGAATACAAGACCTGTGGACCATAGCATCGATATTCTTCTCATTTATCTCTTATTCACGTGCCACTGTTAACTATATCTCATGTTTAAGAAACTCCAAAAAACACAAAGGTGTCTTGAGGTGGTATGGATATATTTCTATGCTATTGTGGAGGTCCTTGATGTTTATCTCTCGTATCTTGGTTCTCGTGTTTTTCGCCTCGGAATTTCATATTTGGTTCTTTCTAGTCCTCTTCCTGCACTTTGTTATTGTTTTTGCTTTAATGAAGTCCCAGAAAGTCGGGTTTTTTCCAGGACAAAAACCAATGCAGTTCTTTATCCGAGTCGTCATTGCATACATTCACACATTTTGCTTTTTTGTTCTCGATGCTGCAAAAACAATAAAATGGGCGATCATTTATTATAGCTTGACTGCCATTGAAGCAATTATTTTTTGTTCCCTGTGGTTTACAAATGCATACCGAGAGATTTCATTAAAATTAGAACTGGCTGGCTTGTCAGTCATTTTCATATCCTACACACTTGGCTTGTTAATGATGGTTGTCTATTATAAGTTCCTACATCCAAAATTCAAGCGACCTCAAACGAAGTGGTACACAAAAAAAGCAATACCAAAAGAAGAACTCTGTGAAGAAGTTGAAGATGAGGAGGAAAAAGAAAACGAAGAAGAAGAAAAAGAGCAAGAAGAAGAAGGTGGTGAAGCTGACCAAGTACAAACAAACTTAGATCATTTAGCAAGGAACAGAGCCTCAAATATTGTGAAGCAATTTGCAGTATGGGTTTGACATTTTTTTGTTTTTAGATTATTAATATTTAGAAATGATGAAAAAGAGGAAATTTTAAAAGGAAAAAAATGAAAAATTTGATTGTCTTGACCTGAGAGGAAAAGAAATGACAAAGAAATGGCTTTCCTATTATTGGGATTTATATGTATAATCTTTAGATATGATGCATGCACTGTTTGGCTATCTGTGCCGTATAGGGCAGAGACAATAAAATTAAAGGTGCGGTAATTAATTAATTGTAGTGCAAAGTTATTGCATTGCAAACTGCATAGCAAATGCTACTTGCCACTCCATGCGCAACAAATTTTCGTCGTTGCAAAAAGTAGATAGGTTTAAGTGTACTTCACAAAACAATGCAAATTGGTTTCACGCCTAGTACACGGCAATACAAGCATCATTTGCTCTGCAAATTCCAGCACAACAATGTTGCGCGACAAATGTGATTTTGTTGCCCACATTACTGTGTGGATGCTTCAATCAGATCACTTCAATAAACTAGTATCATTAACTAATCATATTGCAACATTTATTTCAATATTACATAGTTTAATTTAGTTAACTAGTCAATCAGATAGTTTAGTTGACTAGTCAACCCATTTGATGTAAATAAGAGTGTGAGAACGTGATAATTTGATTGGCTAACACTGTTATCAGTTCAATTTTTGTCTAGTTTGCTGTTATTTGATTGGTCAGTTTTATTCAAGTGGTTCCTATTAGTGTGTCTGCAAATAGCTTTTACTACTTTCACGCAGATCTTTTTACTCTTTTCCAATTTCAGACCATGTTTCATTCTCTTGAGCAAAATTATGAATGGGAAACAAAATGGGAATGGGATTTAATTTCTCCATCCAATTTAATTTATTAAAAATAGAGGTCAAAATTAATGCAAAGTTTAATATTATTCCGAGTCTGCAAACCAGTTGCACAGCTTAATTAAGACATTCCCCTCCAAGCATGTGAAGGACTGAGTCAGAAATTATGTCTTGCAGTTTTTTGGTCGGAATAGGACTTTGCAACGTTTTGGTCGACAAAGAAGTAATATTCAAGAGGATGACTCATGGTTTTGTATGGCAGAAAAAAAGATGACAGTTCACCCCAGTCCCATTTATTCAGACTGCTTAGATATGGATAGCAATTGGTTGAATTTTTTCTCTCTCACATAAAATATTCTTTTAATTTCATGGTAACATATTTGACACATACGGTATTGACATTTTCATAAAATGAATGTAAAATCAAGGACAAGGCAGAAAAACGGGTTCTACTTTTGACGTTTATGCGTTAATAAGCTTTATATTTTGTAAACAGGCTCTCTTAGGGCTTATTAACAATGTATACCAAAATTTGGGGAAATTTAAGGAATGCGTATTTGAGATATAACGCTCTGAACGTTGGGAGAGATGATATTTTAATCAGCATGAAAACTAACATTTTCCTAATACCTCGAAGTAGAATTGCTCGAGGTGATCAGAATTTTGTGAAAAGTTTAAAGCACAAGAGACACAAATGAAACACTAAACGTTTTTTAGCATGAATGAGAGATAAAGAAAAAAAATGTGAAAGTAGCAGCCTTGTCGTTTTTCTGCTCTGTCAAAATCAAGCATAGTTCAGAGTTTTAACATTTCATGATCAAAGAAAAACCCAACATGGGACAGATATAAATTAATAAAAAGTTAAATAAATTAACTAAAATCCAAGGATATTTATTTTTGATATAAACGATAACAGTTATATGGCGATAATTTTTATTGGCAAACCAAATGATACATAATTATTTATCAAATAGTAGCATATAAATAATTCATTAGGTTGCACATTTCCAATCTATTTAAATTTTAATTCGTTTGATCATGGTATTTCTTTACATTTTTCACCTCATAAATCTCAAACTTACACTTGTTTGTTGTTTTACTTTATTAATTTTCCCCACGACACCAAAAATGCAAAGAAATTATAAATACAATGATAGTTTTGAAAAGCATGTAGAATGTTAATTGTAATATAAATTATGAAGAAAGAAATAAAGGAAGCTTTCGTGCCTTATACGATATATATAATATTTCTTTAAATACGCTTATATTTAAATACGAGTATACAATAAAACGAAATTCAACCCAATCAATGCAAAAACTAAACCAAATTATTAATTGATGCAACAATATGTATTCAACTTTGAAAATATTTTTAAAGCCAAATTTTGAATTACGAAATATATCTACATCTGAGAAATTCTCATTCAGTCTTTGAATGAGGATGGTATTGGAGTTGTAAAGCGCTTTGGATGACAACAATTTCTAACAGAAGTGAGCCAAAGTACCAAAGAGGTGCGTAATCAAAGGTTATAAGCCCCATGATGTTGTAGTAGGTGTAGCCACTGTAGTCCCATGGACATGCATTGAACTGTCGTAGAATCAATCCAGTGGTAAACTCCCAGAAATATGTCCAAACAAGGTAGATTATACCTCGGACGAAGAGGTTGACTTTTCCATTTAACGCCAGAAACATTAACTCGATCACATAGGAGGAGATAGAATAAATGGGGAAGGACCAGACAGACGTACAACCATGGAGTTTCCATCCATGACGGTATCGAACTGAATCCACAAAATACCAGGTCGCTGTGAACATTACTTCGGCAAATAACCCTGTCAGTCCATAAAGAACAAGCTTGAAAGCAATTGGGAGGCATTTTGGGTTGAATTTTAAGCCACTTGTGGATTTCGATTGAGGGTAATCCTCGGCAGATTTTACTTCGCCATTGCTCGCCATGTCGAAATTGTTACTCGTTTCTAAAGCGTCTTGTAGATCAAATTCCTTGTCTTTGTCTCTCTTTGATGTTTCATAGATCTTTAAATTCCTGATTGATGAAAGGAAGGGCTTCTAAATTTGTCGGATACTAGAAAAAATCAAGAAAATGGGTACTCAAGCGGTATGATATGACTTGGCTTCCTCAAACCGGTGGTATCAACAAATCCCAGCAGCCTTTTCACACTGAAATATTTTCTGCTTCGGGTACCACATGGTGCAAATATACCAGTTTGTTTACATGTAAAATTTATCAGAAAAATAAAAGTGTCATAAAATAACATTGAATTAAATTAAAGAAAAAAAGAAAACAGAATGAAAATTCAAATCCCACAATACAAATTAATTTTAAACAATGAAATTCCCTGTCATATTTCAAAATCTTTTTGCGTGTCAAAGTTATTGAATATATTTATATTTTTGCGTTGCTTACCTTTCCTTTAAATAAGCTCTTATGTTTTTTTAAGCCGCAGACAAAGAACAAAACTTTTTTCTGTCTTTTCATAAATTTATTTACTTTTATTTGTCTGGGTTTCCTGTGTTATTTTTAAACCACAACCACTGTCCCAAGACATCGCGGGCTTACCACGTGAGAGAATTTCAAAATGGCGGACCAAAGTAGCGTGTTTTGATTCTAAAATTTTTTTTCTATCATAAAATATGAAGAAACCAAAGAAAATCTACCACCAGAGGATTAATATTGATGATTGCTATGTCATAAAGTTGAAAGGCAAGAATTGCAATCTTTATTTTTGCGTTCTTTTTTGTAGTTTGCCATCGTTTGCGATACTTTTACTGTGTGCGTTTTTTCCCCCAACATGTATAATCATGCTATAAAATGTTTTTAACTTCAGGAATGATTTTTTGCAAAAGAGGAGAAGGGAAGGAAATTCAGCTTAGCACTTTAGAACGTTCAACGTATATACAAATCTAATTCCCAGGGGGGTAGTCAGATTGTACTTAATTTGTTCTATCTTAATATAAATGTTTTCCATTGCTGCCATAGATTTGCAACATAAATCTTCTATTTCCTTTATTGATCTGCTCTTGAAATGTTTGAATGAGATCAACAGCATAAAACAGACAGCACTATTAAAGAAGGTGAGAAATGCTTTCTAAGAGGGGAAAAGAATCATCATAAAGGAGAGAAAAGTGAATTTATGAAATGTGTTTTTGTCCCTCGGTAAAGATCTATATGTTAAGTGTATGCTACATCGATTGTATAAGCAGATTAAAAAATCTGCCTCAGTTGGGTTCTCGCGGGAAAAGTGAAAAGTGGTTTCAAAAAAAAGACAGGGACAAGGGAGAAACAACAACGAGAATATAGGGAGAAGGGAGAAGCCAACATTTTTGTTTATAACCGCCACCCAGCTAGCTCAGTTGGGAGGAGCGTCGGTCTGTTGTGCGGGAGGTCGTTGTTCAAGCATCGGCCGGACTAACACTCAGGGTCTTAAAATAACTGAAGAGAAGGTGCTTCCTTTGTAATTACATCTGCAAATGGTTAGACCTTCACGTGGCTCGGATGATCATGTTAATGGTGGTCCCATCCCTAATTAACTAGAGATGTTAACAGAGGACCACGAGTTTATCAGTTGAAATACTGTCAAGTGTTATCCTCTATAAACAAAGTTAATTTTTGTTTAAGTAAAAGCTGGATAAATTAGGGAGGAGGAAGGGAAATAATGCCAAATGAATAGGAACGGAGAAAATTTGAAATGCCTGATTTTCTCTGCTCCTTTAAGTGTGCATGATTAATAGCTTATCCAGGAAATTTATGGGAATGGCAAGATAACCAAGGGGAGGGGGGATGATGGGGGAATTGAGAGAGGAGGGGGAGACTTTTACTGCTAGCTAGGTTGCTGATCATGTAAATTATAAATACACATATACACATAGTTAATATTTACAAGGATATCACTTAATTAATCATATGCAGTGGGGAAATAGTGCATGGTATTTTTTTCCTGCTTTATGCATTGATGTATACATACATATTATCACAGATAGGGAGTGCATTTAATGAAGTGACACTCGAAGAGGATATTCCACCTGATGCTAATTTCTGCCTTGAGGTCCTCACTGAAATATTTGTTGTCCTTGACTTCAAAAACCCAACAAGAAGAGCACTGGCAAGGTGATAACATCAAAATATTAGTAGTTTATCTGTATAATTCCTTTGAAGTTAGATTAAAGGGAATAGAGGTTTTGCACTTTCACATGCTTGGGCTGCATATGGTTAGATTTCAGAATAGTAAAATCCCAGGGGGGTACTCCCCTATATTCGTTATATGGGTACGTGCTGCCAAACAGGGTATGGTTTTCAGCAATTCTACTCTGGAAAAGGGTATATAAAATCATGCTCGCTCTTAAATAGGGTATATGAAATAACGCTCTCTCCTCTCTGGAACAGGGTATCCATTTTCGCAATACCGGAACAGGTTATGATTTTCAGCGATCTTGCTCTGGAACGGGGTATGAATTTCAGCGATTTTACTCTGGAACAGGGTCAGGGTTCAGTGGGCTCAGCGGCACATCCCTGCTCTAAACGAGCAAGAGTACCCCCCGGGAGTAAAATCTGCCGTCTAACATGGCTGCATGATGTCATATGGTGGTGCAAAACCTCTATACAAAAGAAATAAATAACCTTAAAATAATCATCATGCTCGTTAAATTTAAACTCTGGTTGAAGCTTAATTGAAACATTAATTTTTTTGTAATAGAAGTCCAAAATTGAGTTGGAACTATAGTTTCATGGTGACTGTTTCTTGGGGGAATTTGGAAATGGTCTACTAAAAAGTAACTGCTCATTTTCAATTGATATCATTTATCAATAAACCCCAAGAATTATAGGATAACAATAAATAAGTTATGATATACACTGTACAGGATTTTTTAAAATTCTTTTTGCTACAATCTATTATAGCTTATTTGACAGCCTTCCAGAGTCATTCTATAACACTGCATCAAGAAGCTTATCTTCATCAGTGATCAAAAAGCTACAAGACTATGAAAATAAAGTAACTGCAGATGTAGATTTGAGGCCAGCTATTGATATGGTGTCTTCCCTCATGGAAAACTTTAATCTTGGTAAGCAGCTATAACTATTATAATATAACACTAATGTCAAAATGTTTTGGATGTTTCGGACGCTAGTCCTTCGTCGGAGTAAAAGAGGAATTGTATTTATAATAATATGCACAAGCAACTAGCTTGGTTCAATCTGCAGGATGAAAATTTTATAATGTAAGCAACATTTTTTCTTTTTGATATACTTTAGGAAATGATATTATCAAACTGAATGGTGAACCAGGTTAGTAAGGTTTTCAAGTTGTACTCTCAGTCAAGACTTTTAATTCTCTAAAATACCACCAAAATCTTCAAAAAATCTACTTTCTCTCAAAAATCCTACAACGTAAATTTTCCTTGCCTATCCAACCCTCTTTTTCTCTTAAATCTATCAGCATTTTGAAAAGTTCAGCTGTAAAGCTAAAGTTGAGTGGAAAAGAAAGATTGATTGAGATAAAACCTCCAATTCTGACATTTCTACTGAATGATTATTAGTATCGATAATCCTTATGCTGCATATAGTCACATCCCTTATCACTTGCCATCCCTAAGGGTTAAAAGAGAGTGTTACTGACGGTTTTCTTTGGTTTACAGTATTGAATTTCTTGGACACTTGCCTTCAGCATCTAGTATCTCGGGCAAGGTATATATGATTATATGTGCACATAAAATATTTATTAATATTTAATAATACTTGATTTTTGGGGGGGCCTCCAGTAAAAACAAATGCATACCTTCACCTCACCAGCACAAGCTCAAGAATGGACTACTTCAGTGATATGCCAGTCATCTTGGCTCACAATGCATTATTGGGCATGGGAGGGCAAAAAGCTTCAATACAGTAATGAGGTTGGTTGTTATTAACAGCTCGCCAAAAGAGAACAACAAAATATAAATTAAGACGGCACATCAATCACCTTAACCCATAAGAGAAAGACAAACACACAAAACACTAATATATTTTCTGTCATCCTCATTTTGTTTTGCCTCCTGACAAGATGGCCTCCATATCATCAAAATAGTCCATTGCAAGTTGTTTGGCATCCTGGGGCAGTCGTGTCTTAAGACTACAAACAGTCCTTATTTTTTCGTAGTCACTTTATTTTTCATCGATCCATCGAGCATTAGGGACCCCCTCCCCTCAGGAGGAATTCTTTCTTGGACCAAGGGAATTACAATCTAGGTGTGTTTGTACAAGTTACAAGTATGTGAAATTATCAGGGGCAAACACCTACTAACCTTCCTATCTTCTTCCAAAACAGTCTCTTTACAGGCCAAAAACATTACCAATGAAATATTATGGTCCAATACATATAATGTATTATTTTTCTGTGAACTGTTATGTTGAATTTCTAGTGTTGCTGAAAACCCAGTTGACCAGACCACAAGAATGATGGACTATTTAGCAACAATCAAAACGGTCATTGCTGTCCTGCAAAAGAACAGCAACCAGATAATAAAAGAAGCCCAGTCTAATGGAAGCAACTTGCATCTTTGGGTCGATCATGTGAAAGGAATCATGGAACAACTTATGCAAGTCTTAAACCAAGGTAATCATTATCATAAAATATAAATTATTAATTTAATGAACGTTTTGTTCAAATGGGTTTTAAATTTTTGGGAGAAAGGGTCACAGTCTTTTAGTTAGTGGGGAAATAGGCAAGTACAGTATCTTAAGGCCCTAAAAAGGTAAATGTAATTTATTTTACTTCGATAATGTGGGGAGTGGTTGCCCAAATCTCCCATGCCAGGGGCACATGTTTAATGCGCTTGAAGGTGCGCCCTCTACCTCTTCTTACTATCAGTGCTCCTTTTTAGGGGTATTTAAAGCTAATTAAAGCTACACAGAATAGAGAGAAACAGGTTCATGAGGATCGAACTATATATAGACCTCTAGATCTGAAGGCTGTGTACTAACCAACTGAGCTACGCCTGCTCCTGCACTAAAATAGAACTGTACCAATATTGAACCTATTTAAAAAGGCTCAATTGGGTAACCACTCCCCAAGGTTTTGTAGTAAAATAAATTACATTTTCCTTTTGTGTTTGAAAAATGAAATAAAAGTTTTTTTCCCTTTCATATCTACATGTATATATCTTACTGTAGCATGCCATTTTAGATACTTGCTATTCTTGTGCTGCATGTGACATCACAAATTGTTACTATTTGTTGACTTTGAAAGAGGATTGGATCTTGGTTTTTGGTATTACATTATAACCAACACCTTTGATTTGTGTTTTCTTATTCACAGCAGCAGGGATGCACACCACCAATAATGCATAGGGTGCTTGTACGTACTGTATACACTTTAAATTTTCTTTCTGTTTTTTTACAGAATTCTTGCCAGACTGCCAAACAGCAAGCGGAATGACCCTTTGTCTAATTGTTTATTTGTTTAGTAGACGAGGATCAGTTGCTGAAGCGGTAAGAACAGAAATTTAATAGTATTATAATTAACAATATTGTATTTTTATAGAGCAGATTTTGTTTGACTGTGAAACATTATGGCACACAGCAAGGCCATATTACAGAATAGAAGATATACTTTTAATCACAGCTCTGCAAGATTTATTACCTAATCAATGTCATGCTCAGACATGGTCCTAGCATGCCACAGCACCCACAGTGCATGGTTATTGCGCAGATACACATACCATAATGGTTATGACACATTACAACATTGCAGACATCCTTTGAAACAAAATCTGCTGAGATCATGCATTGCTCAGCCAATGAAAATGTCCAGACCTGGTACCATCACAACCATAACTATATAATCATAAGAAAATTGTTAATGATAATGATATGGTCGGATATACAGATCACGCTGTATTGTAAATCAATTCTAATTTTTTGGGGTAGGTGTTAGAGACTGTTTTTCCCCACCACGCTGAACAGAACAAACAGCAAACAACTACTCCAGATTGGATAACCAAAGTATTTCAAGCTAAAACATGGGAAGGTAAAATCTGATGTAGGATGTTTCAATGTTACATTATTACATTAATATTGTTAGTAATATTGAACAAATGTTTTTTGCTTTCGTCAATCAAAAATAATCAGTCAGTACCCTTTATGTTCTTGACTGGCAGCAGTGAAAAACCAATTTCACAACAAGCCGTTGGAATATCTGAGTTCTCAGAATATCAATCAAACTGCAGTTACTGATTTACTTTGGTATCTAATGGTTTTTGTTTTATTTATTTATTTATTTATTTATTTAATTAATTATTTATTTATTTATGTTTTTTTTAAATCATTTTTTGCAGTTCCCATCAGTTATAATCAGCTTTGTTTATGCCATGGCGTGTTGACTATGATCCCTCTGGAAGATCTTCTCAGTCCAATATCTCATAAGGTACATGAGAAACTTTAGAAAACCCTTGCTTTATGACTGGCAATTGCTTGCTTTCAATAGACACCACTTCCGGGCATATTTGGAATTCTTAGACCAGATGAATGGATGTGTATTCAGTGACATAAACATTGCACTGTACGACCACCCCTTCTCATTTGAAAAGATGTACTTCTCCCAGTGGCGGATCCAGGATTTTGTTCAGGGAGGTTTGCTGCGCACAAATTTAACCCAGGGAGGGGTACACCCCTTAGATTCAAATAGAATATGGTTTTCTTCGAAGTAGGGGCACAAAGTGGAACCAGGGAGGGGTGCGCACCCCCTGCGCCCCTTCCCTGGATCCTCCCCTGGTCTTCTGAATTGGAATCGGTCATCATGTATGTGGTTTTTGAATGCAAATTTTAATTCTAATTTCCCAGGATTCCAAGGACATTAATTTACAGGAAAAGCAAACGTTGATGTTTGATATGGTCTTCCCTGATCTGTGCCAGTTGTTAGAAAGGTACTAACAGTCATCATAAAACTATTGATTGAAG